>BOPP01000241.1:1058195-1116694 GCA_017312745.1 Gryllus bimaculatus
GAGAGGAGCAGTTTCGCGCGGGCGATGTGAGGCTCCGTGGGTCCTCTGTGGGTGTGTGCTTTGTGATCCGTTTTTGAATTAGTTCTTGATGAATTTTTCTGAGTGATATTGTTTTCGGTTTTGTGAGAAATTCACCGAATACACAACACGCTAAGCAGTCTTCCGCAAATTACGTAACGCTAAAGAGGTGGGAGAAAGTTCGCGGCAGTGTTTCGATGCGTTGCGTAGGAGTACACTGAATTTTGCTAAAACAATTCTTTTTTTATACTAGTACTAAAATATTAACTAATAATTTTTTAAATATATAAAAAGGTTAAATATTTATTATGTAGAAATTGTTACAATATATGGAAACTCTTTTTAATCAATAGTATGTTAATTGAATCTGTTAGATTACGAAGATGATATTCAAAATTTATCAATATCATACTCTAGAACCCATTTAAATTGGAGTATTAAAATTAGTTTCACCGTGTAGGACTTTCATGAATTATTAGAATCTTTGTTAACCCTAAATTTTGCCTTTCAATGCCTCTATGAATATTTTCATTCGAGACAGTCACTGAGTGTAATCGCTTCTTCGGAAACTTTAGTGTTGTCTTACAGCTGACCTGCCTACCATCTTATTTTAGTGTCTGTGGGTGTATACAACAATTGTGCAACCGGAGCTTCATAGTGCATTTTGAACTAGTTGAGAATTTAGAACAACCAGAGATCGAGGCCAACTGTGCCCCCGCCGATTCATTGGTTCAGGGCGCGTCAATAGCTAAGGTCATTAGTCCTCTAAGTGTAGTGCAGGTTTTGTCGCGGGAGATGGCGCTATCTAACTTAGGTTTTCCGATCGTTTCCCGCTGGATGGCGAGATTCGGCTCCCACTTACGTCGGCTTGCGTGTCCCTGCCGAAAGTGTCGCAACAACAGGAAATGTTGAAATATACATGGACTTGCCAGCCTTCAAATTTGAAAATTTTGAAAAAAACTCTCAGAAAATAATTACAATAGTATACTACTTAACACTAGATTACAAAGGCAACCTGTACCAATCAGTCACCGATAAAAGACGTAGTATGACAGACGTCTTCGGAAAAATAAGGAAACATCATTTTTTCTATCAACCATTAAATTTAATGGATCGAAAATGTATGATGTGGAGTTACAAAATTTATTTTTTAGATGAACCTGAATGACTTGGCTCACACAGCAGACACTTGCTTGGTGTTGTCCACACATGGATTTTAAGAAACGTCCGCAAAAGTACCGCGACAAGCGACGTTTCTGACGATTACCATTGTCCTTTTATGATTGCTAAATGTTCATAAATAAAATTAAGTGCTACAAGTCTACTAGTTTGCATTCTTCATTTACAATATTAGCCAATATAGTGCCAAAAGTATCACGGATCACTACAAAGGTGTAGTCTGCTGGACCACGCATGTTAAAATGGCGACTACCGGAAATAGGTACGCACACACGGTTACGTATATTTTACTGGCTGCTCACCCAATGAGTTTACAAAACGTGTATCAACCCAGAGTTTCAGAAACGGGGAGTGGAAGGAAGGGGGTGGGGAAGCTTCCGGCACTAGTTGCGTCGTCTAACAGACGACACCTCTAGCGTTAGTACACTAGCAATAGTTCTTAAATTTGATAATATAATTACAATAATAATAATAGTAATAATAATAATTTACAATAATTCAGTTATTTTGCTATTATTCTGGAATATGCCGTTGACCCTCATTAGTGTAATTCTGGTATCCTAATAATATTCGTCTGCGACTGTTGAGTGTGCTTTTGTTGGACAGAAAATTACTTCCAGAGATATTTCAGGTGGATGCACGTTCGAACAGGTGCACGTCCAGCCCGAAACACGCATTATGTTGCAGCAAACGTTATTGCAATAATAAGATTCGAGGTAGGTTTCCAAACAAGAATTATGCCTTAAACTACAGTCACGTTTCGATCTACGTAATACACAAAATGAGACTTTTAATACAAAAATTTAGAGGATTTTCCCACACCGGCTACCTGGAACTCACCACATTGGGTTGCAGTATGAATCTACTCGCATTTTAACTGTTAAAACCTCTCTTTAAACTGATCGGAATGGCCGTCCGTGTTCTAGAAGTGGTTTTTGTTTCCATCATGAGGTCAAGAATTCTATTCTGCTTTTTCTGAAATGTAATTTTTCGCACGTGATATTCTTCGCTTCTTTCACGTTGTTCAATATTTCGCGCTCTTCATTTTCCTTTCCTTCCTCCGCCTCCTATCACTCTCCCTTTCTGCTTTAGGTTTTTCATTTCCTTAGTGCTAGCTTCTTACCAAACTTTCTGGAAGGGCTGCCAGACCTGTGCTGCCTCCGAGGAAGGAACAGGGGAGGCAGACGAGGCGGAACAGTTAAAACTCTCGTGTTGAACCTTTCCTCACGGCGTTCCTCAGTTGTGGGGCCATCAGTTTGTTTCTATTCTATCTAAGCAGAAGCTTGTAGTAGTAGATTCGAAAACAGCCTGTTTGTTTTATGGAAATTTAAATCGTGAAGCACTAAAAATATAAACACGAAAAAAGTGTCCAATTTCATAACTTATGTCTGAAATATATTCCAAAGATGAAAGATAAACTATTTTCGAAAAAATAGGATATACTAGTATAATAGTAACATTGCAGTCACCTTCCATTCCAGTCACAAGGTAAATTGTTCATTGCCCACATTCAAGACTTAAAAGGCAATCTTTCTGTTGTAGTGCGTTAAATATTTCTTGTGAAGAATCGTCGATATTAAAGCAGTATTGAGTTTACTGTGCCCTTTCTTTGTATGGAAAAAATATATAAGCGCTATAAGCACATGTGTTAAAAAGAACTTATAAAAGTAACTGCCTGAACTTTCAATTTATTTTGAAAGTAACTCTTTGAATTATACAAAACTAAAAAAGTTAGTAATAGTGCGAGAGAGTATGTGCTGTTGAAGCTCCACTAGTAGTTTAATTGAACGAAGATCCGTAAAAATTCTGAATAAAGCAAGTTCGAAGAGCCGCGAGCCCCCGCCTCAGGTGAGATCTGCGTCCCCGGAGATCAATAGAGAGCCACTGAGCACCGACTGGGGTCCCGGCCAGATGCGAGGGGCGGCGCCTGGGCGAAGCACAGAGGAACGTGGGAGCGGACGGAATAGAGAAGGGGCTGGGAACGAGATCTTTGACGGGGGCAAAGGATTGGACGAGAGCGTTTCGGAGACGTAGTGAGGTTCGTTTGGGGGGACTTGGACGTGGTCATTTCGGGGACTTGGGTGTGGCCTTCTGGGGGGACTTGGACGGAGTCGTATGGGGTGGGGGAAATGGGGTTGCCATTTAGACATTGAGGGGCCGTTATCATTTAGAATTCGAGAATTGTTAGAAACTTGGAAGAGGAAGTTATTGTGGACTTGGAAGGGGACGTTGACGATGTCTTTTGTGGGATGACTGAGACGTTGGGAACGTCGAGGGACGTTGACGGGAATGCAGACGGGTGCGAAGATAGGGTTGACCACAGACGGCAACGGGGTGGGGCGGGCGGTCCAGCACCTAGCGCTAGGGGCCCGGGGCGCGCCTGCTTCTGTTTCTGCGGCTGCGCGCGGCGTGTTTGCGGAACCAGGAGCAATGTTGAGTTTAATTACGGCCGCCGTCGCGTTCTCGCGAGCCCGCAAGGTCACCGCACCCGCAGTCGCGCGCCGTCTCCACCCCCCTCCCCACCCCGCCCGCCAACGACCCCCTCGCGTGTCTCCGGGAACCTCCGGGGCACTGGGCTGCTTCTGATAGGCCAGAAACGGAGGGGGCATTGGAGAGTTCGATAACACAAGATACACTCAATTCCAATCGTGTAAAACTCTGAGGCATGTAATATACAAAGCATACTAAAAATACTAATACAATAAAATCTGTTTAAGCCGGAATCGATCGGGACGCTAACAAATTCCGGTTTTCTGAGGCATCCGTTTTATGCAATGTTTTCCATTTTATGACACTTGTGATGGTGGCGTTTCTGCCCCGAAAGTAGTAAATTACATGACTTTATTATAATTATTAAAATACATTTGTCATATAACGTATTTATGGAAGAAATCATCAATAAATGGATATTAAACACTTTATTGACAGCTTATAAGTTGAAAAATACATACCTTACAGACTGTATTCGGACAGCTTTCAACTCGCAATGCCTCACAACCCAATACTATGACTTTCTGATACCATTGCAAGGCCTTGCGCAATGCGTGTCTGGTCGAGGGATTACGGTTTTCAACGCGCGCTTGAATAGAAGCAATGCCCGTACACTTTCCCACTCAGACAGACGGGAGAGAGGGAATTCCTCTAAGACCTACGCCTTAAGGGACAAGCGACCGAAAGGTCCAATTCTACGCTGAGAGCTGAAGCCCCTCTTCTTCAATGTGCGGCTGTCACGACTGAGTCGCGTGTCACAGGTGTAGGGAATTTAAAACAAGCTTGCAGATGCATTCATTTCATCAAGAACGTCCCTCTCGCGTCCCTCAGCCAATTGCGTTAAATTCATAGGAATTCCGTTTGATAAAGGTCTTATCTCCTTCAGGCCATGAAAAACCGTTGCGTTTCCGCGTTGGAAATCTTCCATTTTTGCTGTGTAAAATGCTATTTACTTTCTCGGGCCAGAGAAGTTCTCCGGTTAAGGCAGGTTTTCGGATTGTACAGGTTTATGTTTAGACAAATTTTACTGTATAATAATATTAACATTTATCGCAATATTATAATATATTAGCATTATTATAAACAGTAAAAATTTTATCAATAAGGTCAATGACTTAATGATGCTTATAATTTGATGTTGAATAATACAAGATCGAATAAGAAATTAAGATTCACTTGAAATAACATTAATGCAAGTGTTGTAAAATAGTGTTTCTTCTTCCTTCATTATTGCTGTGTTGAAGTTGATAGTGCAAAAATATGTTCTGTTGCAAAGTGCGATTCGGACGTCATGGTTTGCTCCTGACCGAACACCACACGCATTACATAGTTGTTGTGCGTTTTGCCTATCCAATTGACACCACAACACTCCACAGCAAACACGAGCGCCCACCCTTCTGGAAAAAAAACCCTTACGTGGTTCATCGAACGGGAATCCCTAAGTTTTATTTTTGTGCTTTTATTGCTTTTCAATTGGTTTCCCAATACACTTTCAAATAACTGTGAATTTTAATTCACTCTTTTGACATCATTTATTTTGGATGGTGTGACGAAGGTTTTCCTGAATATGTCTAGCATATTGAATTGCAATAGACTAGTTACAATGGAAAACACACATTTAGTAGTTTCTGTTTAAACACTCAAAAGTTCGTGTGGACTCACGCGTATGTTTTAAATAGTTCACAAATATTTAACTATAATAGGCCGCTTTGCAGGGAGTTTGTGATAAATTTGATTTTATAAATTATTTCTTTTCAAGTATTATTTGATATTAGCAGGACATGATTCGTATGTAAATTATTTAGAATGAGTTATGGAAGTACTTTTTCACATTTATCTTAGTTTTAGTTGGAACAAGCTCTCGCCGGTTATAGTATGAATACAGTATGTATTCTTGAATACAATAATAATAATAATAATAATAATAATAATAATAACAACATTGAATATTTTGTAGAATGCATGTTGTGATTGTTAATTGTAACATTATACTAATTAACGTTTTTCTTTGTGTTCCTTCTAGGTAAGTACCAATGTATCACCAATTTTCGTGAATGCGTTGAAGTTACTGGTGAGTTATTTTTGAAATTTATTGTATATAACACTATCAAGTGGCCGAATCTCCACTAATAAAAGTCAATTAAGCATCGTGTAACCAACGTAGATACCACAAAAATGTATGAATAGATTTGAAATTTATACATGCCCTTCTTCAGAATTATCGGAGTATTCTTAAAAAGTTTAGTGAAGATTAATATAACACAAATGCGGAAAATGAACAATTTAAAAATGTATGTTGGTAGATGCACCACCATCATAATTTTTCACCTGTTTCTAAGAGCAGACTTGTTGCTAATATATTCCGACAAAAGGCAGAAACGGTGCAGAAGAACTAGAAACTAAAATATATGTTAGAAGGCTGTAGTAGTGCATAAGTAAGATAAACATTTTAAATCTATTAGCCATGGAGTGTAAGCTAAAACGAAAAATATAGTATTTTATTTTTAAACTACTTATTAAAAAAAATTAAATTGAGCGATTTTATGAAATTGATCTTTTTCCTCTTTTACAAGGATTGGATATGAAGAATGCCCGGGCAACGTCTGCTATTTTGGTATCCCTCTTATTTCGATCTTAATTTTATGACAATGATTGCATATTGCTTTAAAAAGTAAAGTCTACAAAATATGTTTACAGCTGTTAAATTACAGAAAGAATCTTAGTAAATTTAATAATAGTTACCTTTGTGATGGAATGGCAAAATTTCACTTTTTTTAACCAAAACTAAAGAAATTTCGACCATATTTGTGTAATCGCTTTTCGAATCTCTTACAGAGGGTCGGTGAAAACATTAATGCTTTACATCTTAAGACTCTCTTTCACATTGATCCTGAAAAAATTGACGCAGACTAGAATGTGTGAGACAAAACCATCTATTAGCTCTAATATCAGAAATACGGTGTCGTAACCTCTGTCGGTCTAATTTCCTTTGTTTTATTGGGTCCATTCCCTCATATGCTCTATGTCAATGTAAATATAATGGGACGTGTGGCGTTCCAGCCGAGGTGTGTGTCGCACAAGTAATACACTTTTTCATACGTACCGGACGCTTTCATTTCGTGTTCTGGGACAGAATCTATGCGCGCCGTTCTTCTATCGAATCGAATATCTATCGAATCTCTATCGAACTGCCTTTCTATTAATTGAGACAAACCATTCACATACGACGAAAACAGATGTTCCGCAATTTACATTCTCAGATCTTTATTACTCAAGTTATTTACTGTAATAGATAATCACGTTTTCACTATTGATTTCAACAAATTGTATAGTCGATATTTTTATCTTTCAGAAAAGCGAGAGAGCAGTACAATACGAAACCTTGTGTTAACAAGAATTTAATCTAGTGTAAAATGTGTACGCTTGCAGCGCGAAAGCTTGTAGCAAACACAAAGATAGTCAATTAGTACAGCGATATTGTTTCTGCATTTCAATCTAAAGCTAAGTAAACTACGATCTCGAACGGTTTATTTTCTCTATCTTTCATATTGGTGGGAAAATACTGTGTTATTTCTACGTTGTTATAGGAAATAGTATTTCTTTCGGCATTATTAAGAGAAATACGATCGCAGGTTGTACATGTCTGTACATTCGAAAGTGTTAATTACATTTGCAGCGTATTCAAGTGTTAAAAAGAGGTTTGATTTGTGTGAATAACTAGGGTAGGTGATATGTCTAGTTCCCTAGTCCAAAGATTCGTAAGTGAAATGCTAGAAATAATATTCTTTAAGAGCTCTTGAGAGTTTGTTGAATGTCTTACGGTCACATCCCTGAAATTATATTTACCTAATTGGAATCTTCATCTAATGTGTGTGCAAGGTACTAGCAGATAATTGTTTAAAAGGTATAAGCTTTTGGGTTTGAATGCGGGAGGTGAGAAGGGGGAGTATGTGGTATTTTTACTTTCTCGAATACTTATGTATATACGAAGTAATATACACAGTATAAAGAAATTAATGTGATACTGCGGTCAAAAGTCTTTTTTTTTCTTCGACGAACGATTATTTTTAGCTTCCCTGTACAGTAAAAGACGATTTTTCTTGCTCCTATTAGTAGGAAATTACTTTATCTAATACATAGTATAGTCAGAATTCACATTTTATGGTTCCTTAAAATATTTTTAAAAACATCTGTTCACCTTTTGTTTTGCCTTCCCGTCTGTGTGTCCGTTCGTTCGTTCGTTCGTCCCTCCGTCCGTCAGTGAACAACACTATCGTTTAAAGGTGCTTCTGTGAACATTAGCGCCTATTCGTATGATTTTTCAAAAAAAATCTCACAACCAATCTGTTGAAACCCTGCGATTTTGGAAAAACTTCGGTAAATTGTGGCTGTGTTTTACATTTGATTTATGATTGCTTATGACCAGTGGTTTTCACGCTTTTGCTGCCGGGACTCCATTCTGGTAACAAATTGTTCCTACGCCTCGCCTCATTGAAATTAAAAGTGTTGATCACAACTAAATATTTTCCCTTAATGTTAAGTGTCACACAGTTCTTCGAATCTCAGCAATAATTTAGAAATGGCAATGTGCATCTCATTTAGGAGATTTATTCTTGATCTTTATTTTATCTTGATCACCGCCATGACTTAAAATACAGTTTCACATACGTAATAAGAGGCAAAAGGAAACAGAACACGTAAGGCTTTTTTACTGAACTCATTCCTTGACGAGTACAAAAATGCGGACAATGTTGCTGTCAGATACTGTACTGACGAAATGTAAATACGTTTTTTTCTTGTTCTTCTCCTGTTATGAAATTTAGAATAATTAGAAGATTATTAAGCATTAGAGAACTGTTTTATTAAATTATTACGAAGTTGTCGCGCCTCCCCCCTGAAACTTTCGCGCGTCGCTGGGCAGATGTCTCACAGTTTGAATAACACTGGCAAATGACACGTGCAAATTGTACAATTATAGTCATTGCAAATAAAAATCCCGGTCCTACTGATGACTGTTATGATAGCAAGTTGACTTACCAAAGTGGCAAGTTTGCTTCATCTGTCACATTTCATAAAATTGCTTCCTAAGCTTTTAACGATCAAAGAAATTGTTTTTGAAGAAGGCATGCATTATTGAAAAATACTCTCATTTAGGCTGCTGTTAATTTTAAAACTATTGTATATTAATTAACCTCTTTCTTGTATTATAACAGGAACTCATTTTACAATAATACAACTATTTGAATAAATGCATTTAATATACAGTCATTACTTAAGTATTAAATATTTAAACGTATAACGAAAGCCTTTTCTTTTTTAGTGCATGCGGAGAGTGGTGGAGCCATGTTTACCACGCAATAACTTACGCAAATATAATTTATGAGATAACCCTGAAACTAACTAAACTAATTACTTAATATGCTAAAAGATGACATCTTAAGGCTGGAAGGAGTAGATAATTAATGTCTTACCCTGCTGAACCTTGAACGCAAATATAATTAATTTATAGATTATCTAACAATTTTTGGATAAATAAAGTAATTTTCATTTTTAGAGGTTGTATTAAGAAATGCTTTCTCTTAATGGCGACGCTTTGGACTCTACGAAATGTCATTCGGGTGGGTTCATCTGTATGTTAGACCTTGCGCATTTGCAATATTTGGCCCTAGCCGTTTCAACGGACATAATTTACGTATCGGGCATCGCCAATTCACAAAATTTAATCAGAACTCTCATTATCATAACGCAGCACCGAAGCGGACGAGGCGCAAACATTTCGCCCCCAGCCGCGTCGCCATCCCCACCGTCGCCATTTCCCCACCGTCGCATTAAAGGTCAGGCAGCGAGCGTCGAAATGGCCCTTTTTCTGGCCGTCCGCAAGTAATCCCTTTTGCAATTTTCGGGAGACTTCATCGCTCGTTGCGGAGCACCAACACGCTGCGGCTTCTGCGGCTCGCGACACAAAGAGGGGCAGACGAGGGGAGAGACAAAGGAGAGGGAGGGACGGGAAGAGGGAGGGAGGGACGGGAAGAGGAGAGAGTCGGATGGGAGAGAGAGAGGACAGAAAGAAGGGGTCCGAAGAGAGGGGGAAATAGGGTGCGGATATAGCGAAGAATTAAAAGTCACGACAAGAAATCGGTTCAGAATTTAATCGTGAATGAAGAAAAATGATTCTTTAATGAAGGATTTCAAGGATGTTTCCTCAATTCTCTCCAAGTATGGCGACTGACATCTTTGTTGAAGTACCAAACATATAGAGGACGTCGTAAGTTTTTATTTATAATAATATTAACGAAATGAGTGCTTCTTCCTGTACTTTGAGAGTGGTAAAAGCGACCATGAAGCTTTTTGCCGCTCTTGGGTACCAGGAGGGGCATCACGGGTTCGAACCCGATAAATTTCCAATAATTTATATGATGTGTTTAACATCGGCGAGTGTCGCGCTCCTGGAAATCCAGTTCCTAAGCCGATCACCGTAAGCAGTGGTTTCCGTAGTTACCCTACAGTTGCCGTTTCACCGTATTTTACGCCCTTTCGTCCTTTCCTAACCCATCGCGACCTCCACGCGCTGGCAGGGAGGGCATGGGAACCGTGCAAATGCGCGAGATTAACAACAGGGGAAAAACTGCTTCTTCTGCACGTCTTGAGTCTACCAAACAAGCCTAGGGCCACTGCATTACAAGGAAAAACATTTTCAAGAATTGATTTTGTATTGTGAATGAAAATGAAAAGGATTTTCTTATGGTCTTGTCCATCTCAGTGGTGGAAGAAGACACTTGGTCTGCAACATTATCGAAAGCTCAACGACACAGAACTACAAATTATGGATAGGAACTGATTTTTGTGGTGTACTTATCACTTAAGTATTTGTTCCTGATATGGATTTATGCCTGCTTTGTAAGTAGATGAGTTAGAGAACTTACATTTCACACCATTTCTAGCCTCACAAAGAACAATTTCCGAATTTGGCTACGATGTTGTTTCATGAACGAGACAATCATGAAAATGAAATTAATTTGGGATCTCATGAAAAGTTGATGGATGAATTGGTGAATGAGAGTAACGAGATAAAAATTTACCACAAATTTCTACACAAAAATCTGGAAAGAAATCAAGGTGATAAAACATTTCCTTCAAACAACATTCCCTCCAAGAAAGTAAACAGAGATCCAGCAGTGTAAGACGAAAATGAAAGTAGCTTTCTTCGAGATATGTGTCTAATCATTCTACTCAATTCTACCATGGAGTAACTTTCTTATGCGCGCGTGTCCGTCTGTCCATCGCAGTTAAACCTCTTCTTGTCCACTATTTTGGGCAAGTAAGGTGTTCGATTTGTCTCGGTCTTGTGATGAGAATTTTTTTTTATAATTTTCTCGAGAAAAAAATGAGCGAGTTTGGCGTTTAAGCTCATAATGGCGTGTGAGGGATTCAAGTCACCTACAATAATTCGATTCTTCTCTATAATACGAGTTGTTTTACTCTATTTTAGCGTCAGCGTCCATCTAGAATATTCTGAAATAATTCTAGTAAAATACTTTTTTTTAAGGTTTCAATGCGTCTACAGTAGTATCGCGGTGGATAACTATAGTACCTTTACAGGATAACATGAATTGTTACAACGTAATTCATCAGATTCTTAATAATCATAATTTTTTTGGATTGAATAAGGTTTTTTGAAAGTATTTCTATCAATCTTTTTTCGCGTTTTTCTTTCTCTGTCCCAGAGCGGACGAGCCATGCAACTAAAATGTTTAACATGAAGTTTATATAACTTGTATGACACTGTTAAACATCTTTAATACGAGAAACCGCCAGAGACGCCATGCTAGCGAGAATGAATGCAAAAAAAGATAATAAAACAATGTGACGGGAGTCGAGACGAAGGACAAAGCTGAACCGCCGCAAAGAGTAAGTTGCGCCTCGGGTGGTCGTGGCTCGCCAGCCAGACGGAGCCGCAGTCCCGGAAGGCCGGCGCTCGGGGAATAGCGCGGCGAGGGACTGTAATGCCCCGGCAGCGGCCGCCCTTTGTCTGTCGCCGGGCGGCCGGAACCGGGGCGGTCATCGCGGGCGATCGCCGCCCTGGCTCCAGTTGGGACGCGACCGGGGCGGAGTTGACGACTGGCGTTCTGTGTGAATCCGCGACATGAATCGCTAATCTGCTTCAGCGCGGCCCTTCCGGGCGGGGGACAAAGGTCGTTGCGGGCCGCCGCCGGAAGAGGGCAGGCCGAGCGCGCCGAGCGGGGTGGGACGGGTTGAGAGCCGTGGACGGTAGGTTCCGCGAAGGGTAATGTGTATTTTCAACGGGCGCCTTGTCGGGCGTGTTGGGTAAAAAGAGAGTAGGAGGTGAAGAAGGGCGAGATGTTTCTGAAGGAAACAAAGAACGTGTGTGAAGAAGCTACTACCACATCGAAAGAAGAATAAGAAACGAGGTGAATGCATGTGTAGTTTTTGTTTATGAAATCATCTCCTAGTTTGATTAGTGATTGCGGACGCGTCAACTGCTAAGATCATTAGTCCATTAGGATAATACTCGTACTTGCTATAAATCGGGACGGTGGCCGTGCAACTTCGCGCCACTGTTAATGCGATTACCAGCGCCGACCTACGTCGGTTTATTATTATTATATTTTATTATTATGATTATTATTATTATTAATTATTATTATTATTATTATATTACCAATGGAATATTCTCGCTGGCTTCTATTCACAGTTTCGGAAGGTAAGCACGTACTTGAATAGGACTTTTTCAAGAGACCAGTATCGATCATTCTCGGTTGTTCTGGGCAGTATTGCCAGAGCATGCTTGCGTGCATTTTGCCGTACAGTAAAACTCCGGCATTCCTAACTGATAGGGGGTGTGGTCAGTTCGTATTATCCGGAAAAAATATACCATACAGATATACCTATAGGATTACCAGTACGAGGCGACGCAGCATAGCGATCGCATCGCATCATCAATAAGATTGAGTTCCTTACGGCAAAAAAATATTACTGATTTTGCAACTTCCTGTAGATAAAAATGACTGCTACATAAACATGTGATATACACCGTAGTTATCAGTTGAATAAACGTTTCATTTCGAGAAATTGTTCCAATATGTAGTTGTTCAGTTCTACGATCATTGTAAAAGCGTTTTCTTTATTATAAATAAGCAATTTAGTTGGTTTGTTTATTTATCCTCCTTCCCGAATTTGGTTTGTATTATCCAAATTTTTGAATTAGCGGGGTTCTACTGTAGGTTTAAAATGCTTATGAGAAACAACGTAAGCTCTATTACAAAGGAGACTGTAAAAGTAATTTAGCAAACGAAAAGAAACAAATTAATAGTTAACAATTGTTACATTTCGTAAACAGTTGAGCCTTTAAGAAATGACTACACGCCCGGGACCTCCCACTTTCATTTTCACAACCATCATCATCATTTTTCGGTACTTGTGCGATCGTCTTTTGTTTGAGTGTTCGTCGTAGAGAGTAACTTGCCAGCGTGTCCATGTAGTTTAGTTATCCCTCTACAATGAATGTGGAATAAATAAACTTTTTAAGATGTATCGTGATTTTTAACACCTTTATACTAGAAAACCGTGTCTTAATAGAGGAATGAAACTAGTCCCTGGAGGATAGATGAAGTATTTACAAAATTTTGATGTACATTATTCGTGTAGTAGATGATTACTATTAGTAGCTGTGCTCGGGTAGTAGACCATTATTAGTAACCAGGCGGATGCGGCGGACAACCTCTCATAAGAGGCTTAGTATCGTTCGTGCTCAGTATTGACAGTGCCGGAACCAGCATTCGGACATTGCGGTCTCAGCGTCCTGGTCTCATCGCCGAGAACCATCAGATCAGTTTGTCTGTGTGCCTGGCTCTAGCACGCGTCGCTTTTCCAGAAGTCTCAAAGGCAGCGAGGTACCTCCGATTGCACTGAGGCAGGGCCAACCCACAAGTCTCGATGGATGTGGAGAGCAATTGAGGTGGGTGATGAGCGCGGCCGGAAGGGAGGGGGGGGTGTTTGGAAGCGAGGTCCCGACTTCGACCCTCCTCTGCCACCACCTGCTCGCGCGGGGATTGCCGCCGGAGTAGTTCTGTAGTTTTCGGGTGGCGACGATTGTTTGCCGCCCGGGCGAGTGTTTGTTGGAGAGGCGTTAGCGAACTCTCGGGCGACTAACGAGATTGCGCCCAGTCTCCCCTCAACCTTCTTTGCCTCCCTCTCCCCTCCTCCGTGTGCAGCGCCGCTCAAGGGACCGCCCCGGGGGGACACGGTCTCTCGGAGTATGACGGAAAGACTGTACAGTTCGTGTCCAATTGCTATTTGGCGACGGCGTAATTTTCTCCAATAATTTTTTATTTCATACAAAAAGAACGGAACTTCTCGACGTACAGTTTTATCTGGAAGAGAATAGTTTTCAATATTTAATTATTTTAGTAAGAGCGTTTAAACAAGCACTTTTTTGTGTGTTCTACTTTTCACTCAATCAGAACATTTAAGCTCCTGAGATATATTTTAGCGTATACACTTTTTTTCAAGTTAAATTTTGGACGGATTTAAGTATTTCCTTTGGTGAAAAAGAGATTGGGTCATGAAATACATAAATTCATATTGTTGAAGTGGCAGGCGTGATGAGGCTCTGTGTTCTTAATCTTAAAATTAATTTTGTAAAAAGCTATATCATATTGTATATATTTTGATGTTATAGTATATTAAAAATTCCAGTCGTTTTATTTTTCTTATTTTAAATCTCATTATTCAAACCTACGTCTTACACCTCGTCAAGTCTAGAACTACCTCTTAAATATTCAAATGGGATTTTAAGAGCTTTTCTGTCGTGGGGATAGGAAAATGGGTTACTCAAATACAATTCATGGTTGTAACTAAAACTACAATACTTTAAAAGTTTTATCAGACTAATTTTCGGACACTATAAACAAAAAATAACAATAAAGCACTTAAAAGATTTTATTACAAAATATGCACAATGTGTGATACGTGTTCCTACGTCTTTGTAAAATCGTGTGTAATTACGTGTTTGTAAAATCCATTACTGTAGTGGACTTTATTTCTTAATGATAATGTATTAGTTTATAAATAAATAACCTAAAGGTATTTTTGGTCATCAGATAAAACCAAAAGTGTTCTTAGACATCATTGATTCGAGTTTACCAAGGAAACAATCCTATTAGTTTGTATCTAACCTAGAAAACATACTGTCGTAGAAGTGAAAAATGATTCAATTACACTAATGTGATATGAAAAACTGAAAAATTCCAGAAAATAAGTATGCTAATATTTATTTGCAAATATCTCATCAAATTATAATTAAAACTAATAAAATTTCTTCAAGAATTTTGAGTATAGATTGTTCTGAGAGTATTACTTCGAACCGTGTGTCAATTATTTTCCACGAAGATTGTGTTCTGAGATAACATTCTTGCATTCTTAACTTTTTAACTGCGTTTTCAACAGACGCGCGCATGTTCAGTTTCGCTTCTGGCCCATGAAGTCATTCTGCGCATGCGCATATTCTGTGAAACTCCGGAATCGCTCATAAAAACAAAGCGCGTAAATAGGGACCTACGGGTAGACAAGCATACTGAGCAATTTACTGACTTCGCGGTTCTCAGAAAACGTGTGATTGATTTGGCGTGATCTTCGCGTACACGCCAGCGCCTTAGATTAGGTTAATTGAACGCCATATATCATACTACTCGTGTGCTTATACTAATCTCCCAGAATACGACGTGTAGTAGTATGTCCTGAGATGTATGAGACATGTTTAAGAATTTCCTTCAAGTTGATTGCAGTAAAAATTTTGTATTGTTTTAGTGACTGAATTTACTGGCGTAAAATAAATTTAACAAATCTCTTTTTGTGGCTCTCGGAAGCACTTTTCTGGTTTTGTTGTCACAGGGGTTCCTAACGACATATTCCATTTTGATCGAGTGTTTTGATTTTTCCTCGGGACGAAATGGTGGTCTTCCTCCGCTGGATGGCGAGATCCGGCGCCGACGTAACATCGGCTGCCGGGGTTTTCCCCAACCACATATCTCCCATCATCGGGGCGCCGCTCCAGCCACGGAGAGCTCTATGCTCCCGATTGGTCTCTCGGTATGTTAGTTTAATGGGCGAGGATAGAATAAGGAAGAGAAGATCGCGAGCGGTCCGTGCCTCTTTTATTACCGTACTGATCTAGCATTTGCGTGGTGTTGATGGGATTAACCACGGAAAACTACCGATCAGAGCATCCGGCCGCTAGAATTGTCCTCCAGACGGCGACTGAATTTGACATAGCTGATAAGATAGTGTCGAAAATTTTGCCACCGTCACCATTTCGAATCTAGAACCTCCCGGTCAGAGGTGCTGCAATGATGTCCGTATTATTATTTTTGCAATTAAGCTGGAATTACGTCGTATCTTTATTTTTATGGAAAATTTGTTAGAAATTTAGCGAGGTTTTATGTTTATTTGAAACAATGCTTTGTGGCAATCGCGAAGGCCCATGGTCAGATTCGCGCCTTCCACTTCAAAATAAGCGAGGGCTGTGAGACTAATTGCCCTATCAAAATGCAGTTTTTTTGTTTTTGTTGCAAAGCTACCGTATCCCAACTACCTTAAAACGTACAACTGTTCCAATCACCCACTGTTACAAGACTTCCCGCGTGTTTATCTACTTGCTGCAGCTGTCTCGCGGCCCGCAAACGAGTGCTGAGGGACGGGCCTCCCTTGGGTATCGTCGCTCGCCCACCGTGCGGGTGCAGACGACAGGCGGGGGGGGGCGGGGGCGACGGAGGGTCGTGATTGGATGGACGGAGCGGCACGAGGGCGCGTCACCGTGACAGCCATGTCGACCTCTGGCCGTGTCATAGCCGTCTACAAGCGGCCTCGCTTCTCAACTCTACAGGATCATTCCTCTTTTCAGAATGCATACAAAATGTTATTGTTTGTTTGCTGGACAAAGTTCGTCTAGTACAGGTGTACATGATGATTCCAGGGGATTGAAATTAGCTGAGTCGCTTAGAACATCCACTGGTTTCATCGAGATGCTTCTGACAAGGAAGTCCTGGTAAGGTTCGAGTCTCCACTGTGGCAGGATTTTCGTCACGATTTAGCTAGCTAGATCGAATTTCACCGGTATCTGGGGGACAAATGTAGCGGCCGGCTACCGCGATCAGGGGCGTTCCGTGCTTTCTCCGATCATCACCTGGCGATTGCATCCTACTAAACGGGCCGCTCGCGATCTTTATTTCCTCTTCTTTGCCCTATCCGCACCTCTTACTTACACTCACATGCACTGCACTATCACACATGTCGGGAACCCAGAGCTTCTTCCAGCTGGGTCGGTGCTCAGCTGGTAGGAGATACCTGTATGGAGAAACCCCGCAAGTCGAGGTGTGGGTAGGCGCCGGATCTCACTATGCAGCGGGGAAAGAACTCTGCCACCTCCCTTGATAAATAAATGCACTACACTTACGGGGTAATTACCGGGCATTTGAGACCCCCGGAATCACAAAATAATCAATTAATCAATCCAAAGAACTGGGTCAAATACCACAATCACTTTCTTGAATTTTATGACTAATATTTTACGATTCGTTTTGTTGTACAAATTCTGCAAACCCGCAGTGAGAATTCACAAATTTTTGAGAACTTTTCCCATTACATTATTTATGAACGCAGAATGTGAACTGGGAATCGTATCACTGAAAAACAACACGCGGAATGGCGCTGAGTTGCACACGTTATTTATTTAACTCAGAAATTTCTTTTATTTTATTTTTAAACACCAAAAAAATAACAGCGTTCTTGTTTGTGCATATTAAAATGCCAGTTCCGTTTCAAATCTTTGTATTCAGTTTGTAGTCTTCAAATTAGACAAATTGAAATGATAGTAATTACTGTTTATTCTATTTAGTCGAATTGTAAGCAGATAAAGAGCAGATTTTAAGCAGATTCAATAGTACCTGTGGGTCTCGCTCATTGCGGTGCGCACTATTTAAAACGATCAGCAAATAAAAGTATTACATCAATAGATTCATAGTTCATTTATTTAACATCAAATTCCGTTGAAACGGTCACTGACCATCGGAATGGGGAAGATTTTCATTTCCTGTTCAGAAACAAAACAAAGAACACTCTGTGCATGTGAATGCGGAAAACAACAATTGAAAGTCAGTTTCAAGATGTAGTTTAAAGTTCAGGTTCTATTTATTGCATTAAGAATGCGTAAAAAAGCAAAACTAGTTCAGTAGTCTATAGAATATAGATTGCGATTTGCATATTGCATCACTGAAAAGAAAAATGTAATTACATTCCAAAAAATCCAGTGAATTAATATATAAAGTTATTGATGACTTCTATTTGAATTATAGATACGCCGTATAGTTTAAGCCGTCAGATTTGTGACTGGAATAAATTCTATTTCTTCTTTCAAGTTTGGATTTACCTGAATTAAAAATTGACTGAGTAGGCAATGAAATCGATATCAGGGAGTAGATAAAATTCTTTATATACCCTTTGTTTTCTTTTCAGGTTAATTAAAAAAATGTATAATGCCACTGATATATTAGACCCTTGGTAGATATTTTCCTAACCATCACCCCTCATTCTGATAAGCCCTGACTTTCCCTTAAACCGATGGTCGTGGCTCTACCGTCACCTCCGCCAGTCCTCAGGCTGCCTCCACCGTCCACGCCGCGCCGTTACCGCCGCCGTCGCCGACAAGCGAAGCAAATTACTCTCTGCGTAATTAAATGACACCGGGCCGCTTCTTAAAGCAGATGCCGGGCCGCACCAGGGCTTGACCGGGCCTCGCTGGGGATGTGCGCCTCACCGGCTGACGAGGAGGCTGACGAGGAGGCTGACGAGGAGGCTGACGAGGAGGCTGACGAGGAGGAGGCTGACGAGGAGGAGGCTGACGAGGAGGAGGCTGACGAGGAGGAGGCCGACGAGGAGGAGGCCGACGAGGGGGAGGCAGCGGTGCAGTTGTCTCTGCAGCGATCTGGCCGGCATTCGAGACCCGACGGTGGCAAATTTCCGACACGAGCTGCATAGCTAGGTCGAATTCAGCCGCGCGTTGTCTGAAGGAGAACTCGAGCAACCACCTGCTCTGATCGGCTGTTTTTCATGTTACTGCCATCAATATCCGGCGAAAGTCGGAGAAGGACCCTAATAAACGCGTCACGCTCTGCGCGAGATTTTCTTTTTCCTTTCTCATCCTCTCACATTTAAGAAACGCACTTCGTCTTTTTATTCTTCTTCTTCTTCTTCTTCTTCTTCTTCTTATTATTATTATTATTATTATTATTATTATTATTATTATTATTATTATTATTATTATTACTATTATTATTACTATTATTGTTGCTATTATAATTACTGTTATTATTACTATTATTATAATAATTGTTATATCCAGTTACAATTCCGCAGAGGTCAAGGGCCTCCGGTTGCCGGTAGAATACAATGGTCGAATTACAGAGCACCCGATTCGAGGAATTCCTTTTACAGACGCTGTTTACACACAAAATAAGAAAATGTAGTACTGTTCACTCTGTCATTGTCAAATTAAACACTTTTCAGTTTGAGTTCGCTACATAAAAAACTAATTAGTTAGCACTTTAGCTCATTACTTTCCGCATTGGCTTTTTGAAAGTTAATCAGAAATTGAAGGATCTAGTATACGTTGATTGAATTTGTTTTAGACATGGTTTTCCACTTCTGGCTATCCTTTGCCCAGGTAGACCATTGACTGCCAAACAGCATTTCCAGACCAAAACCAATCAATTAAACAAACTAGGCCTGTCATCCGTGTGGGCTAACTGCTTTCATCGGTAGTTTTCTATGGATTCTCCGATCTACACCAGACAAATGTCGGAGCAGTACCCTAACAAACGGGCCACGGACTCCGCTCGCTCTTTCCTTTTTTTTTGCTTGACCTATCCTTATCCCTTTTTTATTTACACATACACGCACTACACTACCACACATGCCGGGAGACCGGTCAGGAACTAGAGCTTGTCCCAGCGATGCCCCGCTGGTGGGAGATACCTAGTTGAAAAAAACCGCTAACTGCCGGTAGGTCGGCGCCAGATCTCGCCATCCAGCGGGAGAAGATGAAACTCCAACGTTAAAAACATCCACTACGCTTACGAGAGATGACCTTAGCAGTTCACGCGTCCGACATCGCTACCATTCAATCAACCCAATTGCTTTGATCCTGAATATCCCCGCTGAGTGGGTCCTTGTATTGTGGTAAATCCTCAGGTTTCTACTTGAATTGTACATGCTGAGTTACTGAGTTATAGTTGTCGGCATTACTGTCTCGCTGTACTTCGACTTCTTAAGCAAGAAATAAGGATGTACAGAATTCATGATTCGACATGTGAATACAGGTCACGCAGTATTGGGGATGTCAGTTCTACCTTCTAATTCTCTCGTTCGCGCTTTCCTAGTGCACTTTTTCTCTTTTTCTTCTTATTCATTTTTTCTTCTTTTTCTCTTTATGTTCATTTTTGTCTTGCTCCTTCTTTTTTCTTCCTTTTCTTTTAATTTTCCTCCTTCTCCTCCTTCTCCAAGGATGTAAAGCTTAATTGTCAAGCACTACACCCTTGGAGGGCGGCATATCGAAACTTTTTCTCCTTTTGTTGTTATTAGTCAGTACGTATCCAGATTTAAAAAAACATGTATGACATCACTTATATCTGATGAACAGATTTCTGGTATGACTCATTTATGAAAATTTAATTGAAAGGCTTTTATTTCAAGATAAGCTGTTTATTTTGTAGTAAACTATGACAGGAAATCCTACTATCCACCTTGATTTAAAAATAAATGCAATTCCGCCTTTTCGAGCGCAATATTTATAGAAAAAATTACGAACCTTTTTCCAGAGACTTGTGAAAATTTTAGAGGGTTTTCTTGTAAAGTGCACTTCTCCCCCCCCTCCCAAATTACAATTTCTTAATGACATCCGGAACTGCACAACTGGAACTTACCTCTGCCGTATTACGACCCTTCAGCTCGAAAGATTATAATCTGACCTTTATGCATGACACATGCATCGATTATCAATAAAGGCATGCGGTTTTTCGGGTAGAATATTAATTTGTTACTTTTTCTATTTTTGTATTTTACGATAGCCGAGAGATTACTGTCTGAAATTTTCATTTAACAGCAATGAAGCTGTCGTGACAAATCACTTGCAACAAAATCAGACCCTTCGATTAACTGAAAAGTCCCACTTTAGCATTATACCAAAAGCAGTGTCTGAAGTGAGTCAAAGGTCAGGCACAATCTTGTGTATAAAAGTGTTGCGGGTTGTGCCGGAGTTGAACAAGCAATTTCCGGACCTTAACCCTCAACCAATGTTGACTCGAGGTGCCTTCCGGCATGAACCGAACTTGGCAAGGCATGAAGACTGCCCCAGAAGCAACGCCTGCGGGGTTAGAGGATGCGGAGAGTTAGAGCGGGGCATGGAATTAAGAGATCGCCCACGTTACCTCTTTTAATGTGCTCACTCAGAAAGGGAATTTGCGGCGATATTATTTAAATGTATGGATGGATTTGGCATTTCGGGTTGGGTTTAAGCCGACTTCGCCCGCCCGCGGGGTACTCAGGCCTGGGCCGGGCTTTTATGTATTATCCATGCCTCAGGGTAAAAGAGGTATGTGGCGTGCATGACGTATTCCCTTCTTCGTATGCATACTTGATCGACGTATAATAATAATAATAATAACAATAATAATAATAATATTTATTTGGCTACAATTGACTGATTGCCAGGTGGTAGCCACAACCCTATATTTCTACAATATATTTACAATCCAAAAACAATTAACAATACACTCCTTTCGAGCATATACACCCATTATATAAATATACACAGACCTGTATATATCTACAGTACATATATTACACATTATATATACACACACATTCAAACAATATAAATGTTTTAGTGCCATTATGCGTTTAGTTGGAGAACGTACAAATTGCAATAGATTCACAATAATTGTATATCTCCAACATGTATTACAATTTTAGAAATATTTGTTGAGTTAGGGTGCTGCAGCGGCATTAGCCAAGTTTTGATGCACGACTCCACGGACGAATGCACAGAGCAGCCGGTCAGAGGAATTCTCTTTAGAATTGTTGAATCCGACCCTGCTCTCGAACAAATTCGCCATTTGAACTCGAACCCCAGGACCTTCCCCATCAGAGACACTGCAGAGGGAAGTGTTGACGCTGACGTATCGCAGCCGGTCGGGAACGACAGTCCTTTTCCTGGGGACTTCCCGCTGCTGGGCCCAAGGGCTCTTTAGGCCTCGGCGGGGAATCGACAGAATTAGTCCCCGCCACCGCCCCGCTGCCGGCGGCGGACCGAATAAAACGCCCAATTTCTGCGGCGCTTTGAGGCGCTCGGCGGCGGCGGCGGCGTTTGAGGCAGATAGCACTGCGTTATTAGCCCTCTGGGGGCGAGGCCCGGAAGGGGGAGGGGGTGACGGAGGGGAAGGGAGGGGAGGCGGACCTGTGGAGCCTCGCCGGAGCTGCGCTCTCGACCACGCGGCGTGTTTGCCCTTCGACAACAGAGCGCCCGCCGCAGCCGCCGCGCCCTCCGGCCCTCCGGCGAGGTCCCGCTCGTGTGTCAACCGAACGTGATGGAAGATTCTTGGTTACGCGGGCTGTTTTGGAATAACTGTTGCTGACTTCTACGGCATTTCAAGAAGTCGAGGAAAATAAATTTTTGACAGTGAACAGGTCATCTCAAATTTCATAGCACGAAGTTACACATGGCATTTGAAGAAAACCAAAAACGTTCGATGTCCAGGACCTTCAAATTTTGAAGAGCAAGCAAAAATTTTCGGACATAGATAATTCTTTGTTAACATTAATAGTTGAAAGACACTCTATAGATGTCACAGAGTTCACGGACATCAAACTTTTATGTATAGAAAGTTGAATTTATATTTTAAAAACATTATCCCAACCAGTTGGCTGGAACCCGGCAAAATGTGACAGCGAACATTTTGTCTGCACCGATTCATTTGTCCACAATTGTTAAGCAACTCCACACGGCGTGGTGTTCGACAGGAAAAAGAAATCATATTGGACGCTTCAGAATGTGGCCTGCCGAACAGCAGTGTCCTAACAATCAGGGGCAAATGTCTCGTGAGTAATTTCATTAATTGAAACTGCCCGCCACATTAGCAGGAAATTATGATCTTTTACCCCTTTACATGTTGTGGACGTTTGTAGTATTTATTCTGCAACACGCTGTACTTATCGGAAGTATTATATTACAGAAATATATTGTCGGTGCAGAAGAATATTTCCACAACTGAAAGTTGTCGAAGAATTATTTTTAGAATTCAATACTTTTACTAGTGAAGTTGCATAAATGTAGTACACAACAAAACCAATATAGAGTGAAAAGCTCGTTTTCTGCTGCTAAATGGAACGCTCAAGATAAAAGAGAACTCTTGCACAAATTTTCGGAATTGCCACTTTCACAGTGCATCGACCATCAAAAATCAGAAATATTTTTATATCAGAATTCTATCATATCAGAAATATTATCAAAATACGTTTCCGAATGTCGTAAAATTCTCACAATTTGGTTAAATAACATTCTGAGGCATGAAGAAATTAAATGAAATAGTATTTCAGTGGTTACCGTTTTATGTTTTGTGATTAAATTTCCATGTATTGAATCGAATGAATGTTCGACGTTTACGGCTAGGCTGTAGAGGTAAAGCTGGTTTTTTGTACTGTTCCTTCGGAGACTACCGCAGCGAGAGCCGCGAATTACCAAAACGATCAACTTCCAAACATTTGGATAAGAGTCGTGATTCATCAAACATTTTATATTTTATCTTATCTCCCTTAGCAAATTATTTATTTTGTTTGATGTTGTTTACGTTTGAACGTTTCTCCAGCAAAAGTGTAACACAGCTGTAACGCGGGTAACAGCTTTCAGAAGCTTGCCGCGTCCAGAATGCAATCTAACATAAGTGTCCACACAATCCACATTTGCTCTGCCTCTGAAAATTTCTTTACGAGTGATCAAATAACTTAAGCTTGGTGCATACGATACTCATGTGCAACGTGCCACTCACGTTACGTGCTGCACACAGGTGAAGTGTCGTTTTATTTCTACCTTTGTACATTGGACTCAACCGAGGTCGTAGTCACTAGGTCAGTGCAATTTAAAAGTGCTCCAGCTATGGGTACTCGACCAATTCGTACGTTCAAGAACCGTACTTCGGATATAAATTACGTTGTGGTTGTTGAAAACCGTTTTGTTGTTGTTGTTGTTGTTGTTGTACGTGGTTCATAAATGGTGGATAATTCTGTTTTAAGGCTCGCGTGCTATTTTTTGCGTTTCTGCACATACGCGGTTTTGTAAATTACTCATCGATGGCTTGATTCAATAAACCGAACTATATATCCTTACAATATATATAGAAATGTTTGTACCTAATGTTTTTGAGTAATATTTGCAACAAAATCCAACGATAGCGAATAAGCAAATTTCGATTTTCAGAGAATAATTTTTCAAAGAAGGAATATAATTAAGCTTTAATTTGGTCTCTTCTTCTACACATAACAATGCAGTTACTTTTCTATAAAATAAGTCATAAGTAGCTTTAATAATTACTCTCCTAAAGATTAGAATCTTGTGTTTTTGGGAGTTGGTACTCTGATTCGTAGTGCGAGCCATTTCTGTACGCAGTTCCAGAGAGCGAGATCCGCTCCTGCTACTGCACTGCTGGGTGTTTGTGCAACGACTGCTGGCCTCATTGGCGAGCGGGGGGGGGGGTAGTGAATTGGATTGCGGGCGCTCTTCCTGCAATGAGGCCGCAGTCGCTTGGCTTCGCGGAAGGCAGATGGGAGAAGCGGTCGCTTGGATGTCCCCGGGACTCTGGGATTCAAATGGCCTGTGACGGCAACCGCTGATCCAAGATAAGCCTTAGAAGCAGGCCGTTGCTGGGGAAACAACTGTCAATGTTGATAATAGTTGTGGATAGGAGTGGGAGAATTAAAATTATTGTAATTAAAAATAAATCGAAAAAATGTGAGAAATTGGATGCGATTTCCTTACACTATAGTAGATTAATTTTGAATTCGAAAATTGGGAGTCTGGTTGTGTAGACGGATGTAAGAAGAGGTCACGCATAGCTCTGGCAGCTTTTGGGTTGAAACGTGGCAAATGTGTCAGGTGTAAGATCTAGGTGTGCATTTCCGGAGGTCATTAAGATATTTTAATGTGGGGGATACTTTAAAATCTATAAAAGTTTCAAAATTGCATTTATAAAAAAGGCGGAGTTCCGGTTTTTATTAAAACCGATGAAATTTTCAAAATTGCATTTTTCTTTTTTTTTTAACCGGTTCCACTACTCCACTATTAAGTTCAGAGATTGTATTTCTTACGATTTATCTCTCAATTTCAGCTCTTTCAATGTTCTTATCCACTTAAAAAAATGTACTTCAGTAGTAATTTGCAATACTAAAAGGAGGAAACGTTTCGGTTTCCCATTGGTTTAAACTTGTTGTGGAGGCACTTTTATTCTCTGTAGCTACATTGCTTCTTGCGCGTTTCCTTTGACCAGTTACAAAAAACTTGCAGACGCCTATGGAAGTGGGAAGTCAGTGCACGGAAAAGTAGATATAGGAAAATCCTAACGTTCTCTCACCCTAAGCAGGTGTACATACTTAATTAAAAATATGCTTTTACCAATGATTCTACCTGCATCATTACACTTCCAAATTTAGTTGATAACCAGGGTACTTTTTAATACTTAAAAGCTCTAGATACAAATGTGCACCTGCGAATACAAATAATAATACTTCGCCTCAGGTGAACTTGTGTGTTTTGTTTATACATTCAATTTATTATCGCCGAACTAACCAATACGTTATTGTTTGTTTATATTCCCTGGTTTCATGAATAACGGCCTATTTTAATGTAATATTTCGCTTAAACAAAGAATAGTAGGTAAATACTCTCGTTAAGAGGAATATCATTTAATGCTATAGTTCGCTTTCCCAACCAACGAGCGGTACGAAATAACTGATTGTAATTGAAAATGCAATTGGAAATAGGGTTGGGATGATAAACTCAATGCGTAATCCATAGGCAAATGATGAGGTAGTGGTGATATATATGCGTGAAAGGTCGTGTAATATTGGAGAACTACATTGAGTTCATATACATCCATGATGAAGAAGAAAGGCCAAAACGTTTGTTAATGTAAATTTAAGTAGACTATTTAAAATTGGTGTTTCGCTGTATTTAGAGATGTAATAAAGTAGACAAAATCTTTTAATTTAGCTAAATAATTCAGTTATAGGTTATAAGAAGTACATTACAGACATTTGAATACACATTTTACATATGTGAGATTGTTACTGTTATTGTAAGAGAGTGAGATTGTAACTGTTATTGACTTTTTCAACTTACCCCATCCACAAAATTTAAGTCTAGAAAAGAATCGAAGTTTTTAGTTCGGACGAAGGGATGTAAGACAAAATGTCAGAAAATTTGGGGTCATTTTCTGTTGATAAAAGAGAAAGCAGAAGGGGGATTACGAGAGAAAACATTTTTTTCTATAATTAACGACTAATCAAATAGATTAATAGTTTAGAGCTTTCCATTAGTGCTAGTTGGAAAGTATTATATTAATTTTGATCAATAACATATTTTTTATTTTATTAATATGCTAAAAAACGATGACAGTTCGATACAATTCACGAACACAAAACCCGATAAATGTGCTACCGCTGAAAAGTGCATTACCAATTCCCAGATGCGCCTTTAAGGGATTAAAAATGAAAAAAATGAAAAATTTGGTACAAATGTTTGTGAAAAACTCCATAGGAATATAGCATAAAACATATTTTTCTTCTATCTATTTGATTTTAGTTACAAACTGTGGTTGATTTAGTAAACAGTTCATAAAAACGGGATTTGCACATTATGTATCAGGTAAAAATGTGATAGAGGTAAATTAAAAATGTTTTGATCACAATAAAATCATTACATTAATAAACGTAATCAGTTTAAAATATATTGATGAGACTCTAATACATTTTACTTTTGTCGTTATTAATTCAGTTGTAAATAAGGAATGCACTGCGTATTATACTATGTAATTATACTATGCATAATTCATGCATTCATATTTCCCGACGAACACGCATTCTTATCCATGATTATACATACGTTCATATGTACCGACGTACAGACAAATGTACGTATCGACGAACATGTGTGCAGACATACACACACATATACACACACACTTACCAGTGAACAAATGTACAACAAAATCCGGCTTGTGCATTTGCAATATCTAGTTTACAAGAATATTAGTCGTCTTGTTGAAAGTATGTGATGGTGGGAGACATTTCTTTGATAAGTCCCTTTTCAGTTTTCTACGAGAAAATAATCAAACTAATTAAAAACAATTAGTTTGATTTTAATTAAAAAATACAAATGTCAGCACATCTCTTCAAGGAGGAAATGCCAAAACCTTGCCGTCTTGTGTATTGACAGATATGCGAGAATTATTGCGAGAGCGTAAAGCGGGATGTGCGTAGCAAGCGCTGTTCTGTGCAGCGATGTGTGTCTGCTGCAATTCGCTGCCTCTGCAGTGCGTAATTGCGTGGCGTTGCTCGATTTGCACTTCCCACGACATCTCTCGAAGCTGTTGCATTTGCAACGCAGTCTGTACATTTGAGTACGAATTATTACGATATTATAAATGGCTCAACAGCGAAATATTTTGGTTGATAAATTTTTATTTGCAATATGTATTTAGTTGCGAGATAGTACAATGGCTCAACCAGAAGTTGTCCGACAATAATAGTATGTCTTGTAGGATAAACATTACGGTTACCCCTTCCATCAGAAAATTATTCACAAATATATTTTTTCTTACATATAAAAATGTTTTTCTATTATTAGCAGTTGTGTTTTTTAGATAACTTACCAAAACAAATGTATAGATAACGTTTCATCTGTGTTTAATGATCTTGATCGCTAATCGGACTTGATAATGGCAGCAGTTGATGATTTTCAAAAATGAAACACTTCCTTGAGTTACGATTAAATTATGGGGCATATATGAATTCATGAAAAATGTAGATGTTTTGACGTTTTGGGGTTTTTAGTTTTATTGAAATTTTTTTCACTTTTCTGAACATTTTTATACGAAATTTATAGTGTAACTTATAACGAAACATGCTTTTACAATTCAATATCGTATATATCGCATACGTTCGTACGTTAAAATGGCTATAATTTCACACGCAACGTTTTAAATGAGCCTACCTCAGGAACTAATTCACCGTGAAGGGTTGGTATTTATTTATACGTTACTTGTTAGAAAGTCTCATTTCACAGATTAATTTAACAGATGGTTTGTTAGAGGTGTATTTTGATTTTTTGCGCACTTTCGCGCGTTTTTGAGGTAGGTAGCAGTGTTTCTTGGTAGTTTTCATGTATGTGTACAACTTTAAAATATGTTTAGGAAAAAATAACTCTTCATTTCACGTATAAATGTTTCTTTTTCTCAGAATCTTCTAGAGCAATTATTCTAGAATTAGTAGGCTACAAAATGAATAAAAGTACTGTGGAAGTTATGTTATAAATGTGAGAGTAGATATTATAATGTTAAAGAAAAATTGAGACGAATATTGTATTAAATTTTCCTCAAATTATTTTCGTTTATATTCTCACTCCTCGTATTAGTTTTTTTTAATGCAAATATTATAAACCTGCCACAATGTGCTCAGTCGTCCTCTGTTCGCGTTAACTGACCGCTCTGTTCTTACAGATTCGCAATTTTAGATGCAGTCAGTTTTGTGATTCCTCTGACAGTCGACTGGCGATAGCTTTGGTGTTCCGATAAGCAAATCTTTCGTTTAAGAAATCAGCTCCTTAAAGTCAGTTCATTGATATATTCATGTTCATCAACGCGAATAACGCATTCTGAGAAATCGGCTGACTGTATCTACACATTTTTAAAGGTATAAACTACGTTCCCTGAAAATTTTAGCTGTTCGTAGATCAATAGGGTGATACTTTTTATTAGATGTTTACCAACATTTTGATAAGGGTTATTTCCAGTGACAGGACGTTTTGGCCTTTATTGTTTTTAAAAATAAATTAAAAAATAATAAAGTAGCCGTCCGAAGATGACTACATATTTTTGTTGCTTCCTCCGGGACAATTATCAGGTTATGGATTTTTTAAAATGGTACAAAAATGTCCTATTTCCATCGCGCATTACCGGTTTAGTTCACTCGTGGAAACAAATGTGGCCACTGAAGCGAATTCGTTCAGGAGGACCTAGGGTTCCAGATTACGCTGATTTTCGTTTAGGCAGCTGGATCGCATTCAGTCCTTGTCTGGTGCAGAACTCTAGCAGCCGACTACTCTGATCGGTAATTCCCGTGGTTTCTCCGATCAATACCAGGTGAATGCCAGAGCAGTACCTAACAAACGGGCCACGGACAGGCGCGCGATATATTCTTCTGAATATTCTCTCTCTCTCTCTCTCTCTCTCTCTCTCTCTCTCTCTCTCTCTCTGTCTCTCTGCGTGTCTCTGTCACACACACACTTGCATTTACATACATTACACTACACCATATGTTACGACACCTGACGGCAGTTCGGCCGTCTGAGACTCTTGAAGAACGAAACACCCGACAGTTGACTTGTAGTTCGACACCGGGTTTGACGTTTTAACGGATAAATAACACCCCCACCCTACGTGCTTTAACATTCATTTCACTTGCGGGACTATTGACTATAGCAGGTGACGTGCCTGGACACATCAAGAAGTCCTTATTGTTTATAGAGGGAATAGAAAGGGGGTTTACTATGCTAATATGCATTTTTTGCTGGTTTCTTTTTATATGCTTTGCTATTTTTAATACCAACAAGTGTTAGAAAATGTAATAATTATATTGTATATTTATAAATGTGTATAAATCGGATTATATATCAGGAGAAATACCTCGAAAGCAGACTTGTAGGTTGTCGCCGGATCTCGCCATCCAGCAGAAAAGGAACGCCACCATATACCGCAATAAAACATTCACTACACTACTAGGACAAATTACCGTGACTGACGTGTTCAGAAACATCGATCAAACAATCAAATCACGAAATTTGGTTGAAAGGAAACATCAAACGACTTTCCTATCGAAAACTGTTTGCGACTTTCCTATCGACTACTGTTTTGCGAGCAATTCCACGTTGTGGTGATTTACCTCAACGATGGTGAGATTAAATTAAAATTTGCAGAGAGATTAAATACGACAATGAAAACATTGGGGTAAAAGACCATAAACAAATGCATCGTGTTCAATTAATGTAAACAAGACGAAATACAGCATAATCATTAGTGGAGGAAAGTGGAATACGTAATGTAAAATCAAGGACACGTTACTACGAGTACGTTCGTATTTTCAGTCTAAACAGTATCAAATGTGAGAAAATTAATAATAGCAAAGTATTTCAAAAAATGAAGGGTTTCGATGTAAATGCGAGGGTAACCAATGAGGGCGGAGATGAAGACCGAGACTCGAGAGAAAGCCCAAAATGCACGTACAGAGGCAGGGGGAAACTTGTTGGAAAAGATTTCGCGCAGGAGAAAAGAGGAGACGATGGCGATACTCGAAGCGGGAGAGAACTTGGTCTGACTTCGTGGTGGAAGGACGTACGGATGGACCGCTTGAAGAGAAAAGTTGGTTTTAGTACGAAAATGGTTTTAAGTGTGGCAATATGAAAATAGACACATGTTTTAAGAGGGAAATGAAAATTACGTATGTGGAAAACTGGAGTGTCGTGATTAATGGAACTTATGTGGCTATGGAAATGGAATGAAAGGTTGAACAACCGCCAAGCTTGCGGCATCTACTTCTTAAAGGAAAGTAACAATGAGTGGACATTTTGTTGGCAGAAAATAATAGAGTAAGATCAAGATGTGTTTTTAATTTTTCAGATAGATAAATTTGTAAGGAAGGAAATAATTTGGCCAGATCATGCAAAGAAAGGGGAGGGTATATTTAATATGAATATGAACACCTTTGTTTATAATTATATTAATTCTGAAAAGCGTATATAATTCAATTGTTGCTATTAGGGAGATAAATTGTAAACAGGATAATATTATGCATGTATTTTCAGCACTGCATAAACATACTTGATCGGCCTTTTGTATGTATATTTATTTCCGAGAACGACCAAGAGAATTCCCGAGTTTATGTTAGAATACGAAATCCCGTGTACGTAAATAGTTCGTCATCGGGAGTCCGCACGGACGATTTGTCATACACTCACCTGCACATTTTTTGTTCTAGTGGAAATTCGGGCGTCATAGAGAATAGTGAGATAATTTAATGAATAAAAGGATGAAGAGAGTTTTTATCATTTCTACATAATTAAAGACCGTGGATAAATTATTAATAGTTTGACATGCCCAGTGCGGCGAATATATTAATGTTTATTATTATTATTATTATTATTATTATTATTATTATTATCATCATCATCTTGAGAAGCCTAAATGAAACCCATTATCCGAACGTGAAAGAAGAAACAACGGTGAAACTGTTTGAATCCCTGCGTGAGTGACGCTCGTAACGATGAAATCGCCCTCCTACAGGTTTCACGGCCGCGTGTGTGGTGGGCGGGGGCGACTGCGCGCCGACCGGGAGTGGGCGCGTTCATGCGAAGCGGGCACGCCCTTCCGGGGCGACTTCCGCGGCGCGGACTCGTGCGGCCGCCCCCACCCCACCCCACCTCACCCTGTCTCCCGGGAGGGACGGGGCGGGGAGGGGGTGATTCCACCCACGGGAGCCGCGCAGACGGCGCCGTCCGCAGTCAAGGGCGCCGCGACGCTAAAATTAGCGCGCGCCAAAACGCGGGCAGCGGCGCGGCGCGCGGGCGGAGGGACGGGTGCGGCGCGGGCGGCGCGGGCGAGGTGGAGAATGCTGCTACGAGTACACGCACTTGCGCTCCATGTGCAAGGGAATTGCGCATTACCATTGGTTATTCCCAGCGCGTCAACTGCTAAAGTCATTTGTCCCGTATGTGTGGTAGATGTTTTTATCGCGGAAATATGTTCCCCCACTGGCTGGCGAGACCGTTTACCGACCTAAGTTAGCTTGCGGGGATTTTTCCCAGCCTTGTGTCTCCCACCAGCGTCACACCACCCCAACCGGGACCAGCTCTAAGCACTCCCAACTGGTCTTATACATGGCCGCATACTTATGCAGAAACAAAATATTCACATTTAGCTACATAAACATAGGTAGCTTGGGTGGAAAATCTGCCGCCGTCAGAAACTTCCTGCTAGGAGTCGTTGCACTGAGAGAACTCAGCCGGAATTTTGTGATTTTTTTTCTTTAAATAAGAGATAGTGGGCCCATATATGTGTTATCACATGCTTTTATTACACCCGTTTCATAGAATGTACACTAAATATTAGTAATGTTTAAAAATTATTAGAGTGGATGCCTATCTCTAATTTCATCATTACTACGTTTTTGTGAACGAGTCCCAATCGATTTATCGAAGGGACAGGTTATTTCGTCGTCTGGCGGGGGAAGCGTGGGGGGCGTGGTTAAAGTCAGCGAGGGGCAGGAAACGAGTTTTTCAGGTTGGAAGATCAATAAGTGTATTTGAATGAGAGAATCAGATAGTGAACATAAACTGTGAAATTTGCTCTTAAACTGGGAAAACGGAGAATGGTAGTTTTTGCACACTGAATCACTGTAAGAACTAAGGTTACCAACAATGTCCATGTAAAAGGAAAGACACTGGATAGGAAGAAAAAACCCGGCACCAACACAGTCCTTTTTAGAAATATTGGACTAACATCTGCTCTATTTCTTTCTTCTCTCCATTTGCAGTTCTAGTGAAAAGATTCGTTCACAAAATGAAGATGGGTCACTCTTATTTTAGTCGCCTGAAAGACACTATCATGCATGCATGCATGTTTCATGTGCGTGTGTTAACGTTCAGAAAATGGATTTTCATATTTCCTAATCTAAATTAAACAATAAACGATACAACGTAGCAGATTGTAGTAACGTGGTAAAATAAAACAAATGTTAAACATTTACTAAAAGAAGGACATTTAAAACACAAAGGAGGACGAAAGGACAATTCACATCAATGGAGGACGGTTGGCAAACCTAATATGAACCCACTTTCGAGCATCTGTGCATGCGCAAACTCTGTCTCAAAACGATACGTTTTATCGGTATTCTTGATTCCCTTTCCACATTTATTTTTTCCAGCAGCATCTGTAAAACGTTTCTCTTTCACAAAATGGAAGTTAGTACTTCTTAGTTTTACCAATTACGAAATGTTTTCATTTTAAAGTTATGATAAATAAAATACTCCATTCAGTTGATTTAATTTTATTTTATTTTTAATGACCTAGCAATTATTAAAGCGACCGAGCAGTTATAAAAATTACACGTGCGTATGCATATGAATGCATGCACGCTCAGTTTGTTTGGGGGATTTCATATGCGGCGTGTGCAAGCTGCCTGTTCGTTTGCTTCTTCTGTGTACATCCGGCACAGATCTCGCTACATGAATTTGCGAAGATGACCTTTTGATCTGTGCATGTGAAAATCATGTATCCCATGAAATTAATGATGTACCATCACATTCACTTATCTAAATATATAGTATTGTTTTCTTGAAAATTATATTTTTCTTTCTTTTGTAATCTAGGTAATCAACAATAAAGAAATAGTCTGCGCAGTTCAAAATTCGTTTAAAAATACTGTTTTTGTAATGGACATTAACATCATGTAATGCAAAGAACAACGAGCATTGATTTCGTGTACTACAATTGCAATTTTTGTTGAGGAAAAAATAAAATTTGCTTTTTAAGATTGGTACTGTAGTGACAAATGTACGTCTTGTATACTGAATTTGAATTAAGTTAGGTTTGACGTAATGACTGTAAAGCGAACGGCAGTCGGCCAGGGAAGCAACAGGTTGCTGGTATGAGCCAACGTGCTTAGTTTTGAAAAGATTCGGAAAGAAGATTTTTAACGAATTCAAAGGAAAAGTAACCTTTGAATATTTTTTTAGAAAAATATTCATTTAATGATGACAAAAAGATTGAGGTTATTCCTCATCTTCGTCTTCAGCTCTCCCTCGCGCACACCCGCACTTACATGCACTACACTGTCATCTATATCTGCAGACCAGTTGGGAGCTTAGAGCTTGTATTTCGACACTAGCCAGATAGCGAGATCGAGTTCTGTCACTGTTTAGAGGACAATTCTAGCGACTGGCTGCTCTGATAGGTAGCATTCCGGGGTTTCTCCCACAGCACCAGGTGAATTCCGGAGTAGTAAGGGGACAAAAGGGTCACAGACCGCATGTAATGATTCCTTCCTCTTCCTTGTCCTCTCCTCACCCTTTGCATATACACACTAACATGCACTACACTACCACACTTGATGGGAGCCCGGTCGGGAGTTAGCGCTTAGAGCTTCTCCCGACTGTGGCGGTGTTCCGTTGGTGCGAGGTAGCTGCCCCGCTAGTGAACGTTAGGTCGGCGGCGGATCCAACGGAGTATGATCACCGCCACCTACCGAGAAAAAACATACACTACACTTACAGAACTAATGTCCTTAGCAGTTGACGCACCCGGAATGACTAGTAATCAGTCTTAGAGCTTTTCCCGACTGGGCGGTGCTTCGCTGGCGGAGATACCTGGCGAGGGATACATCCACAATCCCGATCTCACTGCGGGGAGAAATACGGTCATCTCCGCTAGATTGCATGTATTTGCGGCACTAATGCGGCACATTGCGGCACTAATGATCTAAGTATTTGTCGCCCCTGGATTCAATAACCACTTACGCACGGCGCATAGTTGCTTCCGCCTCACGGCAGCATCCAGCTCATATAAATTCCCAATCGCAACGATCCCAACGAGGTGCCCCGGGCAGTGACCAGGGCTGCGGGCGGGGCCGCATGCATTGGTGGGCGTGGCAAAGCCACACGACGCGCGTCATGTGCAGGAATAGCGCGGGCGGGCCCCCTGTTCGATGCTCGCCCGGGGCCGTGACTCACGTCCAGGGAGGGGCACTTGCAGGTGAGTATTTTGCGTTGCGTGCTGAGTCACGCGTGACCCGTTCGGCGGCACGGGCTTTTGATCGTGTGCCACGTTCAAATTACGGTAGGCCTTTAGCCCCGTGTTAAATGAACAGAACTCGGCGGAAATTTGTGACTGCCGAGCCGAGGAGGGATTTTTACGCTTAATTAGAGCTAAAATACGAAAAATGTGGACAATCATTTTCAATATATTCAGAAATGCCAGATACCAGTATTCCGAAGTATTCGTAAAAACTGTCTAGAAAACAAAAGAATTGACGTCAAGGTATTAGTTAATTATACTTACAATCCTTATTTTTGTACCTCTATGATAAGTTTCAAACGTGTGATATGTAAGAATAGCATGTACTAAAGGAACTCTTTACAAAAAGCACTTAGTGCTATAAGCAGAATAACATGTAAAAACAACAATTACAAAATATCGTTTTGAAATCTTAGTCAAAAAAATACTAGTTCTAAATACTGGATCGCAAATGATATAAGTTTTAATGTTATGATCCAGAAGCGTACTACATTTACTATTTAATCGTATGATATTACCGTCATAATTACCCAGCATTTGTAATATTTCATATATTTTTTGAGTGGAAAGTAAAAGTGAAAATACATGCTGGACTGAGTATATAAAATAATGAATACTGTAGAAAATGGGACGTGCACTTACTTAACCCCCTAGCTGTCTGTTGACCTGAGCAGTATATATTTATTTTCCATTTGGACGCTGACTGGCGCTATTTTTACTACTGCACCTCTGCGTACTTTCGAATAGTCTCCTGCACAGATTTGACTGACGCGTGCAACAAGTTTGTGGATGTAAGTTTGCGTAATGTGAACGTGTAAACACACGCAAGAGCGGTGCTCGCTTATTTGTGAATGTTTCTTTTCTTGTTTTGTTTGCGTGTGCGATTATGCATTCGTTCTCTTGCTTTGGTGTTTCCAGCGGTTTTGAGGTTGCAAATGTACTTGATTAGAGTGCCTCACCGTTGAACATGCATGGAAGTAACTAGTAGTGAATGTTGCTGACATTATTAAATGACCATATTAGTTGGACTTGCTGGTATCACGCTAATTTACTTGGAATAATTTTCACATCGGATGTTACGTTATGAAGACAATTGAAGCTTTAATCGTCTCGAAGGAAGGGTGTGGCTTGCGGATTTTTATTAATTGAGTGGGATGATCTTATGTAGCTTCTAGCGACTCTGGTTCTCGATAGTGAGCAAGGCGTGTGGCGTAGCCGATTTTTAGAATATTGCATAGTTCGATTTCCTGTGTATCGTAAACGTAGAATTTCCTTTACACAGAAAGGCAAATAATGCTTGTAACGTTTGTTGCAATTACCACTTTCATTTGGGTCTCTGTTGTATTCTGATGTTAATAATAACCCATCCTATTTTCTCGAAGAAGCAAGGAACGAACAATAGTTTATTGCCATTGCCTGAAAAATATATGTTCTTCCAATAAAGTTATTCGTACTGTGTGGCTGCTGGTGTAGTAGAGCGGAACTGTGGGGCTGCTGGAGTAGGAGTCACGTGGCTGAGGTGTTATCTTTGAGGACCTAAGATCGAATCCCAGTGCAAAGAAACATTCTGGTGGAAGCACTTTTGCATGTTATTATGTTACTATAATATTGCGTAGCCACCGCAAATGACGCGCTGTTGCAGTACCATTTCATCAGGTGGATTGTTACCGTGTTATAATGACCGTGTGTGATAATTTCCCGCTTATGACCTTCAGCGAGCACGATCGCTCAGCGCAAGAACTTGAACAGGAAGAGTCATTGTTACTTTGGAATTCGCCCGGAATTGATAGGAAGGCAACCCAGAGAACAACTTATTCAAGCACCTGTCCTTAAAAAATTGAGGCATTGGACTCTTGAGAATACAGTTTCTTACTTGATGTTGAAAATCTGCCAAAGGCGGGACTTGAACGTTGAATTTAGCGAGGAAGGTAAAGTCGAGGGCTTGCAACTACCTAAGAGGGCGCAGGCAGTTGCCAGGTAAAATGAAATAATTATATGCGTCGTCATTGCCAACAATATTGTTGGCAATGACGACGCATATAATTATTTCATTAGAAATGCCAAAGATAACCCACCACAACACCTATATGTCAGGTAGAAGTTACTCGGTTGTATTGCAGCAGCTGTCAGAAAAAAGTGTTCGTCTCGCAGCGAGCGTTCTTTAACTCGGAGGCCTCCAGGGCAGCGCTGGCGCCGGCCCGGCCTCCCGGCTCATCTCGTCCTCTCCCCCTCTTATGCTGCGTAATTTAAAAGGAATAAACTCGCGCGAATCTCTCTTGCGCCGGACAGTTAATCTCCGGAAACGGCGCCCCTCCCTCCTCACTCCAGCCCCTCCATCCCCCTTCCCATCCCCTCTCCCTTCATTTCCTTCTCCTCCTCGCTTCTTCATCCGCTTCCATTCAACACCCCCCTTCCCAACATCCCTTCCACCTCATGCCGCTCACAGTCATTCTCGTTTCTCATCGCCACCCCTCATCCCCCACTCATTTCCATCCTCTTGATCATCCCTCCCTTTATTATTCCTTCACTCGCGTTTCAACCCCTTCATCCCCTCCTACTTACCATTCCCCTCCCATCTAACTGTCGTCCCCATCGTAATGTAACACTTCTTCCTTATCTAACTGTCATTACCTAATAATTTCCCTATCTTATATACCTCCATCCCTAAGAATCCCTTCTTTATTCTTCCTATTCCCCATCATCCCTCTCCACGTCATGCCCTCTCCTCATCGCCCTTGCAATGATCCCTCCCTTTATTACCTTACCCTCATCCCTTCTCCCTAATCCCGCTCCCTGTTGTACTTCTCGTTCTTATAACGCAGCCCTTATTCCCCCCTTTTCCCCACCCGCTCATTGGCAGCCCTTTCGACCCGCGTCGCGCCCTCGTTCCGCGGAGGCCGCGCCGCCGCTACAAGCGACCTCGGGATTTTTCACTCCGCGCGTAACAAGCGCTATTGAGAATTGCAGGCGCCGCCGCTGCGTCGCCGGGCAATTGCATTACGGTTTCTGGAATCCAAGGGGTGGCCCTCTCGCTCACTGCGCGCGGCTGCGGTGGATCTCTCTCCCTTCATTCGCCTCCACCTCTGCCCACTCCGCTATCAACATCATGTGCGACATGCACTATTCTTTCGGAACTACTATTGTGGTTGCCCTGGCTCCTAAACTAAATAATCATTCAGTCAACACAAACGCATGATCATATTTGTGAGTCGCGAGGATTTTTTGTTAGATCAGCTATTGTGATGCTAAAATGATGTACTACAAAGGTGTTGTGAAAATAACGTGCAATGGCTGCCTTCGGGGACAAAGTGGTTTTGGGGACTGTTCAGATATGCCAGCAGGAAATATACTCACCAAATAATACAGATGAGCGTAAGGCATGGCTCGGCTGAGTTAGATCGGATCCAGCATTGCCGCTATCTTTGCAGCAAACACTGTCCGGGAGACCGTAATTTTGGTGACACCGCGATGTCGGATTTTCAACTCGCTTTGAGGAAGAGAATCCTAGCGGCCCGCTACTCTGATCGGTAGATTCTCGATTAATACCAGATGATGCCGGAGTAGAAATGATAACAAACGAGCCCCGGACCGCGCGCGATATTTCCTTTCCTCTTCCTTGTCGTACCATCTCCCCTTACTAATACATACATACATTTTCAAAAAAATTACTACTATGCATTACGTGAATTTCACTGTCGGGACACCAGAGGGTAGCTTCGAGTTAATTCAGGCCGGAGCGGTGGTCTGGTGGGGGGAGATAACTGTAGGGGAACATCCGCGAGGAGTGTAGCTTGGTATCGGATATTACCGTCGAGCAGGCTCCGGCACTTCCAGGATACCATACCAGTTGACGTGCCGGGACCAAATACATCATTCAATAAATTATGGCATGGCTATGCATTCTTGGCTATCCGGGTTGAGCCGCGTCTCGGTCAAATGTACTGATGTTTCTGCCATCTTGCTGTGGCCTTCTTCAGAGCTATACTGCATGGCTACTTTCGCCATGTCGGTGCACAAAAGTGACAATCTCAGAAATTGGGTTTTTGGAGGAAAACGGTTTTAGCGTGAACAGAGCCGTTTATTTGGCGGCCAAAGACAGTTTTACTCTAAATCATCAGAGATGTAATTTATCTTAACGAAATATTTAAATATATATATATTACTAATTGCCAATGCCTGTCGAAATCGAGAGTAAACTAAGCAGCTTCCGGCCACGTGAGAGGTCTATGGTTTCGTCGGTATCCAGGAAATCTGTAGAAATACGAAAACAATGAAACAGTTCCGATTTTGATTGAAAATACAAATATTTTATTATGTTACTATTTATTGTACATTCATACCTACTGAATTTTCATACTCAGTATGTCACTGAGGGAAGGCGTTAAGGAAGTAGGAGTCCACCATTAAATATTTACTACTCACACGCATTATTGAACAATATTTTTTTATATTATTGTTACTTTCTCGCCTTTTTTGTAGAGAACTGATGTACTCTACATACCTGCACTATGTTATTGCAGTATCCGTGAACAGTGCTTTTGTTAAATTATTTAATTTATTGGTGTTATATGAGAGTATAATATTTATTGTTCGTGTGCAGTGTACGTGCTATTTTTTGGTAAACAATTTTGTATAGTTTTTATCACCGGCATATTTTCTACAGTGGGTCATTAGTAGATACACTATTTTCTATTCATATTTTTTCACTTAAAAAATAGTGGATTTTTTAGATGTGTCACTTGTCTTGTGGACCGCTGATATGATGTGGTTGGCTACTTATATCATCCACGGGTCCATATGAAAAATCATTCCATTCTTAATCTTTCATCTATCTTCATCATCATTCATCATCACCTTGTGGCCATCCTGTCGTCCTTCACACACCACTGGTTGGAAGGGGGAACTACTGTTCTGCCCCGGAAAGAAAGGGAATGTCTCAGTCGAGGGATGCATTTCAAACACACAAATTGATAAAAATCAGAGAGCAAAACCCCGTTTTATCCTTTTTCACGGGTGGCATTGTATTTGTAATTACAATTAAATGAAATGACACACGGTTATCTTATAATTTGTTACACCAAGCCTGTATATTTCTTTTTTCTCTTAAATCACTGCGAGATAATTGTACCCATTTTCATTTTGTGTATAAATGTTCATTTGCGTGTGTGCATACATACATACACTCTTAGATAACTTGTTAAACTGACGATTCCGTGAACATTATGACTGCGCTTGTTTTTTTAACCATAATCATGCCGTGAAAATTGGTGAACAATACGAGTATAATCTTGAGCTCTTTGATTTCATATTTTCCCAAAATTCTACCGCAATTCATTCAACACCTACTACAATATTTAAATAGTATTTGTTTCACTCGTTTATCTACCTGTAGTTGTGTATTTATTCTTATTTTACTTCAAAGAGAATGGAATAAATTGAACTCTCTTGGACAGAGCTTTATGTTGGATTTACCTTGTGTTGCAATAAAACGGAAATATGTTCTAGGATCTAGATCTACCAACAAGTTGGATTCATTCTCGGAAGGACAGATGTTTCATTTAAAATTTCGATTCGTGTATCTGAGGGACGTCTGAAGGAAACAATTAAATCGTAAGATTTTAGTAGCAACTACTCGTCTGAAAATATGCCAGAAGAGTTAATATCTGTATCTGGAAATTCAATTGGTTTCGAAACAATTCTTGGAATTTCTTTCGCTTACAAGGATTTATCGAAATTAATGTTTTGTATTCTTGGCTAATTATTCTCATGTCAGTCTCGTGTGCTTAGTTTGGAAAACACGAGGTAAATCATTGTAGGAATGTTGTTAAGGCCCTAGATGTGATACGACTTTCAGGCAAATCTATACAGCTTGAGAACAGAATGAAGTATAAAACTACTATCGCTGTTCTTGACTGTTTCCGAGAGAAATTCTTGTATTGTATAATACATATTGCGCTGACATTTTCATAATAATAATAATAATAATAATAATAATAATAAATTTTGTTTCGCGAATCGGCCATGATGTGGCCACGCGAAACGTGCATCCCACCGGGGCTTAGTCGTGATTATCGGGGTAGGTTCATGTTACTTGTCTTCTTGGGGGATCGGCATTTCATACCGATTTCATTTTTACACCCCAAGGTAGTAAGCCCTGGGGGATAGAGTAAAATGATGATGAACATGATGAGAAAATGATGAAATATACACACACAAAAACATAGACATTCACTTATAATTAACATTATTATTATTATTATTATTATTATTATTTATATTATTTATTAATTATTTATTATTATTTATTATTATTTATTATTATTTTTTATTATTATTTATTATTATTTATTATAATTTTTTTCAGGATTGACCTACTGCTAATTACTTTTGGGGCACACCATCTAATCTCAGATGTGTTCAAATAGAGTGTATGCATTTACAAATGCAATCAATATTGGATATTATCATTTTAAAACTAATCAGTTACTCATTGATACACTACGGTTTGCTCACTATTGTATTTAGGTTTCGTGTCAATATATATATATAATATATATTATATATATATTATATATATATATATATATATAATAACTATTGAAATATCTGTGTATATTTTAAATAACTGAAGCTATTATGTATTATATGTACTATTTATGATTCAAAATAACATTTGACGTATACCTAAACACTACAGTGACATATAAACAAATGTAATAACTTAATTTACAATACTTCAGTAGTAGAATGTATCGTAACTTAAACAACATGAATAAGTTTTATGCTTGTTTTAATTTTGTTTCTTTATTTTTTTCAATTCATCACTTATTACGATTTTTATCTTTATACTACGATATGCATTCCTTCCAATTATGTAAAATTAAATGATAGATATTGCAAATACAATGGACGTATGGCAGTGACTTCTATTACTTTCACTAGTTGGACGTCATTATTTATTACGTCACTATTTGGACAGGATAGTATAACATGGGTTTCCATTTGTCCGCTGCTATACTTTGTGGTACTATAGAATGTCGATATTTTAAATCAAAATGAGAAAGAAGTACTATAGAAGTATTATTTACTACTTTATCTTCTTGAGGTAACCGTACAGGTGGCTGAAAATGGCTTACCAGTTTGTGGCGCCCTCCATCGGTAATGCTGGAATTCAATAGTGTGTTGGCCTACCCTTAGCCTTAATGACAGCTTCCACTCTCGCAGGCATACTTTCAATCAGGTGTTGGGAGGTTTCTTGGGGAGAGGCAGCCCATTCTTCACGGAGTGCTGCACTGAGGAGAGGTATCGATGTAAGTTGGAGAGACCTGGCACGAAGTCGGCGTTGCAAAACATCCCAAAGGTGTTGGACAGTATTCACGTCAGGTCAGGTGCAGGCCAAACTATTTCAGGGATGTTATTGTCGGGCTACCATTCCGCCGCAGGCCACGCAGTGTGAACAGGTGCTCGATAGTGTTGAAAGATGAATTTGCCATCCCCGAATTGGTCTTCAACAGTGGGAAGAAAGAGGGTGTTTAAAACATAAACATAGGTCTGTGCCGTGATAGTGCAACACAAAACAGCAAGGGGTGCAACTCCCCTCCATGAAAAATACAACAGCCCCAAAACACCATTTAGGACGTGACGGATACTTTCGATCACGTAGTGTAATTCGCGATATTCTAATGCTTATATTAATAATTGAAGATATGAAGAAAAATATATTAATAATTCGAGCTATTAAGAGAATTATATTATTAATTCGTGACATTGAGAAAATTTTATAAATAATTCGAGACATTAAGAGAATTATGTGAATAATTCGAGACATTAAGAGAATTATGTGAATAATTCGAGACATTAAGAGAATTATATGAATAATTCGAGATATTACGAGAATTATATACAAGACAATAAGGTAATTATTTAATTAGTTAGCTATATCAGAAAATTTAAGATATTGGGAACTTGTCCCATTCATATCATCCCCTACACAAACTACGAGGCGCTTGCAACACGCATGGTTGGCCCCCCTCGCCGGGGATTACGAGTTCTGGCGGCGCGGCCCGTCGCCGGTGGCGTGGCTGATTGCTGCCGAATTACGTGGCGGCACGGCGCGTGTGGGCGTGATGCCATCACGCGGCGACCGCGCTGCGCTTTCCCAAGTATTAATCACAATCAAGTGCATTCGCTTCGATTAAGCCGCGATATTAAAATTAGAACGTTGTAAATTACTAATTCATTTACGCAGTCGGTGCTCTAATCGAGTTTTACGCCTCGTTGGAAATGCGTCTCGTTTAATTACCCCTCGCTTTTTGCGCGTTTGTTCCTCGTCTTGCAGGATACTGAATGTAGTCAGTCCAATGGATTTGTTGTCTTTTAGTTTGCAACGACCAGACGACAGGGTTTGAAAAGATCGCTTCTCGAGGGATTAATGAAAATAATGAATCGCCTCTGGAGGGTGGTCTGGGAAATGCAGATTTCTAACTCTGTTCGCTTTATAGTTCATTTCCTTCGGCACAAAAGCAGAAAATGTCAATGGTGAGGGCCTAAAGAAAGTTCATCAGATGACAAGTTTTCAGTTTGTTTCCCTATTGCAGGACCGAATCGGTGGGTTGTCTGTGCTTGTGTAGAGGAGTTAACCGTTCGCCACGCGACAGCATAACGGTTTACACTTACAGCTCACCAGCGCCCGTCCGCGTGCACTGTTTGAGTGAGGTAACGTTAGGGTGTGTGCCACTCCTGTCGTCACTGGGCGTGGCGTATCATGTGCAACGTCATATCCGGTTCGTTATTGGATGGTTTGCATTCCGGGAATCGTATGTAATTCTGTTGAAAGAGAATTTCAGGTGACGTAAATTTTAAAGTATACCCATTGAATGCTGCTGGCTACCAGTTTTCCTATGTGAATTCGCTCTTGATATATACATTTTATTTTTTTATAGATTAATTCACGTCACGCAACCGACATTATTGATCGTGGTATGGTCGTAACCACTGTAACTTAAGTGGTGTTGGTGCAATTTTGAGTACAACGAATTGAAATTTTACGTGTGGTAATGTGCTTAGGGTTTCGATGATTTATATCATTGATTTAAACTGACACTTAAACATTCCTGAATTCAGGTGAAAGTTTAGAAAAAAGAATAATGCACGTCAAGGGTATAAAAACGTCGAAAATGAATTCAAATAAATTGTTGTGCAAAGTACGAACTGTGCTTTTTTTTTTAAAAAAAAAAGCACAGAACACAAATATAACGTGAATAAGATCATAAGCAGACTTTACCATATTCCTTGTATATCTATTAAACAATACTAAATTTATAATTAAAAAATTACTGAAATATGAAAAATCTAATTTTGTTCCCTATATTATGTAGACAAAAATCAATGTCATAATTACCAATTATTATGATAGTAATTGTACATTTTCTAGAAGTTGTTATATAATGTTTTCATACGAACTGAAAAAGAATTGTATTTATTGAACAGAAATGTACCACATTGTACAAAAAGTATTATTGCTTTAAAAAAATCGTTGCTATGCAGTTTAAGTGCTACGTTTATTTATACTCAATCATAGCAATTGGTTGGGCTGGCGTTGATCTTCCGTTTCCTCGTCTGTGTAACCGCTGTGCGTTGTTCGCGGCGCCTGTGTCCCGCTGCATGAGAGTGCGCCAGGGCGAGCAGCCGTGCGGCGCGGGCCGGGGGCGACGTGGCGCGTCCGCACGGCTAATCAACTCCGGGGGGGGGGGGGCGTCGAGGCGCAAGCAGGTGCGGGAGGCGCGCCGGTGATGGATGGTGCGTGGATTGCTTATTTGCTGTGCCCCTCCCCGCTCGCCCCGCTCGCCGCCCGCCGCGCCGCCTGCCGCCTGCGGGGGCGGTGTGGCTCACGATGGCCCGTCTGCCAAGTTAACTCAGTGGCCCGAACTGATTCAGTAAGCTGTGACCCATGACTCTATCACTAGTGGTGTTGAAACAGCACTTTCTCGCCCGTATTTTCAAGCAAAATTACTCAAAAACGCGACTTCTTACGTGAAACGAAACTTTTTATGCGGAAATTACTCGAATATTAGAAAAATTTTGCATCATTTTATTGAAAAATCTATCTTTAAGAAACGGTTTTCATTAAGGAAAAAAGTCTCTTTCTTGAATATTTTAGTTGTTGGCAGACTCCGAAGATATTTTGAACTTCTGCAATTTTTGAAAAATTTCGGGTTTTCAACAAACATGAGACCTGCACAATTCTTTTAAACGACTCTCACACTATCCAGCTACCAATCTTAATCAAAATGGTGCAGCAATTCTTTTGAAAAATTGGGCAATGTCCTAGGGGCGTCATGTAAAGTACCCCCCCCCCCTCAAAAAAATTAAAATATCGGTCTCAAATTCAAGGGACCACGACCTTCACCCAGATCGATTGAGGAATATCGATTGTGGAGAAACTCGGTAGAACGGCTGCAGGCGTTGTTCACAGATGGACGGAGAGGATTTTTTTAATTTAGCAACTGAATTTAACCATATTTTCGTTACCAGGGCTCTGTAATAAGGTTTTTTTGCCGAATATTCCCCGTTTTTTCGCGCTGCATTACTTAAATTTTTCTCTACTTCTTAGCAAAAAAATAAGTGTCATCACCCCTGCGACATTGTTGCTACTCATCTGTACGAATCAATGATCTATCCAATCGTATCCTTTGTTTCTCCTCTGTAGGTCTCGGTCAGTGAATAAATAAAAGATATCCAAAAATGCAGATTTTTTAAAAATAAATTCCTCCTGGCCGTTACAAAAGCACTCTGTTGTGTGCCCAACTCCCAGTTACATAGCAAACACTGCATTACCCCGATCTCCGTCCATATCCTCGTCATATCCTCTCGTTTCGATCCTAAAATTCGCCAGATTCCCTCGAGCGTACATTTCAAAAGCCGGAAAACAAATTCCTCTCCACAATAGACTAAAGCGGAAACTACCCCGACAGTTCTTCCATTCTTCCACCCTCGCTGATCATCATTACTCCACGTGTTAATGCACAAACATATTGAATCTACTTAGCGAGTCTGTGTACTCAATGTACTCACCTGTCAATCATGTTTGCTAAACAATGTTAATATAATTTAATGTACCCTCAATGTATCGTACTTGTCTACTGAGAACATTCGGTTCAAAATGAAACAAATGAAAAGGAAAAGAAAGTATCCTACGCTTCACGGAGGAGAAGGAAGGATGGAAGGAAAGAGGAAGGAAGGGAGAAAGTGAGAAGAAACATTTGTAGATGCGGCACCACTCAGATCCATACTAATGCAACGTATTGAGAAAGTGGTTTAGGGATATGAGTCGTTACGTTTCAAAACCATGGTACGTTTTAACGAAGTAAGTATCTCAGAAAAAAGGTACAAACTTTTACGGAATATAAAGAGATAAAAACGACGACTTTTTGCCAAAGAATGTGTCGAATTTCTTTATACGGAAGTCATATGACATTTGTGCTTGATTGGATAATTCGCGCAGGCAGATGTTCAAAAGGGAAACGAAATCTGACTGCGTTAGAACGTGATGTGAGGAACTGAGATCTAAATATCATATGTGTAACATAGTTATATGAAATTTCTAACCAGAAACAACAGAGATGGCTCAGGTCATGAACTGAAATCACTGCAGTGCCTCTCATCTGAAGATCATGGGGTTCGAATCCCGGATGGGGTATGATTCAGTCGCTGTCTGATGGAGATGTCTAGTGAACGGCAGCTCTGATTGGTATTTAACCGTGGTTTCTGCGATTTCTTTCTGCTCAGGCGAGTACTACGCAGTGCCCTAACAAAAGGGCCAGAGATCCCGCGCGATTTTCCCTTCATTTTCCTTTCCTTACTTTTTACTAACCCACACTTACCCTTACACTTGCATACAATTCATTACCACACATGCCAGGAAACTGGTCGGGAACGTAGAGCCTGTCCTGGCTGTGGCGGAGCCCCGCTGTTGGGAGATACCTGGTTGGAGAAAACCCTGTCGAAAAACCCTGATCACATGTTTGCATATTCAGTATACAAACCGTTCAATTTCACTTGTCACTGAATTAGTCATAATTGTCTTACTGACAATGTCGTATCTTAATATTTTAACTGTAAAAACTTTTATCACTTTTAAAGGTCATCTTATTGTTTCTAAACCGTTCTCTTTTACCAGTCTCTGAGTTACACTTCTGCAATTTTCTGTTTCTCACTGTACTTGTCATAGCTTTTAATTATATTCCAAAGCTCTCCCATTACACCAACAGTCATATTGGTGATAGTCTCATATAAACAGCTTATCTACCATCCTGCCAATCTTGATAGCGCGCGTCAGTCATCGGAGAGATAGCGAATTTGCGAGGTAAACATTCCGTAATACGAGCGGCGCTCATAACCTGAAATCTTGTTGCGGCCGCAGCCACTTTGCGTGCGGTGGAAGTGAGGTGCGGAGCGGAGCGGGGCTGCGCGCGAGCTCCGCTGGCAGTCAGTCCATCAACAGGTGGGGGCGACCCCAGCAGGCGCGGAGCGGGGGGGGGCGGTGGCAGTGCACCGCTAATAAGTCACGGCATTTTAGAATACAACCACTTGCGGAAAATGTGAAATATACACTTGAAAGGACAAGATATTGACAAGAGGGCAGTTAAGGTCTCACCTAAATTGTCGTTTTCATATTTATTAAGGTATTTGAAATGACAGTACCGGTTTTTTGCTCCGAAGCATTTTCGCGTATAAGAGTTCACAGCATTCCAAAAGCATTATATGTCCGTTTTAAGGGCCAGATTAGGCAGATGCTGGCTTACTGCACGCGCCACGCTCACAGGCCGTCACGTTCGTTGCTGAGCACTGGATGCTACGCGACCTTGCAAAAACTCTCCTCTCCATGCCCGATATGGAAGGGCATTATTCCCAAAAAATGATTTACAAGGGCATTTCTCCCATAGAGGATATATTGGTGTATGAGCGCTGCTCAAAACGGGTTACATTCATCTCCCATGGCGGCAGTCATGCAACTGATTTCACGAAGCTCTCTATGCTAACACAGGTACTCTGTCATGTCTTGATGTGCACATAACCTACAACAGCATTTCTTTCACGCTACAAATGTAATTGTTCGATTAGATTACATTTCTTGTAGAAAAAAAACAAACAGTTCCCGTGCCTTCTACCCCGAACCCTCGTAGCATACGACGCCCTGCCATTGACCCATTAGTACTAGAACTGATAGTTATTTTTCTGGGAGCCATCGAGCAAGACTGTTGTACATAAAGAATATTTTTTTCTCACTGCCTTTATTATTTGTACTATGTGCAGTTTTGAAGAACTTTGTATCAAATTTATGTGATGTATGATGTATTTGTATTTCAATTTATGTGAAGAGTGATGTTTATATTGATATTGGCGAACAAAGGGATGCAAGTAACAACGCTTTATGCAAAAATAATGTTAATTACGTAAATTTCATCAAATGTATGATCCACGTTTCAACTGCAATTCACCAATCGCATTTTCATTAACCCAAATGATGATTTCAAATGTTTGGAAAAATAGTTCACGCGAACTACTGAGTAAATTGTTTTCACAGTCACAAGATGGCTTTTTATCTCAATTAATTACATTATGCCAATTGATGAACAAGAACGGGATGAGACAAATGGGATAAATGTTTGGTTTGAGTTCAAAACACTATAATAAACGGAAACACTTGCGAAATGTACGCATGTGAAAATTTTCGTTTAAGGTTTCATGTGGATGACAATGAACAAAAAATGACAAAACCTGGAGCCGACAGTATTCGAAGCGAAAGTATTCGAATTGTACACTTTAGGGATAACGACTGAAGAAGACAAGATTTATAATTTTAATAATTATTTACTAAGCGAAAAAATAATAAAATTAAAATTTTAAACAAATACTAGTAATTCCTATCGTACTATCGTATAAGTCAATGTCATTTCTGAAACTCGCATCAGTAATATAGTAATAATGCACGTTTGCTGACTCGAACGAGAATCAGCAAATAATGCGGATCAGCGCTAGACCCTTCGGCCAGACGGTCCAGCATCCAAGAAGCATTCAGCCACCACACACACACAGAGGCCGGGTGACCCAGCATGTGCCAACAGTCTCCACACCCACTGCTATAAGCATCACGTGTACCGCCACCGCCACCGCCACCGCCACCCCCTTGACCCTGCCCTCCCGGCCGCCATCACCTCCACCAAAGCCTCCGCGGTCGCGCTTGGCCCAGCCGCTCGCCGCGCGACCGAGATTTCTCCCGCGAACAAATGAGAGCGGCTGCGCGCGTGTATTGATCCCGCGTGGCCGAAGCGCCGGCACTTGGCGGCTGCAGCGGCGGGCGTGCACTCGCGGTCGCACGCGCACGCTCGGCGCGCAGCCCGTGCGTCTGCGGCTCGGCTGCCGCCAGCATGCGCTCGTCCAGCATCCAGCTAGGAGGGCGAAGTGCTATCTCCAGTCTAGTGATTAGTCCTTTCGAAAGAGTGTGCGGAAACTGAAGCAATACCACTGGCAAAGGAAGCTCAGGGCATCAACAGATGCCACTGCAGTACTGGGGCACAAGCCACAGATGCTAGGTCGAATTCAGCCATTGGCTGGAGGAGACTTCTAGCGGCCGGCTGCTCTGATCGGTAGTTTCCCGTGGTTCCTCCAATCAACACCAGGCGAATGCCGGAGCAGTACCGTAATAAACGGGCCACGGACTGCGCGCGATCATTCCTCCTTTGTTATCTCTTAATTACACTCACGTGCTCTACACTATAACACTTCTAAGGAGACAGTCCGCAGTTTAGAGGTTGCCGCGGCGGATGTGGTGTCCCACTAGTAGGAAACACCTGGTTGGGGAAAGCCCCGCAAGCCGACGTAGGTTGGCGCCTGATCTCGACAGCCAATGGGGAACATCACCGCCATCTCCCGCAATAAAACATACACTACACTTACGTAACTAATAACATTAGATGTTGACTAATGAATTAAGCAGTATCAATTAATCGCGTTCCCAATGGTAGAGCCGTGATGGTGGCGGATTCTCGAAACTAGCCAGATGGCGGTATTCATTGTCTGTCTGGTGAGAATATCCGCCAACTGCTCTCATAGGTAGTTTTCCGTGGTTAGTCAGATCAACAGCACACGAGTGCCGGAGCAGTACCTTAACAAACGGGCTGCAGACGGTGTGTTAAGGAGATACATGGAACATAAAATGTAGGCTGGCGCTACTTCCTACGTTTAAGCCAGGGAAAACACAGCCACCTCCCTTTTTAACAAGCAACACACAGATCTCCTGGTGATATGAATTGAGACGCTCCTAGAATTCAAAAATAGTATACATTTTAAATCACGATTCTATTATCATACAAAAACAATAGATCATTACAAAATGTTTCGGGTGAACGCGTGGGGTCACGTACACCCCGAGGTCAGTAGGGAGCTTAAAGCTTGTTCCGGGTGGGGAGGTGCCCCTCTGGTACCTGATTTGGGTTAATAAGATACTTGGTTTGCAAAAATCCCGCAAACCAGTGTCAACGCCAATGCCATTATTCTCGATTGTGTATTCCATATTCTTTGCTGGGGGGTGACAGTGATCTTCCGCTGCTGAATGGGGATATTCGGCGCCAACCTACCGTCGGCTAGTGGAGTTTTCGCTAACTAGGTATCTCCCACCATCGGGGCATCGCCTCAGACGGGATCAGCTCAAGACTGGTCTCCCGACATGTGTGGTAGTGTAGTGTATGTAAGTGTATGTGTATGTAAGTAAGGGGTAGGATGGGGCAAGGAATGGGAAGGAAAGATCGCGTGCTGTCCGTGGCCCGTTTATAAGGGTACAGCTCCTGCCTTCGCCTGGTATTCATCGGAGAAACCACGGAAAACTGTGAATTAGAGCAGCCGACCGCAAGAATAGACCTCCAGACTGACAAAATTCGACCCAGTGACCTAGCTCATTTCGAAAATCTTTACAACTGTGAAACGGGAGCCTAGGATTTCCTCTTCAAAGGCACTGCAACGACAGCTGCACCTTAGCTATCTTTCTCGGTAAAGATGCGTTAAATGTACGTAATATTTAAATATTTTTTCTTAAAAACTCATCCAAATTATTTATTTAAATTTTTCTCCTGATATGTGTCGAAGTAAATTGGTTACATCTCCAACCCTTAAAATACTTTGGTTGAGCCCAGGTTGAAAGTAATCCTTCCAAGACAATCAACTAAAATTGCTTTTATCATGCGCAACTCAATTCTTAGTTAGCCTACATATCTTATTTAAATCATCGTTATAAACCGCAGAAAATTCTGTCCTTCTGTTATCTTGAGTCTTTTGGTAACGAAACTGATTCATCTCTTTAGTGTAGAGAATGAACTTTCTAAGACTCTCCTACTGTTTGCTGAGTAGTCTAAGGACTTGGATCCTCTTTCCCTAGTGTAAATAAGGTGATTGCCGCGACACATCGTTCCACTAAAAGTTGACCCAACTCAAAAAGCGCTGAGTGGGCTGCGCGGGCCGCGGCAAGGAAGGCGCGGGAGCAATCGGGTGTCGTGTAGTGCCGCGCGGCCTGTTAATGCTCCCCCGGGTGTCGTTCCACTGGCAAGTCCACAGGCCCCGCGCTTCTCTGCGGCACTCCGCCCCTCCCTTCACCTCCCCTCCCCTTCCCCTTCACGTCCCCTCCACTCCCTTCCCCTCTCTCTCCTCCTTCTCCTTGTCATACCCTCCCTCCCACCATTCCTCTCCCCCCTAGCCCCTGCCCTCCTCACCATCTCCTCTCACCCCTCTCCACCCGCCTCTATTCTCCCCTGCCCTCTCCACCCGCCCCGCACCTCGCCTTGCCTCTCCTCCCCGCGCTGGCCCACCTCACACCTGTCGCTCCTCCATCACTCTTCGCTCCACGACCTCTCCAATAATGGAGCTGCGGTTCACAATTGAACTGTTGAAATACGACCTGATATTTAGCAAATCCATTTCATCCTATCTGAAAACCGCAAAGGCCATAATTTGCTGGTTTTTAGCAGTTCTTAAGATGTGAAAACATTATTTCGTGTTTCCAGAAGCGCCAAATGCTATGGTCGTAGTCCTATAAGTGTACTACATGTTTTTATAACGAGAGATGATGTTGGTTGCCGAGAACCGGCCTCCACCTAAAGTCGGCTTCCTGGGTACTCCTCATCCCAGTAATTCCCACTACCGTGGCACCTCCCCAACCAGGCCGAACTCTATTCTCCCGAAATGTGTGGTAGTGCACGTATGTGTAAGAGATAAGGATAGAACAAGGAAGAAGGAAAGATCGCGGCGGTCTGTGGCCCGTTTCTTAGGGTTCTGCTTCTGTTTTCAATAGAGTTGATCGGAGACTCCACGGAAAACTACCTATCAGAGCAACCGGGATCAGAATATCGGCCACTTGAGTTTTCCTGCAGACTGAGGTGGAATTCGACCTGCCTATTTTATGTAGTGTCGAAAATACCGCCACCTTTGGAATAAACTCTAGTACCTTCCTGTCAGAGACACTGCATTGACAGTAGTTAATGCACTGTGTGCAACAGCCGGAGGTCAGTGGGAAATAGCATTCCCAGTTTTGAAGTTTTTTACGATGATCACACAACGATTGCCTCCTAGCAATCACCTTCCCCTTCAGAATTTTAATTTTCTATTGCCTAGCTATATGGCAAGGTAACTACTGAATCTTGGATCTTCATTAATTGTTATGTGTTCAGGAAAAATAAAACAAAAGCGAACTGTATCTCCAAACTGCAACAGTGTGACCAACGAGTAACTCTTAGTCCGTCAATTTGTTTATTCATAACGATGTACAACCGTTGGTCAACAATTAGTCTAACTGTATTCAGAGTCTAAAAGTATAATTCGTCGACTGTCCTGAAAAAAATTCAAATAACAGTCCTCCTGGAGTAGTATTATGGTTTTCAGTTTGTAATGTTAGTTATTATTATTCCACTGAGAGACACTCGTATACTGTGCATTCTTTGGGCATGTCGCATTCATTTTAAAATAATAAACTAAAATATCTCAAGACACCCGCACTTGATTAATTTTTAAGAAATTTTGGTTTACAAAATATTGATAATTTATCTTGCTAACAGCATATGCGTGAAGTTAGACTGTCTTTTGTTACGTCTACATGAGTTCTTCTATTAATTGTCCTCCCATATACGTCTCAGTAACTTCATCACATGCTTATAAACCATAACAACAATTGCTTATAGACATAAGATGAAAACATAATGTGAAAATTTTAAAAAACAGTTTTTGATCTGTATACTGTAATGCAAAAACAATTCTGTTTCAGAACTGCTTGGAGTTCTGTTACATGTTTAATGACTTTGCGCACAGCGATTCTCAATTGATGTTTGAACCTTCGGACATATATAAATGCCCAACAATTCGTTCATGTCAATCTTGATTCAAATGAATGACATATCGTTACCACATTGTATTGATGTTATCGTTTACATTCATTTGTTGTCACAGTACTAATACCTATTAAGTTCACGTGTCACAGAAATGATTGAACCTTTGTTTCTAATGAGCTCAATATGTCATTCACAATTAATAACTTTTCACGTCTGTGTGTTATCTATTAGTAGGTTTGAATCATGTCTGGGGGTGTTAAACCATAAACTGTCTATAATGTCACCACATGATTATGGTCAATTGAATGTTGTTCAGAATATAATCATGGCATGAAAAGCCCAGTGATAGTTTGAGAATACGGCAGTTGAACGATACATCATTGTCCATTCTTCATTTTATTTAGATGATCTGACTTTCTAAGAAGAAGTAAATTATGTTCCGTAGTAGAAAATTCATTACCACTGATCGGCTGTAATATTCATCCTTCACTTACGCATATTGTGTGATAAAATTATGAATATGAAAAGGTAAATATTGTGGTATTTATTCCACCAATTGTAAAGGTCGATAGCTTACTGGGAGGAGAAAATTATTAGAAAAAACTTCTTATACTGCATTTCTCATGTGGTTCACTCACTTGGCATGCCCTGACTCCTTTGACAGCGTTTATGTGCCTCCAGTATGGCTGCTCCGATCGGTAGTAACCTATGAAATCTCTCATAAATATCAGGCGAATGCAGGAGCTGTACCCTAATAAACGGGTAATGATCTGCGCAAAATATTTCTTTCCTCTTACTTGCCCTATCCTCTCACCCTACACTCACATTTACTACAGTTCATCAGTTTTATAGAGACCATCTGGTAGCTTAGAAATTGACCTGCCTGTGCTACTCGTAAGCCCCAATGAGTGAGACGCTTGGGGATGGAAATACATTGCAAACCGACGTGTAGTCGGCACTGGTTTTCAAAATCCGACGGGTGAAAAACACCACCTCCCAGAATAAATAATTGTCTGTTCCAACTGGGCTAATGACCCCAGCATTTCACTTTCTTCAGTCAACCGAGGTGGGGGAGGGAGGTGCTTTGCTCGTGCGCGATCGGCATAGCGTAGTGTAAGCAGATTGCACGCGAACCACTGCATTGAGAGCGCTATATTAGTGAAGCCCTGATTTAGAGTGAGTCATCCACAATTAAGCAGAGAACGTGTATTACATTATTTTCTGAAACTTAACAAATTCACTAAGCATCATCCCTTGGCACCGCGGATTAGGATGAGATTCGTCAATGTTTATTGATTGCTTGATTGTTAGTGATTCCGGACGCGTCAGCTACTCTGGTCATTAGTCCCAAAAGTTTAGTACATGCTTTTCCTCGGGAGTTGGCAGTGATCTTCCCCCGCTGGATGGCGAGTTCCAGCGCCGACCTGTCGTTGGCTAGCGGACTTTTCCTCAACCAGGTATCTCCCACCAGCGGTGCACCGCCCCAACCAGGACAAGCTCTCAGCTCCCGACCGTTCTCCCGGCATGTGTGGTAGAGTACTTAAGTATAAGGGGTGAGGATAGGACAAGAAGAGGAAGATGAGATCGCGCGCGGTCCGTGGTCGGTTTGTTAGGATACTGCTCCAAAATTCGTCTAGTATTGATCGAAAAAACACGGAAAAGCACCTATCAGAGCAGCCGCCGCTAGAATTATCATCCAGTCATGCACTGAATTCGATCTAGCCGGTGTGGAAAATCCTGCCAACGTCCTAACTTGAACCTAGGTCAGATACACTGAGATACTTTTACAAAAAATAAATAAATAAAATAAAATAAAATAACATAAAATAAAACTACTGGGGAAGTCTGTCAAAAGGCGGGAAGTACCGCGTAATATTGTATAAACAGATGCCCTGCCGTCCGCTTTGAACGCGAGTTACGAGCGGACGCGTGTCGGTGTCAAAAGGCTGCAAATAAAAGGCGGCGAGGCGAGGGCCGTGTTGATGGCTTCCGCCTCCGGCTGCGACCCCGGGCCCCTGGCGCGGGCGGGAAGGTGAAAGGTTACGAGGCGCGTGCGGGTCCGGAGGGACGGGGGGGGGCGGGAGATCGTTCACGGCCCCTGGAGCTCGTTGCCCCGGCCGGCGCCGCGGAAGGGCCGGTTGGGCCATCGCACATCGGACGCGTTTTTCCTATACGCAGTGTGGAGGATAGACAACTCGGGGCTCAGAGCGAAGGTCGCTTTCCTTTCGCCAAAGCGTTCTGGGCTCAATTCCCGTGCACTCTCATGTGACGTTTGCTCTGACAAAACGAGCTTGACTGCTTCACAGGGCCTCCTTCATAAAAAGAAGAATGCTGGCATCCAACTGCTTTGTATATGCTCTTAGGGCGATCCCGAAGGATCGCACTCGATTTATGTGTTACTTGTAGGAAGGGGTATATTGTACAGTTGAACCTCGATATATCAATCTTTTATAAATCGAAATTCTCTATAAATCGAATATTTTTTTTCTGTGCCTTGTAAATGCCGTTTAAAAACGTTTCTTGTGTATATCGAATATTCTTTCTAAATATCGATCTTATTTTCTGACTTGTCTATAATACAATTGTACAATACATACTATGAATTATGGATACATACTACTGCGGACAATATAACGTCCTTTTGGACGTTTGTATAGTTGAATAAAGGTTTATACACTTTCTACCTCCATTTCCAGCTTCCTCATGAAGGTAACTGCCTCCTGTTACCATCTCTGAGGGAACTTGTAAGTCATGGAGATGCGTTTGCCAAAGCGATTTGAAGTTTAGATTTAAGGACCTTTTGGTAAATTTGGAAATTCAAAATCATCCCAAAGTGTTCAACTGCGTTGTGCATAGTGGAGCCTGATATCACACGTAGCTTCATCCCCCCCACTCTTTTCAGACGATCTGCGCAAACGGATCACGTGTGGATCGCCCGAATAATGAAAATGTGACCCGCGACCATACTGAAGGTTTTAGTTGTGGTCTCTGAGGCCTTGGAATTTGGACACTCCAGGTCTAGACGATGTCATGAATCGAATTTGAAACTCCTAGGACGTTCTCGAAGTTTCCTAAAAAAATTTTTTTTCAATATTTTCTCGAATAGGGCGAAGTATAGATGCATTGAAATCACATATCAGTTTGTCACCTAAAATTACAAAACTCAGAAAATTTGAAAACTTCAATTTTGAAAATGAAAAAATATTTTTTGTAACTATAATTTTGAAGTCGCATTTTTTTAGTGAAATGTTTTATTTTAAGCAGCTCATTGTGAATAAAATTATGAACAGTTTTTGAAAATTTAAGTAGTTTTCACTCGAGGCACATTTCTTCTTGTATATGTACAACTGTACAAAATGTCTAAATATCGCAATCAACGCAAAACCACTTATTTCACATCAAAATGAAAATGTTCGTTATCGTAGAGCCAAATTGCATAATGCCGAGCGCAAATGCTTCATTCCTAACACGTATTACAATTCATTTGAAATGGAAAATTGAATTTTATGGTACAAATTTCGTCAATAATTCATGCTTATTAAAGCGTCGTATGTATATTGCAATTCACTTACCATAGAATGCACTTTTATTGTTTTGGCTGTCCAAAAACCCATTTTTAAATCGCGGTGGAAAAATTCTAAATCGGTAAAATAGCTATATTCTGGAAATGAAACCAGTGAAACATTTAGATGTGGTGAAAAGAATAAAACCAGTTATTACAATGTGACGATCACAAGACATGCTGATATTCGTGTAGCAAAATGCCAAGTTCATTTTGAAACGAAGTCTTGGAGGTAAGTCATTTAATGAAACAATAGTGATCCTTGAGGAATGAAAATGTTACGGAAATGTCGGTTTTATCTGTAAGCACTTCATTTTTACAGGTAACAACATGGAAACTTCGCTATACACCGCGAAGTTTATTGGGATGAACAAGGAGAAAGTTTTAGAAAACTCTAGTATTAAAAACGTAATATTAATCATTGAATAATTAAATTAAATGGAGATTATACTTCGCCTTATTGTTTGTTCGCTAAGTTCGTTTAACAAATGACAAGCAAGATATCAAGACAAATTTAATTTCACTTCGTATGGGGAAATGTGCCAAACCTTTTAGACAAAAAAATGACGAAAACAGTGCCTACTATTATTATAATGTACTGGAATATGGAGGTTTTCTATGTAGCCTCTAATATACACTACGTTAAGACAAATATAAGCACGCGTCACATAATAATAGTGAAATAAGACTATTGGTGGTTACAAAGAATCACCATCTTGAAACATAAATTTAACAATTGTTGTGAAATAAAGATTATACAATATTTTGTAGACCAATATTTCCTTTTTTATGAAGAAGGCCAATTCATTATTTACGAATTATTATATTGTTTCACCAATTCTTTAACAATATGTCTGAAATCTATGTTATTTATGATTGTCAAATTTTAATTCATATACACTAATATAATTATGAAGCATTTTCTATTTAAACGCTTTTATTTAACAAGCGGTGAAATACAGAAACGTATACCTTTTACATATCTAAATAATATTTTCGGAATTTATCAATGAAAATCTATCAAAGTGTAACATAATGTAAAAAAAAAAACAACTAACATATGAGTTTGTACTATGTCCTGATTTGGAAATGGTTGTCAAGTATCTTAGTGTTAAAATTACTCCTTCACGTTTGGACGTGCACTCTCTCTGACTGTCTTGGAGAAATTTTATTTGTCAGAGATAACGTTCAAGTATTAATTCCGGACTATATTTCGCAATCGCAGGGGCATAATATGTAGCGAAGACTCGATTTATGCTTGAGGGTGCGGTAGATTGCGTCTTTGCAGGGGCGATTGAGCCATCATTAACTCGTAAATCATAATCAACAACGCCCCCATTTTGCGTCAATGAGGACAGACATGCGCACATTCCCATTGTACCATGCCTATAACCTTCGCGCAAGTGGAAGCAATAAGTTGAAAAAGTTTTACTGCGATCACATGAACTCGGCAGAGGATAAAATTCGAACAAACTAAGAAACATTGATTTTTATGTGTTAGGTATATTGTTAAACATTAATTTTTATTATTTAGTATTTTTATCCTACCGCGTGACTATTATCTTAGCAGTGGTTTAGCAGGTTTTTTTTATGTGGTTAGTCCAAAGTTAAGGCATGGCATGCGAAGGCGTGCGCGAATCGAAGGGGTGTAAAGCCGCCAGTTTGCTCCATTGGATCACGCGCAGTTTCCTCATCCCC
>BOPP01000241.1:1144954-1158059 GCA_017312745.1 Gryllus bimaculatus
CTCCTTCGCCCCGCCCACGTCAGCAACTCTGGCGGGCAGCAAGTCGTAACGAGATAGCGTCCGCCGCTGCCCGATGGACCGCGGACGGTCACCGTCGTCTAATGCCGTTCTCTGACCGCCGTCATGTAATCTGTCCGCCCTGCTCCTCCTCGCCGGTGCTCGGCCGCTGTGGGCGGGAGGCTTCTCGGGAAGGGAAGGGAAGCAAAGGACGAACGACCGGCCTCGTGACGCAATAGGGATTTGTATTCCTCTGCGGCGATTAAGTAGGACTGTCATTTTATACCTCGTCCAATAAGAGTGGCAGGATGAACGAATTGCTCTCGACGCAAAATGGAGACGCAGTCGGGATGCTTGCAAAGGAAGTTTCCAGGGCATAAGAGACTGTGTACAAAAGTTCTTCGAAATTCCAATTATTCGAAGTTCCAATTATTGACGACGGTACTATTACTTTTAAAATTGTTTTTTTTGATTTTTGTAGATGATCGTAGAATTATTGTGCATTTATACATTTAATATGTTTATAACATAGTTTATTATCAGTTACTAACTTTGGACAATATTAACATGTTTTATTTACGTAATAAGTATAAGTACGTAATAATTCGTTTCAACATTTCTCTACAAATAGAAATTATAAGGGGTTTACAAAATGTGTGTAATTCCGAACGTACTTCATTATAGTAACGAATTTGGGATAGAATATAATCTAAAGATCCATTAGTGTGAATGTAGTCATGGTATAGATTTACGGTCAACAAAGGCTTCCAATCTAACTTTGTCTGAGCGCCTAACCTCCCACCGCAATGTGATTATATTGGTTTACCAAATGAAATTAATGTTTGATGTTGAAATATGCATGAAATTGCAAAGACCGGAGAGCGAACCTCCGTTGGGATAAATGTGAAGGTTCATCTCATAATATCATAATCACTCGCGCATTCGCAACTCAATACAATAATTAACGGCGATGTTATATAATGGCGAATAACTCTGCAAATGAATTGTATGCACCCAAAGTTCATTGTATGTGTTGTTTACGTCGTGCGTGATGAGAAAGTGAAATCTCGTATTTACCACACTCTTATGAGTGATTATGCGCATTTCTACATAGCCACTTTTTATTAAATTGATGTATTGACGTTAAAGAGTAGAAGAGCAGAAGACATTGTGGAGTAATAATAATAATAATACAAAGAAGTTGCACAATAAAGCTCTGGCGCGAGCGAGCGGCGGTCACAGACCTTGAAGGGACACCGGAACATTACGGTCTTCTACCTCCGTATTTGAACGTTTGGAATCAATCAGGAGTTGATTTTTCTCCTGTTATGTAATCCTATAAGTAAATAAAAATCTGATGTTCTTTGCGCAATTTTAACAAAAGCAAAACCTTCTAGCCTCGAAACCAACTGTTCTACTCGCGAATGTGTGAATGCATTTTTTAACGGCTGCGCTCGTTTTGCGAGCTCGTCCCGTCAGAGGGCGTTCGGCGGTGCGGACGTGGCGCGCCTGGTGGTCAAATCGCCCCTCGACGGCGGCGGTGGGGCGGCGAAGCTGCGACGAGGGCAGCGGTGATGGGAGAGGCGACGGTGGCGAATGATGGAGTGGCTGAGGAGAGGCGAGGGCGAATGGGCGAGTGCGAGGGGGCGGTGAGTCGACGAGCATGTGGCGAGGGCGGGGCGCAGGAGGGGAAAGGGACGGGACGGGGTTGTGGGGCGAAGCTGGCGAGGAGGAGGGAGGGCCGCTTATCCAACATTTAGCGAGGCGTCCGTCGCCGCAAGGCTCTCGTGGGCCGCCCGAGGACCCGCGCTCTCCACCTCGCCCCTCCCCCGCCCACCGGGCGACGCCCCCGGCCCTGGCGCCGGAGAGAAAGCGGGGAGCGGGATTCGCGGGACATCGTGTTGAAGGAGGCGGCGCCGCCGAGGTGCCGATTGGATGAGACCGAATGACTGTAAGGCAATTCGTTACTGCCAACCCAAATTTGAAATTAGATTTGTCTTCTTCAAATGTAGCCACTTTTTGTGCATCTTAAAAGGCATTTGACCAAAATAATACGCCTTTTAAATTTTTTGAAGCCACCAATCAATTTCTTTTGTTGCATCGAGAATCACTCACACTGAAGAACTATTTCATGAAAAGAAAATAGACATATAACCTTTATTTTTTCATACAAAAGCGTGCACCTTAACCTCTGATTATATATTCTTCGACTTCGATATATCGATGATGATATGAAGTAAATTTTAGTCGTAGCCCTTAGATATGTGTCGAATTTACTGCGGATCAACAATTTTTTTTTTTGAAAAGAATACAGAACAAATATTCAAGTTAAGTTGAATATTATCTTACATTATGAACTCGCAAATAAAAGTATATCTGTGTGTTGGTACTGAATCACGAACAAAGATAAAGTTGTAATATGGGCTTTGTTGATAACTAATTATTTTTCGGTCTTATGGAAATAGCAGCTCGAAGGAAACCAAGAAGAAAACACTGTTACAGCACTGATCTAGCTCTAAAACACAAATCGTGATTACATTAACAAATTATTGTTTTGTACCGTATTACGATAACATGGAATACGAGTAAACCTCTTATGACACCGCTTCATTCATGGCTGCAGAGGGGATGCATTTGCGGCGAGAACTCTCACGTGGGTGTGGATAAACCCCAGGCGCTGCGGCGCAGCGTGGGCGGCGGAGTGTGGAGGAAACCACGCCCCCACGCGGCGCAAGTTCACTAACGGCGTTGCCGCCGCTTGGGCGAACGCGGACGGCCTCCGCGCGGCTGAAAGGGCCGCGCCTTCCGAGACGCCCCCGCGCGCCGCCTCGCCTTCCTCCCCGCCACACAGCGGCGCCTTGGGGAGACGGCCACGCGTTATGGGGCCTGGAGGAGATTTATTGCCACGGAAGCGATTGGGGAGGGAGCTCGTGCGACTGGAAGCGCACATGTTTTGTATCTTTCCGGCAAAGACGCACTGACCGGGAGACGCGGCTCTGGGTGACACTGATGTCACTGCAGCGACTCTGATCCGAATGTCTCAGGTTCGAGTCCCGTCGATGGCAGGATTTTTACAGCACAGGCTAGATAACCAAGGTCGAGTTCTGTCGCTGTCGGGAGGAGAATTCTATCAGCCGGCCGTTCTGATCGATAGTTTTCGTGGTTTCTCCGATCCAGAGAATGCCACAGGCGTACCCTACCAAACGAGCCACGAACCGCACGCGATCTTTCCTTCCTCCTCCTTGTCCTATAATCACTTCGAACATACACGCACACTAACATGCACTACATTATCACACATACCGGGAAATCGACGAGACACGGAAACCTCGTTCTAAAAGTATAAGACCAGCGTTTGCGTCCATTCAGTTATACATCGTAACATTCTTTGCAGCTATTTTCGCTATGTGGCGCGTGTGCGTTGATTTCTTTATATCATAATCTGTGAAACTGTAAATGCCTTTTGATACACTTCTCTGTGTAATTCGCTGTTCAGTAGAACATACTCACTGGATTTTCTGTCGGCGCTTTCCTGCAAATCGTGGAGAAACGTAATATATTTGAATGAATTAAAATGCAGGTGTTCCCTTATTCTTCCGCCACAAATCATGTATATCCATGATTTGATTTGAGAAGGTTTGCTATCAATGATTATGGTGTTAGAAAAAACTAGACATCTTCGCTACTTCCTGGCGCTCAATTCAAATACCGTGCTCAGTACGGACGGACGCTAGAATATCTCAATATTTTGAACGTTAGTTATTGTATATCTGGTTGATTGTCTACCAACTAATCAAACAACTCTTGAGAAATAGCAGGTTTTTCTCAACAAATAAGTACTGGCAACGGTGACTCTGATCGGGAGGTTCTAGTTTCAAGTCCCGACGATGGCATGAATTTCCACACTAGCTACAGAGTTAGGTCGAATACAGCCGCTGTCTGGAGGAGAATTCTAGTGGCCGGTTGCTTTGATTGCTAGTTTTCCGTCGTTTCTCCGTTCAACCCCAGGAGAATGCTGTAGCAGTACCTAAATGTGCCACGGACCGCGCGCTTTCTTTCATCTTCCTTTTCCTAGCCTCGCCCCTTACTTACTCACATGCACTACTAAACTACCACCCTCGCCGGGAGCCCAGTCGAGAGCTTAGAGCTTGTTCCTGCTGGGGCGGTGCACCCTGGTGAGGGCTACGTAGTTGCCAAAAATCTCCCAAAGACGATGTAGGTTGTCTCGGGATCTCGCCATCCAGTAGGAGATACTGCCACCTCACCCGATGAATACACACTACACTTACGGGAACGGCAAGTTTAGCAGTTGATGCGTCCGGCATCACTAATCAACAAATCAATAGCTTTTTTATTATAACAGATTCCGTGTCTTACATTTCTTATATAAACTCAAAATTCTTAAGACATTCTACTGCTTATAGAAACTTGAACACATTGCATTGAATACACTCCTCCGGGATTGAACACCTTTCCGATGCTGCCTACTTGACCTCGAAGAGTTCTGGTTGTTTATTGAGGGCCTTGCGAAGTAGGGTACCTATGAGTACGTGACGACGTACTGCTGCCGTGCTGCTGATTTTCTTACTTTGCGTCGCGCGGGTTCTTCCACTCCCTACATTCCTATTTAAAAGTAGTGGCACTTTAAAGCCACGAGCGGGACGGACAAGGAAACTTTGCCATCCAATCAGTAACTCCACTACCAAAAATTTAAGTTGTAACGAACTTCCCTATTAAATGCCAGTGTCCCCCCACTTTCCGTCCAGTTCGTGACCTTGAAATGTCACTATGTTTAAATCGGAATTTACGTGTGGGATTCGCCTTCACTGACTCAACCTGTGTCTTCTGATGCCCAAAGCTCAGTAGCTGCAGAACATGTTTTCCTCGCGGAGTATTTGAATTGTGCGCCCGAATGCAGCCAAGAAACCTAGAATTTTCGAAATCAAAACTTTTCAGCGAAAACCGATTCTATCAAGTGTCCTCAAATTACGATATGATGTTACATACATTTTTTGACGGTAAAATCAAAGGACCCTCCCTATGTTGAACTACGCGTTTACCGTATTTTTGCTTGAAAAATATTTATGATTATTCATGCCACCCATTCACTTCTATTGGACAATGATATTTAAAATAAGATATAATACCACTGTCATAAGAGAACGTCGAAATTAGAATTTGAACTTTAAATGCACATGAATGAAATGCACATGCACATGAAAACTAGTGGTGGTAGTCGTTATTAATCGTCAACACAATTGTCAATGTGATACTTATATTAGTGCAATTACATTATATGCTAGTACCCTACATAATTAATTCTGTAATATCTATATCAAGAGTAATATCAAACCGGTTAAGTCTACAAATTATCAAACAAAAAAAATATATTTTAATACCACGAGTAATACGGTAAGGAAATTTAGAAAAAATGGTAATTTACGTAGTAAAGTAAGTCGGGATAGAATACGTTTGGCAACTGGACTCGAAGAGATATGAATATGCTTTAAAGAAATAATGCAATTTAAATATGCCACTATGTACATAATTTTATAAACCATTATGTTCTTGGAATTGCGGTTTCATGGCATGTAAAAATATTATAAAAAATAAATATTTTACTTAATTTACTGAAAATAACCATTCTGTTACAAGATGATTTATGGAACAAAAGTACCGACCGTGTTAAAATGAAACTAATTATCTGCCGATGGATGCACAGGAGTATATTACAAACACGCAGAAGGATCAATCGTTCATTAATTTTTACGTGGAGCGTGTTGTGTGTTAAATGTTTCCCAGGTCGTAAACGAACGAAAACGATAGAGGTGTTCCTGGTCACAAAATATTTAGCTCTTTTGTCAAAAATAATCGACACACTACAGCATGTTTCCACTTCGAAAATTTCTTCAATATCGTAGCCGAGATGGCAATTTAAATGCGGCGGAGGGCTATCGCAACAAACCAATCGGCGCAGGCTTGTGGCTTCGTAGTTCGAGAAGGCATTTATATTTTTGTGATCGTTTCATCTTACCGTTTGAAGCGAAATAAAGTCGCCACATATCTAACGACTGTCACTACATCAATTTCAGGTAAAACCAAGTGACAGTACTTTTGTAACACGATTTGGGAGAAATCTCTCTAGTTGTTCAAATGTTTTTGTGGAACATACATAAATACATATACCTAAAGCAGTATTCATACCCTTGTAAATAAGTACTGGTACCATTCAGTCAATCTATTTTTGTATGCGCTAGTTTTCGTACATACAAGTCTTCGATTTTCTTAGTCTAAAATAGTTCCAGCATCCTTACATTCACTCGGCTTTCGAACTGTTGCGAACGAATGGTCTAATGGGTTATCCCTATGTGAACTATAGGTTGAAATTTTATTTTGATAAAATGCGTAATAATATTAACACTTCTCTTCCTTTTATTTTATCTCTTAAACCATGCCTCATACGTTCGTCGGGATATCCACCGCAGAGAAATTTATTTCGTGGGCTGACGGAGTCGACCGTTTTGTCTACAGTTATTAAACCAAACAGATTCGTCTTTTAAAAATCAAAACGTTAGTAACTAGCTTCTTCTCATGGCTTTGAAAAACAAAAACAACACATATAATGTTTTACAACGGTAGCAAGAATTAAGAACAAAAACACGAAAATCTTTATCAGTCAGCTTCTCCATTTATACTATCCCTTAAGTTCCCCATACACACAAGGCCATATTACCTCAATATGCTATCTTGAATAACTTATCTCTGAGGACAATACTCGGTCTTTCTACGAGTCGGACCTATTATTATATTCTCTCTTTCACGTTCCAGTTCGTTCCTCTGCGCTCTTGTGCGTTGATATTCGGTCGATATCTCCCGTCTTCAGCGGCAGCCTCCAACGCATCGTCGCTCCCATTCCATATCAGTTTGTCTCTTTTACTTCATCACTGCGAAAATCCTTTCCACGAATAACATTTACGATTGTTCACAATTAACTTACGCACTTGCATCCCACTACTGCGTTTACTTGGTTCTGTCTTTAGCAGAACAATTAAAAAATCTAATAACGCTATTGAAACAGAGTTTATCTGTAGATTTCAATGAATTTCAGCTAATCAACTAAAAGCATTCAATTAACACTGCCTCGTGAGAACGCACCTTCAGAGAGAATTGTTTTGTGGTCAGCTCGGAAAGGTCAAAATTGTGACTTATGACTCTCTCTCTCACCGACCAGTTCATTTGTTTCGTTTTGCTTGTTTTTTTTTATTTTTATTTATTTTGGGCGCCTTAACTGCTATGATCACTCCCGTAAAGATAGTGCACGATTTATAGCGGGTTCGTCCCCCGCTAAAGCAATGATCCGGCCTCGTCAGCGGCTTACTGCCGTCCAGATATCTTCCCAGCGGGGCACTGCGTAGCCTTCACGAGCTCTAAGATATTGGCTGGTCCGTCGATATGTGTGTGTCAGTATAAAGCACGTAAGTGTGTATACGGGCAGGGGTGAGGAAGGGAAGATCGCGCGCGGTCTGTGGCCCTTTTGTGAGGGAACATTCGCCCGGTGTTGATCGGAGAAGCCACAGAAAACTACCGACCAGTCGCCCGCTAGATTACTCCTCGGGATGGTGGCTGAATTCGGCCTTGCCGACGAGCTAGTGACGGAAATCTTTGCCGGAGAGATTCGCTGGTGTGCTGGAGCTGAAGAGCGGCGGGGCTGCGCCCGCGTGGCGGTCGGGGCCATCCTCTTTACTGCCCGGCGGCGCAGTAGGCGGGGCGGGGGGTGAGGGCGTGCCGCGAGGGGGAGGGCAGGGGCGAGCAGCGATGGCGGTGTCGGTCGTGGAGTTAGAGGCGGAGGTGGGGCGAGGGGGGGCGCGAGGGCGAGGGCGGGGGCGAGGGCGGAGGGGGGAGCTGCGCGGGCCACGCGCGCCGCACGCGCGGAGGGGGCGAGGGCGGGGCGGGGCGAGGGCGAGGGAGGGGGCGAGGGGGCGAGGGGGGCGAGGGCGGGGGGCGAGGGGGGCGGTGGGGAGGGGCGGGGGCGAGGGCGAGGGCGGGGGGATGGCGGGCGAGGGCGGGAGGTCGAGAAGGCGGGGGGGCGGGAGGGCGTGGGGCGAGGGGGCGGGGGCGAGGTGCGGAGGGGAGGGCGCGGGGGGAGGGCGGGGGCGAGGGGCGGGGGCGAAAGGGCGGGGGGCGAGGATGCGCGGGGCGATGGGGCGGGGGCCGAGGGGGGGCCGAGGGCCGGCTATAGGGCGAGGGCGGCGTGCGGCGAAGGCCATGGAGGGGAGGGCCGAGGGGTCGCAGAGCGAGGGCGAGGGTGGGGGCGAGGGTCGGGGAGGGGGGGGCGGCGGAGGTAAGCGGCTGTGAGAGCGGGGTTGGCATGGGCGGGGGATGCGAGGAACGTGGACGCAGGGTCAGGGACCGGGGGGTAATGGGGGTGGAGGGGTGAGGGTGGGAGAGTAGGAGGCAGGTAAGCGGCGGCGGCGCCGCTGTGCGAGGGCGGGACTAGGCGGGCTGCGAGGATTAGTATAGTCCCGCTGTCGGGGAGATGTGATGTGTGAGACTTGGGCTCAGCGGCCGTCTTGGCGGGCAGAGGCCCCGGCCCAAGGCATTACACCCCCCCCCTCCGCCGCACTCGTTACGGATCCGCCAGGACGTTCCCGGGCGACGGGGGCGGGGCGCGATGGCTCCCGCCCGAAGGAGCGGTTCCTAGCGAGGAGTGGAATGAACGTTCCCAAATTATACCAGCGTTTGCTTGTGATTTGTACGTGTCCGAGTACGATTTTATGGGATTGAATGGGATTTTATGGGCTCGTGGCGTAGTAGGCGCCTTTGACCGTCGGGGCCCGGCCAATACATGGGGTGGATCAATCATGCATTCGAGGTGTCTAATGGATCTTCCTGTTGCATCTCCTTCTTCCGGCAGTAGTTCTTCATCATGACTGAAATATTTTAAATAATTTAAATTCAAAGTCTTAGGTAAGTGAACCATTGATTGACTTGTCATAGCCTTCGTTCCTTCTTATTAATTTGAAATTTCAGCACAAAAATTATCCGGAATTCACCACGCACCGCGTCAGCTGACAGCAGTATCTAGATGCTTTGCGAATTGCATAATTTATAGTTATATTTTATGGTTGAACAAAATTTTGGTAATTTTGTTGGGGTGCGCTACGTGTTTTTGGGCTTCCTAAAAGTGTTCCTTATATGTATTAAATAACTACCTTCTAACACGTTGTGTAGTCAGCATACACGTTTGTTCTGGATACGTTTTGTTTTGGACGGAAAAATTACTTTACGGCCAGGTATGTGTCTGATTTCCTGTATGCTGCATGGCGCAGGACTATTTTTCGTTGAACTCTATTTTTTTTAGCACCACGAACCATATATTAAAAAGATCCAAAATCCGTAAGCGAAGATGTGCGTGCTCTATATACTTTCATTTCCTTCCACGGTGCAAGCTCTCTGCAATGATTGCTCTCTGCACACACACATTGACAATCTGTATATTAAAACAGTGCACACTGTGAATCAGGCAATACAAATATATTTCGAGAGTTAATCGTACTTTATTTGATTACCCCGAACAGCACAAAAACTCAAAATTTCCCCCGGAGCTACGTGCACATCCAGCGGTTAAAGGAGCGGGGACAGCGCTACACAGCCCCAAAGCACTCTTCCACGCCGAATCAAATTTACACTCTCAGTATGCTCAGCATTCTATAAATTCGAATTTAATGCTTGGCGTTCCGAAAGCGCACCGCGCCGCCATTGACGCATTGTGCGCTGTAATGAGGTGCATAACGCAGTGGAGTCGCTTGAGCATTTTATTGAAATTTCGGCGATTCATCTGCGCGCTTCCGAACGCCCGACGCCAGCGCTTGCAGCGATGAGCGGGGAATGATGGAAGTGGATGAGCAAACCAATTTGCAAATAAATCTACTGCCACGTCGACGGCTCTTGTGAAACACTTGGAAATCATTATCGCGGTTATTGTTACGTTTCTAGGTGAAATGAAAAATTAATTATTTTCCTGAATATAAGGTCATGATTGATGTTAATATCTAAATTGTATTGCTGTGAAATTCGTTCTAACAAAAGTTTTTGTGCTTTATTTTGCGCCGTAATGTTTAACTTTCTCGCCACCGCTTATGCACTAGAGAGCTGGTTACGTAATGCTCCGGGACAAACGGCGAATTTTCGGTAGATAAACTTTTATTGCAGGCTCCTGGTAACGAAAAAGTGAGCTAAATTTTTGGAAAAACATGGAAACACATGGTGTAGCCAAAATACATGTTTAGTGGGTTCTTGATACTGAAAAATCGAATGACGGCAAAACGGCTATCTGTCCGTCTATAAACAATGCTAGCGGCTAAACCGTTTAGCGTATTTTCTCCAAAACTGATATTCCGTAATTGGTCTGGTAGAAGTCACGGCCCCTTGAACGTGAGACCGAAATTGTAATTTTTTGGGGAGAGGGGTACTTTGCATGAAGCCCCTAGAACATTTTCAAAATATTCAGAAAACTAGCTCCAACGTTTATGATTAAACTTTGTTATTGGATTGTGTGAAGGTCGTTTATGAGAATGGTGCAAGTCTCATCTACATTGGAAACCCTAATTTTTCGAAAACTGCAAATGTTAAAAAAAATTTCAGCGTCTTCCTACGACTGAAATATGAAAGATATATATTTTTTCCTGAATGAAATCTGTTCCTTAAAGAATTTTAAAGTAAGGTTATGTACAATTTTTCGGAAATTTGAGTTTTGCAAAAAAGTATTACGGAGATGTATTAATTAGAAGAGAGATTGTGGTACAAATAGTATTACGTAGACATTGCTAGTGGATAAAGGACAAGACCTCTCTCCACCAAACGCACTAAAAGACTAGAAAGAGACAGACTTTATTAACCTTCGCTCCCTAGTTCAGGCCGATGGAGGATCATGCAAAGAAATAAGAATACGAATCGCGTTAGGAAGAGAGGCAGTGAGTAGGCTTATCCCAATTTGGAAAGATGACCACATATCCTGAAACAGTAAACTAAGTTTACTCATGACTTTAGCCACTTCTGTGATAGGGACACAAAGATTGTAGATGTAAAAATAATTAATGCCTTTGAAATATGAGCGTACAGCCGACTATAAAAGTGTATCATGGACAGAAAAAAAACTAACCCCACAATTATACACCGACCAAACATTCAGAAGAGATTGACGGACATCTGCCAACAAAGAATATTGAGATTGCTGGGGCACATCGTGCGATGGAATGGAACTTGGCTTGAGAAACCGATAGTTCAAGGTAAAGTAGTAGGGAAAAGAGGCCGAAGAAGAACAGCCATGAGATGGATAGAGCAATGCAAGACCTTTTCTGATATGAGCCTAGAAGAATCAATGCAGAAGGAAGAGAATCGAGAAGAGGTGAAATACTGTTGAAGCTATCTAGATGAACCATCTGACTTCCGCCTATGGACAAACAGAAGCAAAGAAAAAAAAGCATTGCTAAGTGTGAGAATGTATGTGCTGCTAGTTTTGTCTGTTCGATCCCTCTCACAAGTTCCGAACATCGTTAGAATAGTTTTTAAATATAATATTTTTCTTAATAATTAATTGTTTTTAAAAAGTCAGCGTTTACCTCTAGAAAAACTGGCATATTTGATTATTAATTTTATCAAATCGATTTGCTCCAAAAAATGTTGTGATTGGTTTCTGCAACAGAGTAATAAGAAAAGTCGCTTTAAACTGAAGACTACATTGTTTATTTAACATAAGTGTTATTGTATTTTCCTTATGCTGTTAGAATCTAACTTAAACGTTGAATTGTAGAAAGTGCGTCATCGTGTTTGCATCCCCTTTTTGTATTATAAAGTTGGAGAATCCTGAGGAATTCTAACCGGAGAAATTGATTACCTATTGAAAAAAATACAGTAAGAACCAGAAATATTCTCCAGTATTTCTTTCGTAATTTAAAATCGAGAAACTCGCGAATGATGGAAATATCTTCCCCCGTGTAAAAAGAGTTTTCCCGTCCACATCCCCTTGTGCCGGGAGGGGCATGCGAGTTCCGAGAAGCAGCCGCAGCAGGCGACCGGGCAGCTAGCGTGCACCATCCAGCTGCTAATGGCGATTTCATTATTAACTCCGGTTTGCGGACGAGGTCGTCCGGCGCGGCGCCCTCGAGGGAGGCCCTTGCCCTGGAATGAGGCAGAAGCAGGGTTGCCACCTTTCAGGGGTGAATTAACGCAGTGCTGCTCAAGTAAATCCCCCCCCCCCTAGCCCAGTACAGTGTCTGCGGGCCACTGGTGTGACCCCTTACTTGTCGAGTGAGCTAGACGGCAAAGTTGAGGAGGTGATGCTCTCGGGCGCGATCGGTTATAGACTAGTGAAAGGGTAGTTGAACGCAGAACACATCAGTGAGGCATCTCGGACAGTCTTGTCCCTTGGGCAATCTTGCATTTGAATAGCTTTTAAATGGTGTCACATATTTTTATAAAAAATATTAGTTCATAAATACAATAAAAATATTTTCATATCAAATGCTTAAAACATAAAAATTACTGTTAACGTTCATATTAACTTTGATTGGATGTGGCTAAGCTTTAAATAATGTTAGGGATAGTTATAATTTGATCATTATCAGAACTCAATAAATAACTTCGGTTCTGTCCAACAGTTGTCGAAGAATCAGCAAAAAGCCACGATGGTTGGAATTACCTGGAAAAGAGACGGAAATATCAAGGGGAAAAACTTTAATCCGCAAACAGTTTAAAAATATATGCAAGTTGCTATTCATGAAACGCTAATTGTATGGGAGAGCAGTACCCTAATAAGCGGGCCAATAACCGCGCGCGAACTTTCCTCCTCCTCCTTCTTCTCCTCCTCCTCCTCCTCCTCCTCCTTCTCCTCCTTCTCCTTCTCCTCCTCCTCCTCCTTCTTCTTCTTCCTCCTTGTCTTTTCCTCATCCCTGACTTACACACATTTACATTAACTTGAATTACTTTACCACGCATGCTGGAAGGCAGGTCAGGAGTTTCGAGCTCGTCCCAGCTGGTGGAGTGCCCCTTTGGTGAGAGATACCTGGTTGGGAAAACTTCGCAAGCCGACGGGATCCTGCCACATCCC
>BOPP01000241.1:1164591-1190441 GCA_017312745.1 Gryllus bimaculatus
GAGCGGGGCAGAGCGGGGGTGGAGCGGGGCGGGGGCGGAGCGGAGGTGTAGCGGGAGCAAGGATGGAAGAAAGGGCGTGTCGCTGCCCTTGGGAAGGCCTCCGCCTACAATCCGATCGTTGCGCTTCTGCGAAGAGCGATTCGCGTCGCTCTTTGCCTTTGCGAGGCTTGATTCGCTGACTTTCTTGCAGCCTGTTTCGAACATTTTTATTTTCACACTTCAGATATTTTAACAAAATATCGCGCGTTATTTTGAAACGTCTATTATATTTTTCTCAAAAAACTTCAGTAATATTTTTTTTTTCGTTTTCTAACTAACCACTGTGTTTTCTTAAATTTCTGAGTGCGAGGAAAAGTATTTCCGACTTCAAATAGATAAAAATTTATTTAAGCAATAATTGATAAAGTACTTGATTTCAAATTTACTTGAAAGCACTCTTTACTAAATCTCGCATGCCAACTAATAAAAAAACAAGCAAGTTTGTTACTCACTCTCATAATAAAAAGAGGAAATAGCATACAAATACAGGATAAAATGAGCGAAATTGAACTTCTTTGGTTATGATTAAAGACTTGATTCCCATGTAACTGCATATTTTTTTGCTAACTTAAAATTGGATGAAACAGTGACAGAAATTTGAATCATGAAACTAGCGTTATTAAGTACATGTTTTATTTTGTACGAAATTGATCGTTTTAGGGGTTACTGCACGATATTGCTCGTTTTGGGTAATGGTGTCTGAATATTGCATCTTTTGGGATTTTATCAAACGAATTTGCAAGTTTTTGTTTCATTGCATAAAATATTCTATTTTTTATATTATGGACTTGGTTTAATTTATCTCTTTTAAACGTTCCATGTCAGAAAAAAAATATGGCTTTATCCCTCTCAGCCAACGCTATGTTCAGGGTCTATTTTCCCAATAGGTCCGTTTTATCAATCTTCACTGAACTTGGTTGCGTAGGCATCCGCGGCCAGAGCTGGTATTATCTAGGCTATCCAGGACAAACCGCGTCACTGACAGGGAGGCTAACTTACGCCGTAAGCTCTGAGGAAACGCCAGCAGTACGCTCTGAGGGAGCCCACAATACGCTGGCCGAAACGTCAGCCACCATGTCAGCAGTGACGCGGCTCGTCCAGGATGGCCTAGAAATATTCGCTAAACTCACGAAAACGAGACTGCAGACGCGAGTCCCATAACCCATGTCCAGGTCATATTTATTTCACCTTTAATATCACATTAAAATTGTAATATAAGGTGATATAAGGTGATATAAGGTGGATTAACTGACCTTTTTAAGAGACATTACACCATTTTTCAAAGTTTTGTTCTTTTTATTGCCTGCTTTTGCAAGTTTTGGCGTTTTTCCTGCTCGTTTTAGAGAGTTTTACAGCGCGAAAATCCTGTGTTTAGTTATGATTCTTTGTGGTCAAAAACTATGATGATATGGAAATGAGGTAGTGATTTTGTTTAAAAAGATCTATTTACAAAAGAAAAGCAATTAATTTTTTTAAACGTTAATTTTGCTTGCAAAGCGAAATCGTAAAGCAAGTTACTTTAGTTAAGTTAATAATTAAAAATGTGTAATAACTGAAGTAAAGGTCAACCACTTCATGACCACAGGCACCATACGAGCGTAATTTCTTCTAGATTCATGTAATTGCGGGAATCTAGGCATCAAGGGAGTCTCTTCTTTATTTTTCAATTACAAAAGAAAATAGAACATAACATCTGATAACTACTTAACGTGAACTTGGTTACTCTGACTCCACACCGTAAGCTCAACCACAGAGTTATTCGAAGGCAAGAGTCGTGCAGAATAATGACTCGTGCAGCGGAAATTCCACGTCTCCATTGTCTCTTGCGAGACGTCCCCGCTCAGCGCCGACTCGTCCGCGAGGTCTCGAGGCGCACAGTCTAGAGGCGCGTTCGAGAGCGCTCTGTGCTCGAGGCCTCGCCCGGGGCGGGGATTTCCTTGCCAACTCCCCGGGCACTCGCCTCCGCCCCCCCCCCGGCTGGGCGCTGGAGAGCTGTGTTTGCGTGGGCGCGGCCGAGGGCCTCGGGAGTGTTGGAGCGAAGCTTTAAACACCGCCTCCGGCACAAACCGGCGGAGGTGGCTCAGGGCATCTGCTGATGGCACTGCAGTGCCTCTGACCGGGGCCAGCGCCTCTAGTTTTTTTCTCTACATATAGCCACCTCTCTATTGCCATGGTCACTTCATGATTTGGAATCCTAATTAGCTCAAGCTAACACACACAAGTTTTGAGAGTTGTATTTGAGGGATATATTTACACTCTAATAATGTTCTTAATATTTTCGTTGAGGTCTAAGTAATTCTATTGAATGGGAGGCTGGCCGCCGCGTGCCCCCTTTGCCCCCCCCTAACCGCCGGCCTTTCCCACCCCGGCGCCCACCCACGCGTTCCCTAAAGGACCTGTGAGCCCCGTTCACAATGCAAACATGAACGTAAGCATGGCATTAACATAAAACTTGGGTCGCATTCACAATGCATCCGCATAAGCAAAACACATAAGACGTAAACTTAAAAGCTTGCGACCTTCACGCTTCTGGGCTTATGCTTAAGTACGACATAAATGAACCAATCACAGTACTGTAACTCAAAATCGAGAATCGAAATAGCAGCTAAGTCGATAGACGAACTAATGCCATATGGGCCACGGACACAGTCGGTATCTCGAAATCGATTCTCACATCCAACCAATATAAACTAGAATGTCAAACAGCCAGTAAAAACTCTTATTTTGCTTACGCTTATGTTAGATATTGTGAGTACTTTAGTATATCACTTATGTAAATGTATACTCCTGTGCGTTGTGCTTATGTTTACATTTGCATTGTGAATGGGTATGTAGCCTCCGCCCCAAAAAAGACTCTTCCACGTATGTTCCCAGATCAGTCTAGCGGGCAGAACCACAGCGAGAGACACAAAGGCCCCTCCGCCGGCTCCGATGAGCATTCTCCGTTCTCTTGTTCGTATTATAACTCAATGCGCTTCGCTCTCGGGATAACGCAGCCCTCAGCACGTCGCAGATAGTTGAGTTAAGTGCGCCGACTTGTCTTCGACGAGCAGCCACTGTACGGGTTGTCTCCGTATGTAGCCGCAGTGAATCTGCCGTTGCGTCGGCGATAGGGGCAAGCGCTATTCACACCGTCAGTCACCGGTGGAGAGAGACCGTGTGTGCCGCATGCACACTCCTGCTGCCAGGGCTCAAACCCGGGACATTCCGTGGTCAAGCTGCGAGGCGACAGGCGCTCCCCGTAATCGGCGAGCTGTGTGGGACGCCTGCGTTCCCGCTTCGCCCGGGAGAGGAGAACTACTGAGGTTCACGCATGCCGCACGGATCCACACGTGAACCTTCACGGCGAACCAAGTTCTATTTAATAATTGAAGTGAATGTAGACTGCACAGTCAGCCATTTGGAACACATTTTTGTATATTCGCGATATTTTATTTCGTTTCATTAATATTTCATCCCCTCATTTTATGTAGTGTGGAAATTTATTCATAGTCACTATATATTATTTCAATGAAATTCTTGAGTGTGCAGACGTGCAGATGTGTGTTTTTGTCATTCCATCACTGGCGTGTAGACCACTTCCTGTGCACCAATCGAGACTTGTTCTGAGGTGTCATTCAACACGTCTTGGTCTCCTGATGGGGAACTGATAATTCGTTTTCTGATCCCGCGAGAATATTTACAGAAATTTCCATAATGTGTGTTTCCAGAGTTTTTTTACGTGTTTTGCCGCTGCGATCATAGTGATAACGCCTCCTAAATCGATCTATGTAGATTCGTTAGCGTAGAGCGTTCATTAAATACCAGAACCCAAAAGCTTTTTTTTCTTAATACGCCATACTTTTCTTCCACTACGTTGCCAGACTGATGTTGAAATCTTTAAGTGAACAATTGAATTACCACGTAAATAGCTCTGCAGTTTGATTTAATTTTAGGGTCAAATTATTATCATATTTTAACAAATAAATTTGCAAATACCTACGAACAGTATTGTCTCGGTACGTATTGAACGTGAAGAATTTCAAGTAAATATGGAGAATAAAACTAAGAATGAATGCTAGAGAATGAATGAACGTTATGTTCGACTTCACACTTTTACTTTCTTTGTACGTACTTTGTACGTTCTTTGTACGTTGTAATTAACTAACACCTTATTCATTAAAACTACAAAACCGTCAGTTTTTAATGCTGTATTCACATACAAATCACTTAATAGATCAATTGCAGAAGTAGAAGTAAACACAAATTAGAAATGTAAAAGTTTCAAGGAAATCCACGGAAGAATCAAATGTAGTTGTAAAAAATGTTGCGATAGAATTTTCGGAACTAATTGAGAATGATCTGTATTTTTGCATTTGTGCTAATGCATATGTGCTATGTGCATTTTTGTGCACATTATCAAACAAACGTAAAAATGTAGCTTTCCTAAAATGTATCTACATTTGATATATTTACTTTTGACAAGATATTTTTTAGGGCAGTATAATCCCTGATATTTCAGATGCTACTTAAGAAATACAATTTTTCCCCTTTGTCGTTATGGGAACATATTTTAATTTAAGTTTTGAAACTTGTGTACTATTTTCACTCAATTTGAGCAGTTATACTCGCTTCAAATATTATGTCAACTGTAATTTATGCGATTTAGATATAATACCAACAGAAGAGATCAATTCAGTACTTTGAAAGAGATTTGTGTCCATAATATGTCCAATTTCATAACTTCGTTATGAATGCATGTGAACGTAAATGCAAGAGATGTAAAACATTTAAATGCGGAATGAGAAAATTAGTTTCTGTTCCTTTTTTCAGTGCTTATATTCGATTTGATTCTGTGAAAATATATTGCACATAAACAATGTCGTAATTTTCCAGATGAAATGCGAGTTATAATTGCATCCCTCAGAATTGATGAAACGATACATAAAATGGAGGACCGTAATATTTTTATTGCGTTTATAATTTTTATTGACCTCCATTGAATTCAAAGGGTTTTTTAGCAATGAAAATTTCATTTCGAAAATGAAAGAGATTCACGTAGGGTTTATAGCTTTATTTTAAGTACAAAATGAGAATTGACCCCGTTAGGTTGTGGGTGAAAATAAAACGTTATGCTTCTTTTGTTGAAGCTTAAACTCGTTGAGAGTAATTCAATTTCCTGGACGGTTCTGTCGCTTCTCTTCTGTGATCTGAAGATGGAACAGAAGGTACTTCTCTTCCTTAGAAATACATCTCGCGTCAAAAAAATGTCATTTTTTTTTGCATTTCCTGGGTCCTTAGCAGTCGGTACGACCAGTACTTCCCTAATTATATTGTAATTGGAATAAGTTGTTGATGTGTTTTTGTTTTTATAAGAAAACTCTTCAGTATTCCAGTTCGGGAGAATTTGCAGGCGCATTTGGCCGTATTCGGCAGCATTTGTATTTGTAGCATTTGCTAATCAAGACTACTCAGTTTGAAGGAGGATTGAAGAAATCCGTGACATCTTTGCTTGGAACGTTTTCGGCGAGCATTCGGTTATCCGATGTTAGAGTGCGTGGGTTTGAGATATTTTGCAGTAGAATGTTATGGATTTAAGAGATAGAGTGGTAAAGGTGATACTGGGGCGGAGGTTCTTAGCGAAGGTGTGAGTTTGGTATAAATCAAAGGCGCTCTAGTGATTGGTTTCAGGAATTTTTTTAGAAAATGTTTGCATTTTGAGACTTGTCTAGAATTCTGCAACTAAAACCGGAGATTTGTAAATTATCATCGGTCATATCATGACATACGACAGAGAGAACCTAACGATTATTTTATTATCTTACCAAGCTTTAACCCATAACTTGGATTCGAGCGTGGTTCATAAAATTTGTAATGTGTTAAACGAAATAATAGCTGTGTTCAATTGTATTTTTTTGATTCCATGAGTCAGTAACATATTTAGAAGAAAACTTAAATGATTGATTAATTAAAAAGTATTGAAAAGTAACCATTGTCTTGAAATGCAAATTTTATACAGCCATATTTGTTTACGAACTCATGTTCTTGCAGCCATTCAACATTCCTATTCACGAGTATGTCTAAATTACGTATAGGTGTATATGAAATAATTTTTCGGTATGGCACATTGGATTCTCCGCCTGTGAAACAACTTCCGCTACAATGTAATTCTTTTGATGTAGTCGGCGTAATTTTCCGGAGGACATCCTTTCGCTGTAGCCTCTTTGCGATTTCAAACGTCTTACAAGGTAGACGAGTTCTTGGAAATCTCTCTCTCTCGCCCTTATCGCCCGAAGGGGAAACCCAGAATTCAGGGAATCCGCTTCGCTCTGCTGACTAGAGTGACTTGGTGTTTTCTCCTTAATTTTAATGCGCAGCCAGATCGAGAGAGTTGTGCTCCTGTGCTAGCAGGACTTGGAGCTTCGACTAGAATTAAAAGAGAACATTCGCTGGGTTCTGCAATAATATCTGATAAGACATGTCTGAAAGACATTTCTCAATTTTTGGTTTCGTAAATTGACTTCGTTATGGCCTCTCATGTAGCTGAGATGCATTAGATTGAGCTTTAAAATTCCTAGCTTGAAGCTGCGCCTAAATTTTAATTTCTGTCATAGGATTGTAGAACATCATACATACGTCACAACTCTTCAAAAAACACAATTTTCAATAGGACACTGACCTCATTACTGTCAATTAATTATTAAAGATCAGACTATCCAACATAAAACATTTTTTATGTGCCTCTTTTTTTGACTTAAAATTACCTTTAAGCAGTTTATATCTAAACCATCTCATCTGAGATTCAATTACATCCACATTTTATCTACATCATCGACTTCATCTCGTTTTTTTCTTCTGCCTCATCCGATCTCGCCAGAGCGCGTTTCCGTCATCCTCACACCGGTTTGCAGTTCCACCCCTCGCCTAGGTTCCTTGCCCTGCATTATGTCTTCGGTGATGGACTCCATCCCCTCAGACCTCTTCAGGCGCTGTCTGGAGGAGGATTGCAGCCGCCAACTGCTCAAATCGTTAGTTTTACGTGGTTTCTCCGCTCAGCACCACGTGCCCGAAGTTAATTATTAAGTTTATAGAAATAGTTATTATATATTTCGGAAGGATCGCGGGTTCGAGTCCCACCGTAAACATGATTGTTTGTCCATTGTCTTTCATGTATGTGTGTTGGCGACAAAGGTTTTGTGAGTCTGCTGACCACAGACCGAGGAGCCCGCAGGTGGGTCTGGTGTAAAAAAATTAAAATATGTGTCCCATTACGAACATAGTGGGTACCCAGCGTGGATAGCCGAAATCGGCAATCCTTGAAAACTGAAAAACACGAAGAAAAAGTGATTATATATTTATAATATAATTTAATAGTTATAAAATTTACTTAATAACAATTAATAGCAGTGATAGCATTTGCTATATGTGAATGTAATCATGATAATATGAAATGCAGAATTAGGCGTTATAATTATATTTTATTGGTTTTTACTAATAATTTTATTACGTTCGTAGAAATGATACAGTTAAGCGGAAAATGATATAGTTTTGAGTTTTTTAAAGTTGGTCGAACTAAAAATCGAAATTGCGAAGCATTTATTCTCCACTTTTTGTTTGTTTTTTTCCTATTTGAATCTCGAGGTACCGGTACGCCATTGTATTGCGTTCCGCCAGAAGACAAGCCATGAATCTAACATTAAACATGTACACGGAAGTATTATTAGAAAATATTTTATTGTTTAGTGTTCCATTTATATTCACTTTTAGAAAGAAATACAATGTATCATTTAAGTGAAAAATGTTAGTTAACATGCTTCGGGCTTTCTGCTAGAACAGAAATTTCATTTTTAACAATTATGATTAATATCTTCTATTCATAAAGCAGTACTTTGTTCTTAGCCTCTAAAGCCTTGCGCAATTGTAGGTAACAGTTTGTAAGGAGTTTGTAAGGAGTAAGGAGTTTGTATGGGTAAGGTGCGCTTTTCGCCACATTTTGGACACGTGTCTCTCACACTGCAGTCACAACTACGAGCGCACGGCTAATTGCATTACGTAGTTTCTGGAAGAGGATTCCTAGAATCAACGTGTTTGCGAGAAAAAGACAGGCAGAGAAGACGCCTGAGAAACGATGGAAAGCGGGAAAGATACAATATAAAAATGCAAATGCAACAGAAAATTAAGCTTCTCTTACAATTTTTCGCTGCCTCCGGAAAAACAACGTAAATATGTACGATGTGTCGCACTTTATATTTGACTTACTTTTAAGCAAGCAAGTTTTCAAGAACAAAAAAGTGTATTCCGAGAATTGAGACCTGACGCGGAAGTGTGTATTCTTAGAACAATGTAAAGAAACGTTTTGTTACTTAGCTACCATACAGTGCACTTTTCGTGTGACCTACTGGTTACTTTGCGAGAAATAGTCGGCTGTTTGTTTTGCTTCTGCTCTTGTTCTTGTGTGAACTGCAAACAAAATGCCCTCGTGGAGGTATACGGAGCAACCAGAACTTTACAGTTCAGTTGTGAACCACCATCTGAACATTGTTTTTCGAAATATTCACTTCTTCCTTTCCGTTCATATTGGATGAGTTAAATATGCAATACGTAAAGCATTTTGCCTTATTCTCCTGACAAAATGGTACGGCAATTACCGGTGACGATGTGAGAATACAACGCTACTGAATCAATACACAAAGAATGAATACTACCAAATGTAGAGTGACTGACCACTTGAAAATTATGTGAAATCGCGTATTCATGAAAGTAATTATTTTTATCGCTTGTTTTGAGAAAGTTTCGTTTTCCTGCAAAATCCAGCATTTCATTCTTACGTAGGATCACAATTTCTATAGTGATCATCTTTATCAGATAGTTTGCTTTATTTTCTTCGTATTCTTGAATATTTAATGTCTTGTATTCTTGTCTTGTTTCTACACTTTAAATTAGTTCTCTGCGGTTGCTCAGTGTGTCCACTGTCTTCACGCTCAGTGCCTGCGACCGGGAGGTCCTAGGGTTTGAGTCCCGGCGATAGCAGGATTTTCGACACTAGCAACACACCTGGGTGGATTCAGCGTCTGTCTAGAGGAGACTTCTAGCGGCCGGCAGTTCTTATAAATAGTTTTCCGTGGTTTCTATTATTAGCACCAATCGAATGTCAGAGCAGAACGCAAACAAACAGGCCACGGACCATGCGCAATCCATTCTTCCTCATCCTTTATTCTCACCCATTGCTTGCTCATACTTACCCTTTCATGCACTACATGGCAGGGGACCAATTGGGCCACCAGGGCAGGCCGACGTGGAGGTTGGCACCGGATCATTCCTAGAGTGCGGAAAGAACGTCGCCACCTCCCTAAAACAAAATTCACTACATTTACCGGACTCATGACCATAGAAGTTGACCTGTTAGCAAATAAAAATGTTTAAAAAATGGTTCCTTCTTCTTAACCTATTGTCCTATTATGCCGTGCCTACATGTCAGAGATGTACATAATATTTGCAAACTAGAAATAGAAGACATGGCAGTCTATGTACAGCAAGGACAACTGTAACCGTATTAGCTCCCATACGCCTGACACGTGGACAATTTGTGACGCTAGAAAGGGTAGACAGCAGTAGCCTGTTTGATAGATATTCGACATGTGTCTGTGTGCTTTATAAAAAGAAGAAATGGGTCGTAAAGGGAAAGAAACGTCTTTGAAAGAGAGAAAGTAACCATCAGGTTGCATGATCCAGGCTAATCGTTGCGAGAAATTTCTCATACTTTAAACAGGCCAAGGAATATCATTCTGGGAGTCGTTGATTAGTATAGTGTAAGGAAAACAGTGGAAAACGTGGACGTCTAAAGAAATGAAGTGAGCAGATGGTCGTGCAATTCCACGGAAAGTGAAAAAAAAATCCGCGATTAAGTGCCCTCCCCCCCCAAAAAAACCGGGTGAACTCGAAAATGAACTGCAGAAACATGTATGTGAGAGTACTGAGCGAAATTTGTTGAGGGAAAGTGTCTATCATGGATGGGTAGCTAAAAGAAATTATTAAGTGAATGAAGTCAATAGAAGGAAAAGATTAGAGGTGTCAAAAATAATATACATAAAATGAGTAAGTTTGGAAAAATTGTATTATTTATGTGTTATTATTTATAAGTGAGTTTTGGAAAAAAGTTACAGTTATAAGTCATAAGACAATATAATTAAAATGATTTCAGCAAATATGTATTTTTGAGGACGCTACGTTAATTGAAACACCCTGCGATGGTATCCTGGACGCACTTTAGCGTTGCATTTTTCGATAAGGTTGGCTGTGCCGAAACTCCGTAATGAAATTGTAGGATAATTTCTTACGTGAAAACACTTATACCTGCGGGTTTGGAGGTTTTTAAAATTATTAATGCACTTGTTTTGCACATTGACTAATATGCCGCTGTATTCACTTTATAATGAATGTAACGACATAGTTTTTGTTATCACTGGATAGATAATATTTTATGAATTTATTGACTTTTTCAGGTGAGTACGAGATTCGCTAGGGCTGCAATGACTGAGGGCATGCATGTGGACAAATGCCGGCTTGGGTGAGTTTGTTCCCGCATATGTCTCTACCATTATTTTGTATTGTGTTATTAATTATGCAACAGAAAAATATTAAAGCCAGAGTATTTATATTGTATTCATATTTTATAAAATGTACGTAATGGGTCATGATATTCGAAATATATTGAGTTTAAATATCAAGAAACATAAGTTTTTGTTCATGGCTGAAACGTGGGTCTCTTCAGTACTCTTGGTAAAAATATGGAATACATTGAACTTGCCATAAATAAATTAAAACGAATTTAATTTATGTATTTTCTTAAGACACGTCAAAGATTCAATTGCAAAAGAACAATTGCTTTCGAATGACTAGCAGCACACACAAGTGCTCGAATTTACTATATTTTGAAGTATTATTCTTGAACGCACCACTGGAACATTTATGAGAATTCAATGCCTTACTACGTATTCTGACGGGTGACTCAATTGAAGGCTATCTCCATTTTATTCTCCTGTATTTCTCCTGAAAAAAAGCACAATGCCTTTATTAGCGCGTTCGCTGGGCACGTGCCTAACGCAAGTGGCTGTTTACAAAAACGAAAGCGTGAGGCGGCGAAGGCTCGCAGGTCAACAACCGCCTAACGACGTCGAGGGGTGCTCTCGTATTTTGCCTATCTGTGTATTTTCATATCGAGTCCTGCTGTCTGGGGAATTTATATTTGCGACTTGTCGACATGCATAAACCTCTCGCACTGGACCGTGCGTCATCCGAGTCGCTTGAGAAGACCAGGCGTGCGGCAATGTTCGCTTTCAAATATGCCCCTTCTCTGTCCCCCTCCTCCCCCCTCTACCGCAAGAGGAAGCTTTGGAGCAGCTTCCGGTGTTCAGCGGTAGCGCCGTTCAACGCACGCACTTCCGTCGGGCGATTTTTAAATTCAGAGAGTGAAACTTCATCTCTGCTCATACTTCAACTTAGACATTTATTAGTGATAGTAAAACTGCTTATAGTAAATCATGATGTGCGAAATTATAAAAGCTTGTAGTATGATATCAAACAAAGTTTACGAAGCTTTCTTCAAGGCAAAAGAAATGCCCGACGTCTCCTCACAACTTAATTATTATTGTGTGTTTATTTATAATATTCATGTCCATTTGCTGATTTTGACGTGAAACAAAATCCTGGTTGTCGTGATTATGCTAGTTTGGTCTTGTTACGTCGCAACATACACGTAGTGTGTGCGCTTAATTCCATGTTAGAGATTTCTGTATGAGAAATGCTTTCACCTTGCTCCAACCCCATCACCTGCTCTTGTGCGCCCGCAGATTAAGAAGGCCCTCTGCGCCCCTTCCTCGCGAGGACGTGGCGGGGATAAGCGCTCTCGGAGAGCAGTCCCAGATTTGCGTCAAAAAGGAGTTTATCGCGGCTTCGGGGAACCGCTTTGGGAGTCGTTGCCTTGGGAGATAAAAGAGTGCGGGCGGCGCAGGACAGTGAGGGGGGGTTGCAAAGGAGGGAATTTAAAGGTGGAGTCGGGAACTGGCGGGCAGAACTGGAGATCAGACGCACAAGGCGATAACGGGTGGCGCGGACACCAAGTACCAAACGGCCGGCGGCAAGTACGCGCCTCGCATCTCTCAATGAGAACTCCTTCGAACTTGCAGTAAACTGGTTTCTTTTTCGTTCTCAATGCAGAACTTTGTACATAATTCAGAAACGCGCTTCACAGTGTACTACAGTATATTTCAAATCTGCGTGTGATTTGCGGCCTGCAAACTGTTTGAGAAAACATGCTCTCACCTGATTGGTAATATTTATCAGTAAACATATTTTGTGAACATAAATGATATTGTAGTAATAACTCTTTCTGCCTCTTTAAACAGTACCAGTACTAACTAGTAAACGTTTTCGCATGCGTTTGAATGTGTAATGTAAATAGTCAGCGAGAATTTTGAGAATGCAGAAAATGACCAAAACGCACTAGCTAGTGGAAAGTAAGTATTGAAATATGAGAGAAAAGTGATTTTCGCTCGCAATATCCAAAGAGAAGTATAGCTAACAGGTGTTTCTCTTCGAATGCTTACTTGACGTTAGAAAGGCAGTGATTCTTCTTTCCGGGAAATTAGAAATACATGATGTACGCATGTTATAGAATGCAAAATTAAAATTATTTCGATTCAGTTTTTCTCTTTAAGACTGCTATTAGAAAAGTCCTTTTTCTAGTTTTTATACGGACAGCACGTGAATGGAGAACTCATCAGTTGGCACAGCATCCATTATAGCGATCGCGTTCGGGAAATGAATAGGGGGCATAAAAAGCGATATGACGCCGTGGGCTCATGGCTCGGGCCGTATGTTTGCGGGTTCGCGGGCCCTCTATCGGCACAGAAGAGCTAATGGAGTGTAAACCTCGAATGAGTTGGCCGCCCGCCAAGAGCGCCAGTTCACGCGATCTCGGAGGAGCGAGGCAGATGGTGCTGCGGGCCACCTCCGAGATGCTCGCTCACCCGTGCCCCGTGGTGGCGACCGTCCAAGCGGCGTACCAGCGTACGGGTGGAAATACGCGGCGGGTTCATTTTATTTTTCCGTGTTGGCGGACATTTTCGACGAGCTGCGAATGAAAAAACGTACACATCAAATCATGGCAACATTGGATGGCGACCAAAGAACAAGCTGATCGCGCTGGAAACAGATATATAAAAAACTAGTACTGTTTTGTAAATTGTTTTATCTGAAATTAGATTTTAAAATATGAAAGTGGAAACATCTCTAATTGGTTATAAAATAGATGTATTTTTTGGTTTCATTAATTATTATTATTATTATTATTATTATTATTATTATTATTATTTATTACGGTCGGTAAGAAATAATGTTGGCAAAAATTGATTTTATGAACAATAAAAGTATTTCTTGGTCCGGTCGCGTTATTTTCCTACCAATTTTTGGTGTCTCTTCTCTTTTTATTATGCAAAAGAAAATAAATAAGGAAGAATAAAAACTTTATATAAACCACAAAGATTTAAATTTGTCCCAATTTCTCGAAATTTAAAAGACAGTTTGAGTTGCTGATACGTCCCATTACCTACGTTTTAATCGAAACTGAAACTGAAACCTGGCGTATGTGACAGTACTTTTAAAACGGAGTGTAGTGTCTTTATGCCGGATTACAGACACAGTGTTATTTTTCATTAATATGTCAATTTATTTTTCTAATTCCATTAATGTAGTATTTTATGAAATGATTATATTATGTATGATACAATCTTTCCGAGAATGGGCGCATTTCAAATAATCGCTCAGGATTTTTGCTAAAATTAGTAAAGAATAAAAGACAAATTATTGATGTTATAAAAGAAAAATTGGAATGTCTGGGTCTCGTGAACGGAGTATTGTATCCGGGGGGGGAATGTCAAGAAGATCATGACCTTTCTCAAATCAGCCATTCTCTTGCACTTCAAATGAATAAATAAAACATTTAAAACCTAGAGAGAAAATAGTCACTTGAATGTATTTAACTACCGCATCTTGTCTGTTATTGACGAAATGGGCTTCATAAATGGAAAATTCAATGTCATTGCATTGGGCTACAGAACCATCGCACTCCATTCCCGAGAAATTGTTCTGATTTTCTTATTCGAGATTAGAGGTCTCAATTATCAAGATCACTGAATGATGACGGAGCAGTTGTGAAACGAGCGGCAGCGGAAGCGAGCGAAGGCTCCCAAGGGCTCCTTTGGCCTTTCGAATTCCACAGCAATCGGCCGGGTTTTAACCTCTTCCTCAAATGGATTGATCCATTGTTTGTTGGTGGCTCCGGGCGCGTCAACTGCTTAGGTCATTACTCCCGTAAGTGTTCTGCATGCTTTTTCCTTGAGAGGGGGGCTAATCTTCCCCCGCTGGATGGCGAGATCCGACTCCGACCTGCCTTCGGCTAGCGGGGTTTTCCCCTACCAGGTTTCTCCCGCTAGCAGTCTTATCCTCACCTCTTATATGTCCTACACTACCTCTCATGTCGGAAGTTCAGTCGGGAGCTCAGAGTTTGTCCCGGCTGAGGTGGTGCCCTGCTGGTGGGAGATACCTGGTTGGGAAAATCCTGCTAGCCGACGTGGAGGTCGGCGCCGGATCTTACCATCCAGCGGGGGAGGGGGGAACACCGCCACATCTCATGACAAAAATTGACTACACGTACGGGACTCATGACCATAGCAGTTGACGTTCTCGGAAACGCTACTCAATCGGTTCACGCAAAGGGGTACAAACGAGTCCGTCGGACTGATCCGGCAACGGGATCGGGCGACGTGGCCCGACGGCGGTATTGGACGCCGTGGTCCGGCGGCGGAGTAATGACGTGGGTTGCAGACAGGGTGGCGCGCTCTTCAAAGAGCTGAGCCTGTCGCATTACTGCTGCTGCTGCTGCTGCTGCTGCGGGGGCCATCCCTCGTGTAGCGTTCAGATCGCCCACCCTCCAGCGCTGGGACCGTGGTTCAAATCCCGCTCCATTCACGTGGAATTTGTGGTGGACAAAGCGGGCTCACAGCAGCTTTTCTCGAGGTTCTTCTTTTCCCCCGTCCCGGCCCTGCCTCTCATTCTACCATTATTACATTAACATTTATATTTTCTTTCTCACGTACCTAACATTATTTTAGTAATTTAAACTATTTCTATCAAAGTTTTTCAAAGTATGGCTGGTTTTCTTGTGATTTTTAGTTAAATCGTGACTATTTTTAAAAAATACTTAAGAAAGTTTTTCTCAGGAAACGACTTCATTTTGTGTTAAAATTGTTTATTCGAGTAGCGAAGGATGTGTTGATGAATGTGGTACAGGTACAGATGTTTCTACAGATCCATCCCTTTCGTTGGCAGATATGGCCCTCACATTTAATGTATTCCTAATTACGTCGCCCGCGTCTGCTGGCGGTGGGGTGAGCTGCGTCGGCGGAGGGGCGGATCACCCCGCGTGCTTCCACGATCGATAAGGCCAGCAGCGCGCAGGCAGCTCGCGCACCATCCCGGGCCTGCAGACTGCGCCGCCGCCGCCGCCGCCGCCGCCGCTGCCGGCCCCGGCCAGCAGGGCCCGCAGCCCTTGCGCGCGCCCAGCCGCCCCCCCTCACCCTGGCGGCGCGCCTGGGCACAGGGCCCGGGCTCCAGACCTTGGGGGACTCCTGAAGCAACTCGCGAAAATTCTTTTTAGGATTTTTTTCTCTCAACCGTGGCCGTATTTCTGCTAATAATGGTTGAATATTTTCGTTATAATTAAAGTAGCTTTATATGTTTTAATCTAATGAAAAATGTTTCAAATAAATATCTCGTTGATGCGTGCTGTTATGTCGGTGCTTTTTTTTTGTTTAATCCTCTTAGAGTGAAATCATAAAATGGAATTCGAAAATATAAATACCGGTAGCAAAGATTAATTTTAAAATAAAAATATAACATCTACATATAAAAACGATATTGATTTTCTTCTCACTCGATGGCCCCTTATTTCGGGAGTCCTGGGTGGCATCACCAGTTGCTCCGGTGTTTAGTGAGGTCGGTGCCTGGGAGCGCCTTCGGTGAACTCGGGGCGCTTCTGCTGGATTCGCGGAAATGCAAGCGCTGCCCGCTGCCGGGCGGCGGAAGGTGACTGAAGTTTCTCGCACCTTGCAGTGCTGAGCGGGCCCTTCGAGACCGCAGTTTCTCCTTTCCACCGCCTCGAATGGACGGGGACGGGGCGAATAAAAAGAGAAAAGGAATACACATTTAGGTACTGTATATGTGGGGTTGAGAATGGAAATGATGTAACCCCCATCTCGATCAGGTTTTTGTCCAGTTTCCCGGATCCATTGAGAAAATGCTGAGATGGCCCCTTGTTTTGCTTCTCAACGTAAATATAACTTCGCTATGCGCACGTTTTGTTGAACCCTCCTTTTGCTTGTAATGGTAAGAGTAGAGGTAAGGGGTAGTTGCTATTTTGCAATGCAGAAAAATCATACTTGCAATTCGTGTACCGATGCAAATAAGTTTTTATAACTCCGAAACAAAAATGACTATTTTCAAATGTTGATAATCTTGCGATTTTTAAAATTTATTTTTATTTATTTATGTTACACTTTTACTCATCTTTCAACTATTTATAGTCAAAATGACGGGAAGAGATTCTGGATTTCAAGAAAACGTGCGCAGGTAACCTTTTATCCGGCGCAGACCTACCGTCGGCTAGCGGGATTTTGCCCAACAAGGTATTTCTCATCAGCCACCACCGAGTCAAGCTCTAAGCTTGCGACCAGTCTTCCAGTATGTGTAGTGCATGTGATAGTGTGTGGAAATGAAGGCTAAGATAGGACAAGGTACCAGAAGCAAAGATTGCCTTCGCCTGGTGTTGATCGGAGAAACCACAGTACCGATAAGAGCAGTCGGCCGCTATATTTCTCCCATAGACAGTGCCTGAATTCGCCCTTGCTCATCAGCCCGAGCCGAAAATCCTACAACCGTCAGACCTGAAAACCTGGCACCCCCCGGTAAGAGGCACTGCTGTTACATCAGTTGCCCTGAGCCACCTCTCCTAGTGAATAAATTAATGATGAATTGGTCAGAGATCAAGCCGTATTCCCAGCGATAGAGTGCTTCTTCGCTTCTTATTACGGAATGAGCGCCTCACGCCTCCATCTCCTCCGGCAAAGAACGACCTTAAGTATAATTGAGGATCTGAAATCCTTCCGACCGCGGGTGACGGTCGCACTGTACAGCTTCTGCGCCTGAATTTCAGAAGCCACCGCTTCCACTTCCGTTTTGCCGACCTTCAGACTCGGCTTCGAGCGCCTGGGGACGGCCCTCGGTGCACTCGGAAGTCTTGGAAATGCAAACGCTTTCCAGTTTCGGGGGACGGAAGGAGACTCAGGCGGGTCGGATTTCGCCGCTCTGCACTGGTCGAGGTGTGGAGGGGTCGTGGTAGGTGGATTGAATGGAACATAATCCTTCCGCACGTGCAGTCTAAGTTGTATCCCCACCCCATCTAGGCGTGATTCGTGATGAATAAATTGTTTAGGGTTTCACGTCCCTCTCATTCTACGTTTCTCTATGGTCATTCACCTCAACATCGTTATCTCTATCGTAGACTCTCAATAGGTCAGCATTCATGAATCCCAATTACCTCGGCAGTTGAAGGGCACCTAATTATCATCACGACACTGCAGTGCCTCTGTCAGGGTGGTTTTAGGTTCGAGTCCCGACGATCATCGACACTGGCTAGTTACCTAGTTCGAATTCAGCCGCTGTGTGGAGGAGAATTCGAGCGGTCAGTTGAGTTAGTTTCTCTTGGTTTCTCCGATCGTCACCAGGCGAATGTCGGAGCAGTATCCTAACAAACGGGCCAAGGACCGCGTGCGATCTTAGCTTCATCTTCTTTGTCTTACGCCCTTCCTTACACATTCACACGCACTGCATTACCACACTTGTCGGAAGACGAGTCGGAAGCTTAGAGCATGTCCTGGCTGGAGCGGTTCCCTCTGGGGGAGATACCTGGTTGGGGGACATCCCCGCAAGATGTCGTATTTTGCCTCTGCAACCGGCTATCAAGCGGAGAAAACATCCGCCAACTCCAACAATAAAACTCTCACCGAGACTGATGACCTTAGCAGTTGACGTGCTTGGAATAACTAATAAATCAGTCAACCAACTAGCTAGGATGGTTTCGTGACAACATACGAGCGAACTCTACCATCGTAGGCCGGGATGTCTTAATGTGTAATCCCATGTCGTAGTGGCGGATTTCCAAAGGCTAAATGCCTTTGTCTGGATGCCTCCGGTCTAGTGGCCGTCTGCTCCGTTCGGTAGTTTCCTATGACTGAATAAAATCCTTCGGAGTGACAAGAATTAATATTATAATTGGAGCATTCTGATAATTTTCTCAAACTAAGGTCGTTTATAGAAATTTCAATCGTTTCTTGATGTGAAGTTTGCCAGTTGGTGTTTAAAGGATAACTGAAATTACTCTGTTTACAGATTTATCACCTCTGATCTCCTTATTTCCTTTATTCGAGAAGAAATACTCGTGTAACATTACTCAATGATTTATTCGTCCTATACGCAAATTTTTACATATCATATGGGATATTACAATTTTACTACACTCTAATTTAGTAAAATCGATGAAGATGCTCATTCGTTCCCACAAAATGTCTTATGATATGTTATCATACAATTTATACCAACAAGTACAATTGTAAAGCTGATGCGCGTATTGGGTGATTTTCTTTAAGCTCAACACCTTTCAATACTTTCCAATGTACGAGAAGTGGGAAAATTGTGGTGTATATGGAGATTAAAGCAATATTGCCAAACTTCATATTTGGGAGTTGTATGAACCACTCAACTGACTTCTATGTCGAGAAGTGCGTCCACAAAGGCGCCGCCTCAGCGAACGCATTTATACTTCCGGCCGAAAGCAAAGCGCGCCAAAGGGGCTCTTATTACTTCCTCTCAAGTCGAGACGAGAAAATAAAACAAAAACGCTAATGGATTTCAATAAGAGAGGGAAGCAAACCACGTTTGCAGAAAAGATGAAAACTTTTTCAATTACGCACTCTCATAGATTAGTGCACTGTTTTTCTTTCTCGGCATTTTACCATCTCTTTCTCTCTCCCCCACCTTACCTCCCTCCCTCCCTCCGTCCCTCCCTCCTCCTCACACCACACTCCGTCTCCTCCCTCCGTCCTCCCTCCTCCCGTCCCTCCTCCCCTCCTCTGTCCCTCCCTCCTCGCCTACCCTCCGTCCCTCCCTCCGCCTCCCTCGTCCGCTCCTATGACCCTTCCGCCCTCCCTCTCGTCCCTCCTCCTCTGTCCCCCTCCCTCAGTCTCCTACCTCCTCCTCCTCCTCCTCCGACCCTCCTCCCTCCTCCTCCGTCCCTCCCTCTCCTCCGTCCCTCCTCCTGCGTCCTCCGTCCCTCCTCCCTCCGTCCCTCCCTCCCTCCGTCCTCCCCCTCCCTCCCCTCCGTCCTCTCTCTCCGTCCCTCTCTCCGTCCCTCCCTCCCTCCGTCCCTCCCTCCTCCCTCCTCCCTCCTCCGCCCTCCCCATCCGTCCCTCCCTCACTCCGTCCTCCGTCCGTCCTCCCTCCCTCCTCCGTCCACCTCCTCCTCCGTCCAGCGGCTCGCCTCCTCCCTACCGCTCCTCCGTCCCTCCTCCTCCGCCCTCCTCACCTCCGTCCGCTCCTCGTCCCTCCCTCTCCTCCGTCCCACCCACTCTCTCGTTCGTCGACCCCTGCGTCCATGTGAGCGGTATTTTGCGAGTGGATTACTCTTTGTTTGCTTAGGGCGCTCGCGGCGTTTCCTGAAGCGTGATTGTTTTCACTAGCGCGTTTGCGTGCGAACAAGGGTGATTTTTAGAAGTGGTGAACGAAATCGCGACGCTGCTTTGCTAGCCTGTTACATGATGCAGGCACTGTAAATACGTACAGGATATATTAATGGTAAATTTGGAATAGCTTGAATACGCACTTTGTCATCAGCTGGTTTGCTGACGTTCACTTGCATTTTTCACTGCAATCAGACTAAGTTAGAGTACAAATCCTGACTTATTTATTCTTCTGATAGTCTACAACTTGACACTACGTATTTTGAATAAACGTATTATCTTATTTCCAAATCAAGCATTAAGTGATTATTACGAATCCATCTGTTAATGCAGTGTAATTTTTGAAAATAAAAGTGGATGGTGATGATACTACTGCTGCTGCTGATAGTGAAAAATAATAATGAATGGTGGGAAAAAACAACGTTTAGCAACTTAGAGATCGTCTTAACTGGACACCGCGCAATTCACAAAGCAATTGATCTACACTTTAATCATTGACAGGTGTACAATATGTTGAAGAAGGACCCTCTTATTCTCTTTGCGCTAATTTAAACTTTATCATTGATCTTCGTACTCTGGCTTTTTCTCTTTCTTTCCTTATATACAACTCTTTGCTCCACCTCAAATTCGCTTTTCTAGTGACGTCGTTTCGACACTCTTTCCCTCACCACACTCCTCTTTTTTCCCTTTTCTTCTTTTCTCTTTCTCCCGTGTTCTCTCCTTATCCCCCCCTCCGTTTAGCGTTCCCCCACGCCCAAATCCCTCTTCCACCGCCGACGCCGCCATCGCAATCAGCGCCTCTCCGGGAAAGCCCTCGCCGCAACCTGCTTTGCCGCCGCCAATACCGCAGGACTTGCGAAATCTGTCGGCGCGCGTTCGAAACATTAATCACCACTTGCGCGCGAGCGCGACACGGTTAACCCAATCCGCGACTTGCCGTCATCCTATTTATAACGGGCTCTGCAACGCGATTTCTGCCGCCCCGTGGAAGCCCCGTCGCGGCGGCGCGACGGCTGACTGCGCCGACCCGACCCCACGCACCGCCGCCCCTCTCACCCGGATTACGAGGACGCTCAGCTCTCCACACCACAGCCGGTTTTCATTTCGCTTCCGGAGCGAGGCAGGCGAATGGTAGTTGAATGGGGGTGAGGTTGAGTAAATTAGAATTATCTTCGATGTATTGAATGGTATTGTTACACAGGAACTAAAGGATCTACAAGAGAAGACCGAATAAGAAATAACAAAATAAGAAAAGAGCTACAATCGATTGTAGTTAAATCTAGAATGCACGACTGTAGAATAAGATTGTTACAGAGTTTTCAAGCGATATAATCGTCACCAATATATTGGTATTGGAACTTACAACAATTAAGACGTCTCAGTAAAAACTTGTTAACTCACAAAATTATCAAAATTGAACAGCTAGGTTCCCGTAACTTTGCAGAACTAAATTTGGTGACTGACGTGTATGCACTCTATTTTGGCAAAATGAGATTCATATCTGTGATTAAAACAGTATCTTTATCCCCCAGCAATATCAGAAGTTTCAAGTATACGTTATTATGTTTTGTCCATAATAGTTTACAAGTAACTAATATATAATTAACATTGTTTATTCTTATTTGCTATAAGAATAAACAACATTAAGTTATAAGTTAATAAAAAACTATTACAACTCATGAACTTTTAAGAAATCAAGAAAGTAAGCGAACTCAATTGATAAAGATCAATGCAGTGTGCTTATTTTAGAAAGAAGCGACAAAAGTTGTTTTTAAATGATTTTTTCAAAAATTATGAATTCGGGCACAATTTTGTGTCACGCGTAATTCCTAAATTAATAGTCGGATTGAAGTCTGGTTTACTCCATTGAATTTCTCGTCGCGAGAACTATTAACATACCTGATTTCAGAAAAATGCTACAAAAACTTATTTTTACTGATTTTTTACCAAAAATAATGAATTCGGGCACAATTTTGTTTCACGCGTAATTCCTAAACTATAAGTCAGATTGAAGTCTTGTTTGCTCCATTGAATTTCTCGTCACGTGAACTACTCCCATACGTGATTTCAGAAAGATGCAACAAAACTAATTTTTACTGAATTTTTTATCAAAATAATGAATTCGGGCACAATTTTGTTTATGGCGTAATTCCTAAACTAATCGTCGGATTGAAGTCTGGTTTTCTCCATTGAATATCTCGTCGCGAGAAATACTCACACACGTAATTTCAGAAAGATGCGACAAATCTAATTTTTACTGAATTTTTTATCAAAATAATGAATTCGTTCACAATATTGTTTCACGCGCAATTCCTAAACTAATTGTCGGATTGAAGTCTGGTTTGCTCCATTAAATTGCTCGTCGCGAGAACTACTCACATACGTGATTTTAGAAAGATGCGACAAAAGTTATATTTTACTGATTTTTTCACCAAAATTATGAATTCGGGCACAATTTTGTTTCTCGCGTAATTCCTAAACTAATAGTCCGATTGAAGTGTGGTTTTCTCCTTTGAATTTCTCGTCGCGAGAACTTCTAACATAAGTGATTTCAGATAGAAGCGACGAAAGTTTATTTTTACTGATTTTTTCACCAAAATTATGAATTTGGGCACAATATTGTTTCACGCGCAATTTCTAAACTAATAGTCGGATTGAAGTCTTGATTGTTCCATTGAATTTCTTGTCGCGAGAACTGCTCACATACGTGATTTCAGATAGAAGCGACAAAAGTTTATTTTTACTGATTTTTTTCACTAAAATTATGAGTTTGGGTACATTTTTGTTTCACGCGTAATTCCTAAACTATAAGTCAGATTGGAGTATTGTTTGCTCCATAGAATTTCTCGTCGCGAGAACTATTCACATACATGATTTCAGATACAAGCGACAAAAGTTTAATTTTTTTGATTCTTTCACCAAAATTATGAATTTGGGCACAATATTGTTTCACGCGCAATTCCTGAACTAATAGTCGGATTGAAGTCTGGTTTGCTCCACTGATTTTTTCGTCGCGAGAACTACTCACATACGTGATTTCAGAAAGATGCGACAGAAACCTATTTTTACAGATTTTTTTACCGGGTTTCTTTGTATGTATGTAAAATGTATTTATTGGCATACATGTTTTTTAAAGACGGAAATTTGTTGTTTTTTTGTGTTGAACATTATTAAACTAAACAAATAATTATAATACGGTTATTAACAAACTTTTACGAAATATGGAATGTATTTGGAATCTTGTAATCCAGATTTTTATTCTGTCTTCGAAAAAGAAGAGGAAAGCAGATTTTTTTAATGTGAGTTTCATAAACCACTTCAATTTAAACAGTCGGTCAAATTACTTGCCGAAGGTAGTGGAATATTGTACGCAATACCAGGAAATGCGAAACCTTGTTGTTTCCTGTCTGCGTTCCAGAAGTTGGACGCACAGTGGTCGATCGCATGGTTACTGAATCCAACTCTTTGAGAATAATCGTTTTGTGTCTTTTGTCATGTTCGTGCCATACATTTACATAATTTCCATTCAGGACTCATCTGGTGATATTTGTTGTTAATTGTGCTCTTTGATATTTATTGCGACTGTTACTATTTCTTTAATCTATGATGAGACATTTTATCACATCCCTGGAGTTGTCAGTTTGTTAGCTGAACCCCTGTTAATCGACGTTTGCTAAAAATCTAAAATCAAAGCTTCAATTGAACCGCATTGGGCGAAATATCTTTGGCATATGCCTGAAGTAATGAGGAATCCGGGAAACAATCACAGCAGCCTACCAAGAAACTGTCCCGGTGGGAGCCAACAAGTCAGTGGTTTTCAAGACACGAAACAAGTGTTACGCTCCCATCTGTGAGCGATCTTCCAATCACTAATACTCCCTGTTACGTTACGATTTTTCTTGTAGAGGAAATACTTCTTGAAGAATAATGAAGTGACGACAAGTTGGTGGGATAACGAATTACAAGGTCACCTAAGTTGAGGAGAGTTTGTCAGCAGGGAGTCTGTCAGCAGGGTCAAGATATGTTTATATATATGAATAATTTCAAATAGTAGTTTATGCAATTGGTTTATAATGTTAAGCTTCATTGCATGATTACATGTTTTGAAAACGAGCGACTTTAGAAGCGAGTTTTAAAAATTGTACGAATGTAATATAGCAACATTATAAACGAGTTGCATACTATATTTTTTATATAACAGAATTATACATTTATAAGAGAATCAAACTTAATTTTGCGAAACAACTTCCCTGTGACCACTCGAGTATTTGACATTGTGCGAGTAAACTGTGGTCGGCTGTTCCGTTTAGCTCTACCTCCCCCCGATTCTCTTGCTACTATTGCCGGAATGTGTGATGACGCAATCATTCGTTGCATAAAATTTAATACCGTAATGCCGTCAAATGTCGTAAAATTCTTGATTATGAACGATTTCTTGCAACAGAAAAGGTTCTTTTATAATGCAAGAATACAAAAAATAACTTGTAAAACTTCTGGTGCAGCAGCCTTAACGTGTTACAAAGGTTGGAGACAGAACAAGGAAGGTTTTGTAGTTAAAATTATCAAGTTGTAAAATCTTAATACCCGTGAAAAACAGAGATGGGATTTTGCATGAAGACAGTGATAGTATAGTGACAGACATAATGATTGTATTATGTTTTGGTTGAAATTAATATGTTTTTTGTAATCATAGAGTTTTCGTTCATTAAAAAGAATCCGTAAGCGTAGGAGCTGTATTCAGTAACGACGTCGGGCGAATGGTTTCCCGGAAGTTGCAGATAGATTGAATTCATTGTGAAGATGCGTCTCTGGGCTTTTACAGACCTCGAGGTCTACATGGGAGATCTGCATCAGTTTCAGAAAACCGCTGCCTCCATATCAGTTTGTAAATTATATTAGTAGTATCCCGTTCTCTGACCAATTTTTCGTCACTTTACTCTTGTTGAAAAAGAACGTCTTTTTCTAGGGGATTTTCGGATGAACAAAGTGTTTTGGATGTCCGAATGTGCTGTTTTTGCGTTCAAAAGATGACGATTGGTGACAATACAACTAAAGACAACAAGACATTGCACAATCTTAAAAACGTACTACTTACATCTACAATGAAGAAGCTGTAAAAATAGGATTAGGCGACACCCTGACTCCAGTCTAAACCACACTCTTCTGTGATCCACACGGCTAGCATGGAAGCAATTAGAAATGAAATGAGCTTTAAATGAAACGAGACGTAAACTGTAAAATTCTTCCGTTTTACCTAACCTACGGTGGCGGAGATTCTAGGACCTGCAGTTGTACGGTTGGGGATTGCATCATTTGTATTGGAACGAGATTCCAGTCTGTCATTGAACATCATTGTACATGAATATCCAATGTATTATGAATGCTTGTGGTACCATCGAAATAAATGGTATCTTGTTACATTTTCTTCAAATCATTAATTTATTAAAATTCTGCATTTCACAAAATTCGTAAGTGGGAAAGTCTCGGTAAGCCGGGCATCCCGTCGTTGAAGTCGCGTCTTCCTCTTGGGGGAGATGAATGGCGATAATGGGCAATGATCGGCGCCTCTTCTTCTTGTGTCGGTAATCGACGGTGATCAGCCCCTCCTCTTCGTTAGGCGATGATCGGCACCACTTTTTCCTGGGGCGTTTGGTGAAGAATGCAACTGCACTTCGTGACATCTCAGACTCTCTTCACTGTCCTTCTTCAGCTGCCCTTAGCGAGGAGAAGCGTCCATGCGGCAGCCCTGCGAGAGCGTTTCCTGGCTCTGCTTATAATATCGTAATGCGCCCCCTGCACTTCATTTGTCCGTCCGTTTAATTCGGGCCGCATGCGCAAGACAGATGGTCGCGAGAAGCGTGCTCGGCGGGACGTCTCCGTAATTAAAACAAAAGTGCGAGTGGTAACCCCCACCCCACCCCACACATCTTCCTCACAAGCCTCCGCCATCGCTACCTCCACCTCTACGGCCACAGCCACCAC
>BOPP01000241.1:1193554-1215578 GCA_017312745.1 Gryllus bimaculatus
TTATTTATTTATTTATTTATTTACGTCAAAAAAAGTTGAAAATTGTGTGTGACGTGCTATTGCGAGAAGTTAATTTGTAGTTACATTTATGACCAGAAGCCAAACAAGAGCCCTTCTCAGCATTTGCTCGAGGATCAGGGAAACTGGACGAAAACCTGATCGAGATGTGGGTCATTGACTCAGAAGCTAAAGTACAATACTTGTTATAGGTTCTTTAGAATTATCCAATCCAAATTGTAAACAATACACTAAATGTCGTTAAAATTAATATTATTTTCGTTTTGGATGCTCTGTATAGTATTTATGATCTGGAATTCTGTACAACCCTATTGTTTCTTATTACCAACATTTATTGTGAGCGAAATCTCTTATAACGAGATTCTACCGCATGCGAACGATACTCTTCGCGCCCTCTGCTTTGATGTAGGCGACGTCGACTCACTCGGAGAGAGGCCTGAGAGAGCGGCCGGACATCGGAACCCCAGAAGAACGTGTTCGGGATTTTTATTTCCAATGCAGTTTCGTTCGGGCGGGGGTGCGCCAGTGACTTTTAATTGGGTTTAGTCTCACAACCCACGGGGAGGCGTCTCAAAGCTCGGCTTCAATGAGCCTCTAATGAGAGTCTTCAAGAGAGGAAAGGGCCACGAGGCCAGAGGACTCTACGAGGACTCGCGGAGCAGAAAAAAAAGGATGGGCCTTAAGCAGAGAAGTTAATATGACTGGCTAAGGAGGAATAAGTAAAACTGGGAAACAGTCAAAGGTAGATATGTTTTAAAAAAATGCATACCCTTCGTAGTAACATGGACGTCAGTATTTCCTGAAAAGTTATATTTATATTTGAAAATGTATTATTGGTAGAAAAAAATGCCAGAGTCTCCATGTCAATGCAGCATTCTTGAAACAAATATATCAATATAAAGAGAAAGGTTGCGAGATCTGAATTGCCATCTGTAAATTCTAGCATTGAAACTATAATTTGTTTGCCCAGCTTTCTCTAAGGCATAGTTTGTGTTTTTCGCATGTGTTTCATTGTTTTGCTTCTTTTTTAAAAGCCTTATCATCTAGAATCATATTTTCTCATTTGGATACCTGACAATACCCTCCTCTCGATGTTGATGCTATGTTGTTTGCCTTGTCTACAAGCTTGTCCGTCAAGGTCCTCTCCAACGCCCCTTTTGGGAGTATCCGAGGTTAGGCATAGGGTACAGAAGCTGAGGGCCTCGAGATCGATGCCCGAGAGCCCTCGTCGTCGTAGCTGGGGCTAGTCGGTGCAACCGATACTCTGGACGTCTTCCGTTCATCGGGGGCAGAGGAGGAGGGGAGCGGAAGAGGGCGTTTGTGTCGTGCCTCTCGCCGCCGGAGATGAATCCCGGTGCTTCAGCTACTCAGCCTCCGTCCGCTTGAAGTGGGTGCGGACGCCCAGCGGGGCTTCTGGGAAAACGGGCAGGTTCCGGCCACGTCTGCGGGCGGAGCTGGACCTCCGGCGAGACGGTGCTGCCTGCGATCGAGAAAACGCTGTGTGCGCTTTTAACCTTCGCGGTAATCAGAGAAGCGAAGGTTCGAGACATTTCTAACGATGATTTGTGTTCACCAAGATTCATTTTAATTGATCGCGGTTTAATTTGAATTCTACGATTCTTTTGGTACGTTACGTGCATAAAAGAATGAACCAAGAAATACACAATAAATACACTTCCTGTAGGAGGAAGGTAGTCTGTTTTTTGTTGCTGTATCGACGTTAGTGTGAGAGTAGTAGAAATTAGTTTCCTTCTTGTTTTCGGTGAGTATAAAATGTTACGTCATCTTTATCGATAACAAGTATACTACACCTTCGCCTTTTTTTCTTAATGTAAGAAAATAATGTGTAAATAGGGAAATTTGGTCAAAAATACGCTTAATTTTAAACAGCCTAAAATATTCACAAATAATATGTATATATAGTGGTCATACAAGCACAGCTAATACTTGTAATAATCACATGCAAAATGAATTCACCTTGATTTCAACATAGTCAATTTCTACAAACACACGTCTAAATATGTTTAACGTAAGCAGTTGCTTACCTATCTTGTATGTAATCTTGTTCAAAACGAAAATCCTTGTTTGTGATTCTTTGAAACCCAGCTTGTTACACAGATTACAAGTTTGTGTTTATAAATATTCTTAGTTGTTCAGGCGAGAAACTCTACACTTACTCTCTGGATAAATGAAATTCCAATTTTCTGCCCCAATAACGAGTAATCGAAATACGCTCTGCGGCGTGCTTCGTTCGGCACTCTTCCATTCCCACGCACGAATGGCACACAAACACACACACACATACATACACATACACACACTCAGGGTGGTACAATGCAAACTGCAACGGAAATGGCAGAAGGGGAGTCAGAAGTACGTCTGTGTTTCGTGGCTGCTTCTGTGCGACCAGCGGTAGCAGCGCTCTTGTTTTTCGCCGCTGGGCCGAGAGAGGGCGGGCTGTCAATTAGTGTACGTTCGCCTGTGACCGCGCAGAATCCGTCGCTCCTCCAATCCGGCAGCCACCGCCACCGCCACCCCTCCGCTACAACCGCACCCGCCACTGTGTCCCCGCCGGCCGGCCGGCCGGCGGCTCAGGTCGGTACTTTTCCGTGCATTCTCTGATCAATACTAGGTGAATTCCGCAGCAGTACTCTAACAAACGTACCGTGCGCGATCTTTCCTTCCTCTTCCTTGCCCTATCCTCTCATACACAGTCACTTACAAATACTAAACCACCACACATGCCAGGAGACCAGTCGGAAACACACTCCTTCCTTCCCCCAACGTGTAGATCGGCACCGGATCTCACCATCCCGCGGGGGGCGTTCACCGCCACCTCCCATGGTAACATGCACCACACTTACGGACTAATAACTGCAACTTGACGCTGGAAGAAACGAAATAATCAGTGTGACCAACGCTTCCACCGCTACCACTGCCACTTCTTTATCGGTCCTGCCACTGTTACAGCCATCGCTGCCGCCGCCACCCAGTCTCCACCATCAGTAGCAGCTCCTTCACAGCTGCTTCATTCAGTTCACCTCCTCCTTCTTCGTCATTGTTGCCATGACCAGTATAGCGAAAACTGCTGTTGTCACTATCTTCAACTCCAAAAGAACCACCGTCACCACTAGCACCTTCATAACGTCTTGCACCGCCTGCACATGTAGCACTACTATCACCTCTAACACTACCATGCTAGTAGCACCATGATCACCACCGCCTCCACTCCGCTTCGCTCCGCCATCACCGATGGCTCAATGCCGCTGGCGCCGGCCACTGTTCAATCCACGCGTAGGCGTTGGTCGCTGGCCGCCGCCCCGCCCCCGCCGAAATTCCTCCCGCAGGCGGCCGGCTCGCCTCAGAGGGCCCCTTGGGGAAGATAAACTCACAAAATATGGAACAGCGTATCACACTCTATTAACCTCACTGATCATTTCAATTTAGTCTGCTGAGATCGCAATCTCAGACAGAAGGGATGCGAGTTTAAATCTCGCATCTGCAAAGTTTGCGCAAGGCAGAAACTGCTACAGTTGCAGTTACTGACCTTGAGTCCTAGGGTTCCAGCCCCGACGGTAGCGGAAGGGAGTCGTGCGCTCTCAGTAGTAGAATTCTGGTGACCAGTTGCTCTGATCGGTAATTTTGTGTGGTTTCCCCAGTCAATCTCAGACAAGTGCCCAAGTAATACTCTAACAAACGGTCACGTCCCACGCGAATTCACGTTTTGTTGACTCTTTGTACCTAAAAATTGGTTTACGGCGAAACGTCTCCATCTCTGTTCATGAAGAGCGCTAGCGGCTGATATTGAAGCAGGAGTTTCACAAAAAATGTATGTTCACCTATCGAACTGGCAGATATCGCGGCTCTTTAAAATTGAATTTGTTATTTGAATTTGTAGAGGTACTTTATATGGTGCCTCAACATTTCCTATTTTTTCTCAAAAATGGCTCGAAATTTTTCGATTACTTTTTATTCGATAAAGCAAAATATGCGTATAAACGTTATGCAAGTCCGATTTGCGTTAAAATCACTGATTTTTCAAAAATTGGAGAAGTCGAAACTGAATAACGAGACATAATCGCCAATTTGGTATATTATTTTGATTTTATATCTATACGCATTATTGCATTTGTGAGCAGGGCTTCCAAAATTTTCCTCATATCTGTCGAAAACTCAAAATTTGTCTGTGAAAATAAGCTCACAATTACTCACTTTTAGTTACGCCCACACGACATTCTCTCTAGAAAGGCACCAATCTTTTGAATAAAAATATGTGTACATTATCATTTTTTACCCTCCTGTAATAGTCTTAGTTATATTTCATTTCTACTGTAAGTAGACCAAAAACTTGAGAAAAATGTGAAACAAATATCTTGAACTTGGTAAAATGTACCATCATCGAAGAGGGTGAGACATTAGCAAAAATTTAGCCAAGACTAAAGATATAAAAGTGCACTAGTGCAAGACTGCACGTACAAACGTTATTTTTAAGATCTCACGGAATTGGATCAACATTTTTTCTAACGAGTCTTTCAGTAAATGTCACCTGTTTACTACAAACTGACCTATTGGACCTGACATAGTTAAAGATACTTCAACAATTATTTAAACTATTGAGGTTACCTAATCTATTTTGAATATAACTTTATTGAAGAACAATTTGTAGATTGTAAATCTATTATTTTCTTTTTGCAATTAGGGAAATGATTTCATTATTATTCGAACATGTGTACTAGACTATTTTCCCAATTAGCTGAAACCAAATTGACATCTGATACCAACGCAATGTAGATTCATTGCAGAACTCTTTTGTCCAATGAAACACTGCTCATATTAGCAGAAAATTACATCTGTCAGAATTAACTATTTGATCACTGTTCTCCCTTACCCATCAACAGCTGTGGGTGGTGGCTGCTGGGTTGGCCTCTGATAGAATCCAATTTGCGTTTAGCAGCCTCCGAGCAAACTGCGTTCCGATACGCCTATCTGCCTCCATCAGAATCATGATTCGATCTGCGATGGAAGTTCTGAATCAGAATCACACCTACTCTAAGCCACTATTCCTCTAATAAAGCAGTCGATGATGTTTTCCATCCTCAAGGTGTTAATCGTGTAGGTCAGAGTACTAATTGTGTTACTTCTTCTTTTTCTTTTTCTTCTTCTGCTTCTTCTTCTTCTGCTTCTTCTTCTGCTTCTTCTGCTTCTGCTTCTGCTTCTGCTTCTTCTTCTTCTTCTGCTTCTTCTTCTGAACGTCTATATTATTAACCACGTACTTCCACGTTCACTTTTTTCAAGTAAAACCACGTGAAAAAATGTACATGATTTTATTTCAAGATCTATCTTTAAGGAACAGATTTCATTAAGGAAAATCCAATCAATTGTAGTTGTAGGAAGAGCCCAAAGTTTTGAATTTTGCAATTTTCTAAAAATCAGAGTTTGAGCAAACATGAGATTTGCACCATTCTCTTAGACGTCCTTCACATTATCCCAGAACAAAAATTAATCAAAATTGATGGAGTCTTTTTTAATTTTGAAAATGTTCCAGAGGCTTCATGTAATGTATCTTTCGAAATTAAAATATCGGTTTTAAATTTACGTGGCCGGAACATCTGTCAGATGAATAGGAGAAAATCAATTTTGGAGAAAATCGGCTGAACTGTTCAGCTATTGTTCCCAGAGGGACAGACAGAGGGACGGAGGGATAGACGGACGGACTGATGTTTTACCGTCATTCCATTTGTGTGTACTAAGGGCGCACAAAATATGGATTCTGGTTACACCGCAAATGTTAGAGGACCACCCACCCTCGAATTAGCAACTGGATTTATCTACTTTTCGTTATCAGGTCCCTGTAATAAGAGTTTTTCGGCCGAAAATTCAGTTTTTTTGCGCAGCATTGCAAAACTTTCTCTCTACTGCGTAAGCAATAGCAAGAACGTAACAATTTAAGGGTTTGGAAACCGCTGCTCTAACGCAACCGGTCTATTGCCTTTTATCTACATCCACTTGCCGGTTGCTGCAAACGATGCTCCGAGCGGCGTGAAGCGCCAGAGGCCGCCCGCTGCTCGATGAAACCCCGATTCCCCGATGAAGGATTATCTTAATAACCTCCGGGGCCGGCAGACGGCGCCCGCGTGCGGTTTCGCCGCTGATGAATTTTAATAAGCGCGCGCGGAACGGCGGGCGGCGGCGGGCGGCATCCCTCTGCGATGCTGGCAACTCGGCCACGCGTCCGGCGCTCTGTGCTCGCGAAGCGGAGTGCAACATCGGCCAGGAGCGCGAGGCGTCTCCGACGACGGAATGCCTTGGGGCACTCCGGGCGACGACCGTAATAAAATACGGGGAGACCTCGAAAAGAGTACCCGTCAGCGCAATGCTGGAGATGATGCGCCAAGCACGTGGGCATCACAGCTGCGAGTTCCAGTTCCGCGAAAGGCGCCTATGATTTCAGTTTAATTTCGTGACACATTTTCAGTATCTCATGAATCATATTGGTTTAATACACTACTCCTTGTAGTGGTTGAGTTACGTCAGAGCCTGGATTAGTGACATCTCTGCAGCTACTCTGACCAGCAGGGTTTGAGTTCTGATGGTGGTGGATATTCGAGACCGGCTACAGAGTTGAATCGAATTCAGCTCTGTCTGAATGGGAATTCTATCGGGTGGCTGTAGTGATCAGTAGATTTGCGTGGTTCCTCCAATGAATACTAGGTCCATGCCGGAGCAGGACCCTAAGATATGAACCACAGACCCCTTGCGATATTTCCCTCGTCATTCTTCTCCCCTCTAACTACTCATACATACTTACTAACACATACACTCATACATACACACTCTCTTACTTCACCTCACCGCCACACATGTCGGGAGATTAAATCTTCGTTCGGCTGAGGCGGTGCCTTGCTAGCGTGGGGGGGATCTCCCGAAAGTGGACGAGTAGGTTGGCGCCGGATCTCACCATAGTGGGGAATGTCCCCCCTCAAGGAATAAAACCTTCCATACACTAACTGGAATAATGACTGGTGTCAGGAAACATCAATTCGTCAACCAATCAATCCATCGCTGGTCCTTACATAACCTTCGTGGCTGTTGTCTGCGTGTGAGATTTGTTGGTGTGCGTGATTCTGGAACTGTCTCTGTACATCCAGAAGAATGGCCCCCTCATCGAGATAGGCTTGGATAATTACGGCTAATTATGGGCAAATTACGGGATACCCGCGTAGTACACGTAATGGCGTACGTAATGGTGGTCCGTAGGACCGATATATATATATACATATATATATATATATATATATATATATATATATATATATATATATATATATATATAAGGAATACCTCGGCGTGGTACTCAACGAGCAGGTGCTTTCACTTGAAGTATTTGAAGTTCATGATACTCGTAGGTCTGCCAACACTTTAAACTACACATGTTGGTAGATCTCATAGATCTCTTATGCTCGTTCTTAGCAACTGGGAAGGGGACGGACAAAACCAAATGATACCTCCGATTGAAACCAAAAGGGACCTAACGATCTAGAAACCATTATTCCTTGATGTGTTATATGATACGTTTGCACGGACCTGTGTGGGAGGATATACAGGTTAAATAAAGACGGGTGGATAGAGGAGGTACTGGTTTGACTTCTATGCTTTCTGCATTACATGGATTTGATGTAGGAAATTCCATTATTTGTAGCTTCCAAGATGTATTATAATAAATAACAAAATACTCGCAAGGCACAGAGAGGGGGGTCAAATTCATGTCAGCATCATGTTAACTAGTCTGTGACAGTGAAATTTTATTTAATTTTTGTATATTTTCTGGATGTTTTTTATGAATTATCTTTTTTTTCCTTATAGTTTACGTCTGTACGTGTTAGATACAGGCAAGAAATGAAACTTTCTTCATCCCATTTGACGAATGTTTAAAAGAAAATGAAATGGTAATTCATTGTGGAGTTGATTACAAGAAATAAATGCGGACTGGATGAAATGAAACGATTTGTGAACCGTGATAATTTTGAACTCAGTATTTTTGCTAATGATTGTAAACAAAGCGCACCAATGCATGCAGAACAAATTATGAAGTTTTTGCCTGTTCTCCTTTTGCGCAAACTATGTGGGAGAGATTGAGTGGAATGGGAATATTTCAACTGCTGACCCCCATTAAAGAGGGGATCATCTCAGTTTAAGCTGACATATTGGAAATCGAATTCCAAACGGTGGGAGGTACAATTACTTATACAATTACTTACACAATTACAATACTTATTGAGTCACTAAAAGAATACGATCAACTTAGCGCATTGATATGGTTCACCATCCACCAATTTTATACCACTGCTAGAGATAACTCTGTGAAAACAATAATCATGACTCGGTAGTACCAAATTTGTTGTGTGTAGTTTGAGTTGGTGATAAAGTTCCATCTTCATTAAGAAGTTTCCACTAGAACTGCTGGTTACAGATGAACTTCAAATGCACATTCTCAATTTCAATATTTAATTTTAAACACATTTATGTGATCAATGAAACTGAAATTATTAGTTCCTTATTGTTCAACAACACACATCACATTTTTCAAATGTATTGTGTAAAAGCTTCCTCGAAGAGAACTTTTCTTTTTTCATAGTTATCATTTAATCCATTTCTCATCTAAGTTTTTGACATTTTAATTGTAGAAATTAGTATTGGAATGTGAAATATCAGTGCGATTATAAATTATTTTTTTTAATTTAGAAAAAAGTAATGTTAATTTTACATCTTAGTTACTCTTTCATAATAAATGAATTGTATTAAAATGTAGTAAATGTAATGTTGAACTCCACATATTCAACAATATAAAACAATCATGCTGCACACATGAGCTCTGAATAAAATGCCAGTTCTCTTTAACACCATTCCTTCTGTAGATATTAACATTTTAAAAATCCAGGAATAAAAATGTAATGCAACTTACAAACTGTCTATCAAAATTATGAAGCATTAGAATGTAGAGTGGTGAGTTTAAGAAAGATGACAATTAAAATAAGATGTGCAAGTTGTAACTGTTATGAAAATCTGAATACCATACAACAGTGGTGGAGGTTTGAATGGAGGCGTCGACCTCTATTTGTCGTAAACCCTTTCCACGGAATTTCTCCGTCAAACATCACGTTCAATATCCATTTGCATCTCGGGAGGAACTTTGATAAATCTGCGTGGAAGGTCTGTGCTAAGCTCATTGGCCTCCCTCCGTCCCCCCAGGGCATCCACGTGCTGCTGCCCGCCCTACAAAGGTTATTCAGCGGCCAGGAATAGGGCCCCCACCTCGCCTTCGCGGAGCCCTTCTTGCCCCCACTGCCCTCCCACCCCACCCCCACCCATCACCCTCGCGCCGCCGGCTTCACCTGGGCGCTGGGTTGCCGCGTTTCCGGCTCATATCTTAGTAGCATCTTAATAGATGAAAAAGAAGCTTCGCGCTTACCCTTTGGTTCGCCTTGGAAAGCATCAGGCGAACTGGAGGGGCGTTTTAAGGACACTTGAAAGCTAGGAATGGTTTTATTTCTTCATAGCAAAAGCCGAACTTTTTACTTTTACAATTATTCGAGAGTTAAAAAGCTTAAACTTACCCCTTGAAATATTCAGTCCACAAAAATGTCAAGATACTGTTTTAAATATAATTGGCAAAGTAAACTACATAAGCAATTTCATTGCAAATTAATAACATGGAAATTCATAGTAGATGCTTGCTACAAAAGTGGTATTATTTTACGTTTTTATGGCAGTTCAGTATTGTTACAAATGCTGCATTTCCATGTGCATGGGAGGTGGGGGTGATTATGAACAACCTGCCTCTCTTCTATTTTCATAATTGACAATTTGAAATACACTCTCTTACTTCTACGTTTTGTCGTCCAATCTAGTACCGGGAAGTGGACTATTCATTCTCGTCTTTTCGCATAATTCCGCCTCTACTGTGGTTACTTTCGATACGTTTTTTAAATTATTGAATAAATATATATAAATCAATTTCTGTGCATAACACACGAACCCTATCTTTAAAAAATTAAAAACCAGGTTTCCTCTCGTAATTTACTTTCAGACGAATTTACCCCATAAAACGGAAAACCATCTGCAGTGGCAACACTGCCTGGGCGGCACCTGGCCTCAATCGCGGGAGCGGGCGCCCTCACGCAACCTCCGTCGCTGTTACCCTCGCCCTTCTTCAGCCCTTCGTCGCCCGCCCCCGCCCCGCCCCCGCCACCGCCATTGCCCCGCGCGTGCTGCACGTTTGGCGCCGTTCCAGGCGTGCCGCCGCCCCCACCCCCCGCCTCCGCCCCCTCACAGAGCGAAATGCCTTCACGCAGTGGGCGACATTCGCAACTTGTGCTGAGTATAGAGCCCATTACGTTTTCTACCAATACCATATAGTACAGGGAGGGAAATGATTGCAATCACTTCAATATTACGATCGCAAATTTTCGATCGCAAAATTCGCGTTCAAGATTCATTTGAGCAGTGACTTCGCACAAATATCAGGATTATGATCTACAAGCAATGTTTTAAAGCTTGTTAAAATTGAGCCACGTGGTTGATTTTGAACCCCAAAATCGTGATGTCTTTCTCTCTGTGTGTCTGGATGGACGGATAGAGGCGACGTGCGTAGCTGTGACAGATTAGAAGCTATTGATCTGAAACTTGGAGAATGCGACAGAAGTAAGATCTATTTGTACCTGATCAAAAACCGTAAAGTCATTTTAATTTTAGGGATATTTTACATGAAGCCCCCCCCCCCCCGTGACATTTGCAAACATTTCTGGAAAATGGTTGTAATTTCGTTCTTATAATGTTTTACTGCAATATAAAAGTATGCATGCATTAAAATGGTATTGTTATGATATTTATCTGATTTTTTAAATGGTATTAATGTTCTAGACCTCCAATTTTAAAACCAAAGACTTCTTTCGTATTGCGATCCCTGAATTTTAAATTATGTAATGAAAGAGTAGTTGTACCTTTGAGGGGATCAGCATTTTATCTGAATCCGGATTTTTATCCCCCAGGATTCTTAGCCCCGGGGGTGTGGATCATGGCGTGATGATAATTAAGATGAGTGAGGAGTGAAAGGAAGGCACACACATATAGATATTCACAAATACACCCATTCTCGAGGCGGGACTCGAACCCGTGGTCTTCTGCACCGAAATCGCTACCGCACTACAGCTCTGACGATCTCGGCCATCTTGACTGGTTTCCAGCTCCAATACATATATTTTTATATATTATTTTGGTTATAGTTGAATCGAGAATCACTGCAAACAGAAATTTAAAAAAAGCACTAAAAATGGTTGATAATGGGCCGAAACATTGGTTATTAATACGTAAAATGTTTTTATTTCGTATTGAAACTTAATTCTAGCTACATCCTAATATATGATACACTGTATTACCCGCACAAAGACAAATACTAATTTTACACTTATAGCCACTGTGCTTAGTGCCCACTGTGGACCAACAAAGGCAAGGTGCAGGCGACGGTGTGGAGTCCTGGGGGAAGGTTGATGACCTCGGAGGAGGAAGTGATGTAGCTTGAAGCGAGCGTTGCAACAAGAAAACGGGAACGTCGATGAGAAACGTGGCCAAATCGATAGATCGATTACGAAAAAAAGTGTGAGAAATGGCGAAAAGATGAAGGGAATAAATGCAAAGTACACACTGAAATGGGAGAGGGGCAAAGCGATAAAAGATGTGATGAATACCAGACTGGAGGAAAATAACTCAATGTAGAATCATCAAACAGAATGTTCACAGTCAGCAGTGCTACTCAACATGTAAACATGCCGCGTTTGGAGGGATTGTGAAAATTTGTAATAATAATACAGAGGGGTTGGATCCTCTATTATGACAATTCTCTAACTTCAGAACTAATTAAAATGACATTTTTTTCAAAGAATTAGATTCTAACGCGTATTTTCCACAAGAGAAGATTGGACATTAGAAATGCATACGATTATTTTTTTTGTAGCACCCAAAATAATGAATCTTTTATGTGTCTATATATCCCAAAATAATGAATAACCTATATATCTTAGTTTCCCCCTTTTTTTGCCTTGACCTATTTTTTCACCAATTTTTTATTATATATAAACAATTATATGTGCTAAAATATCTGCTAAAATATTAATTTTGAAATATTTTGTTCAAACAGTTTTTTTTGTGTAAACATTGCATCTTCCGGAATTTGAACTTAATATTATTTTTATGGAGTTCTTTAATCATGCCACTGATTAATAAAGTCGCGTTATTTTGTACTCAGAAAATGGATACAAGTTACTGAAATATCCTGCTGCCATCCAACAAGATTACAGTGATCCCTCTGATTGCGATCCTGTAATTTAGAAAACAATTTTACAGTAAAAAGGCAGATTCATAATTAGCAAAGGCGACCTTTCAGTACCTATTGAACACCCTCTATGCTATCCGTTATTGATTAACAAGCATCTGATTTTTTCTGATTAACGGCGATTTATCCCGCCTCTTGCTGCAAAAAAAGTGCTTTATTTCCAGCGCAATCCCCGCTGAGCAAACAAGCGTGCGGATACAGGCAAGTGGACAATAACGCAGCGCGAAGTCCTTCACACGCCATCCACCGCCCACCGCTCACAACCCGCCCGCAACTCCCTGGCTGTCACCCACCCCTACAACCCTCTGACCGCCACCCACCCGAACAACCTCGCGACCACCACACAACCCCACAACCCGTGGTCGTCTCCCACCCCCAAACCCCCTTCCACACCACCCACCAACAACCCCCTGGGCCGCTTACCCGCCCACATAATCCCTGCCCGCCACCCACTCCCACAACTTCCGTGACAGCCACCTACCCATCACCCCCTGTTTACCCTCCCACGCAACCACTCCCACCAGCACTCACCCCCACAAACTTCTGACCGCAACCCACATCTCACCCTTCACTGCCGCGTCACCTATTACCTGCCCGTACATGCTGACCATCACCTTTATCTACAATCGAAAGATCACCAGCCAAACTACACAAATCACGTGAACTTCCCACCGCCAACTACCAACTATACGCCAACGCAAAAGTCACCGATTTTCTACAAATCCGACTCCCTCAACACACCGACATGCGCGAGCGGCCACCTACCCATTGCCATTGTACGCCTGCCGCCCTCCACATACATCGCCCCCTTCGGGATACCCACTTCCTTCCACAGTACTCCTCCGATCCAAGCCCGATTCTCTCCGTCCACCCTTTCCGATTCTGGTTTGTCCAACCCCCGCCCCTCGCTCCCCGCTGCCACCCCCTCCCGCCCCCTCCCCTCGTCTCCCTGCCCCTCCCGCCTCACCCTTGACCCCTCCACCCTGGTCGCGCCCACCCCTGGCCGCCAACCCCTGCCCTGCCAACCCCTCCCAGCCTCACCCTCCCCCTCCCTTCGCCACCACCGCCAGCACTGTCCAACCCTCCCCTTCCACCCGTCCCGTCTACTATGTCCATTCCACCCCCGCCTCTTCCTACCCTTTGCCCACCCAACTCTTCCCTTTTGCATCCCTTTCGTCCCGCCTCTTTCCAAACCCCCAGCCACTGGCCATCCGCCCTCCCCCCAGGGGTCCGTTGCCGCGCGTTAACGCCCCCGTGAAGGCATCCCTCGGGCGCGCACCGGAAGCGCGACCTTTGACCGCGATTATCTCGTTTCCCGCTGCGCCGTTGGTGCGGTCGGCGGCGGCCTCGGGCCCCGCGGGGCGGCGGCGGCGACGGCGGCGGCAGCGCGTCAGCACAAACACTCGCCGATCAATCACGCGCCGCTATCTCGCGCGTAAATCCTGCGCCGATGCGCCAAGCTGCTGCGCTCCCTCGCGGCCGCGCCCCGCGCCCTGTCCGCCGCCATCGATCTTCCTTCGCGCGCGCCCTTTGTGAGGGGTGCTCAGTACAGCGATTGGGGTGACGAGGTGGTCTGATCCAAATTTGTGCTGTGGCGATCTCGTGAATATTTTGAACAGTGTTCCGATGAGCATTTTGAGCAGCGTTCCGATGAGCATTTTGAGCAGTGTTCCGATGAGCATTTTGAGCAGTGTTCCGATGAACATGGTGAGTTTTGTTCTGGTGATAATTTCGTATTTCGTCAAAACTTGAATTTAGAGTTAGATGCGAATGATTAGTCGTGTCGCTGTAAATGTTAATTTGAAAAATGACCCTCCCGGAACTCTTCTTACTGTAAGCTATCAAAAAAGGTGCTACAGACCTCACATATTTTAGGATTACAAATTACCATTTCTCAATAAAAATAAGTGTAAAAATTCCTAAGTGTAGTAGTAAAATACCTGTTAAAAGAAAAAGTAAAATACATGATGTGATGACATGACATTTCTGCTTATAACTAAATTATAACTAAACTATTCTTAATTAACTCTTCTTGAACATTCTTGAGAGAGCTACATTATAATTAAAGCGGAGGGCATGTTTCATTAATCTCCAACAATCCATTAATCATAAACTCAACAAATTGCATTTTGATGACAGTGCAAATTACCTGGGAAACCGATAAAGGTAGACTATACTCAAGACCTACTCAAGAAAATGGTGAAATAAGTGCGCTGACTCTACGAGCGAGGAAACGATACTGCAAAAGACATTGGTCGCGCCCTGGACTGCTTTAGGAGTACTGCGGGCAAGAGAGCAAGAGAGACGGTAGCAAACGAGACGTGTGGGAGTTGGGACATTCGAAATGACGCCACGAAACCGTTGGCAACCGCCTCCGAATTTACGAGGATATTCGGCGCTCGGCTGGTCGTACTTGGAGGGTCAATGTGTTTGTCGGAAGGCTATGAAGAGGATACCCTCTGTGAATTTCAACATTTCGCAATTTATAGCTCACAGGACACAGGATAGTTCTCCTGCATCAGGTAGAAGTATATTTGCAACATCATTTAGAGTAATATTATAACTCGGTCCTCTGAAGTCTATCTGGGATCCTCTTCTGGTTTATGATGGACTATCCTGAGGTTTTTGGAGTACATGGCATTGCCATAACGAAGATACGTCACGAACGCGAACAACTAATTACCTCTTACCGCCTACGTCTGAATTAACTAGACGCCTTTATGATCTTTTAAAATGGATATTATGGCGCAAATTTACGATTGTAAAGACGAGGTTTGGGTATTCTGCGTGTTGTTTTATTCATATTTAACGTCCGTTGGTATCAAAATGTGATGGGATATTAGTAAATATAAGGAAAGGTGTTGAGAGAACCCTATTTCCTGCCTTGCCATTGACTAAGGGCATATCAATTTCGTTCGGATTGGGAAACTAATTACAGTAAACCGTGGTTGGCACAAACTCGCTTAACACGAATTTCGCCGTAACAGAAACAACACTTACGTAACAAAACTTCGGTCCCGGCAATGCGGTCATTTATAATAATTGGAAAACACGATTTTTTATAACATGACTCCGATTATTTATGTCCCCTGAAATTCGCATTAATGAGGGTTTACAGCACTACTTTAGCCTGGAGGTAAAGGACAAATGTATATTTACGCTTTATGAAAGCGCATCAGTTAGGAAGAAAGGGATTCGTGTTTATAGACAATAAACAAATGTAAGATTTGAAAAAAATATCAGTCCTAGTTTCTTACGGAAGCTCACAGTAGAATATAAAGCTGAACGGTTGTAACGATTCTTTCGGAATTTGGCGATCACTGCACTAGTAAGTGCATGCGAGTAAAGTACTCATCTACAAAGAATAAATAAAATGTCTTCATTGCAGATAGTCTGAAATATGCAATTCCTCATCTATGCCACATCTACTTCCTGCATCATGTACTTCCTACTCTTATTTTCCCGAATCCATGCTGTTAATGATTTCGAGTTGACTACCTACCCGGGAGGATGCCCGAGGTCACGGTCGCAGGCGCCGACGGCGCTAACCCCCTCGTATATTGTCGGAGCCCAAAAACGATAAACACCGTGCGCAGGGTTTATGCGTCGATGAGGCCGTTAAATATGCGACGCACCTTGACATTTGGCGGTGCCTTGGGGCGTCGGCCGCCCCTGCAGCTACTCCGCCCCCACCCTCCCCCCTCCACCCCCGCCGCCACTGCACAGCGCTCGCACCCGCCCTCGCGCATATGGCGCTGAATGCCCGTCGCCCGCCGGGATTTACGAGGGCACTGGGTGAAATGATTTGTGGATAGATCTCTACGCGCGCGGAACGCGCTGAAAGCGAGTACATCTTGGGTAGTCTGCTGGTTACTCGTAGTTACAATGAAATGACTTACATGTACACGTATTTATAAAAATATTCATTTATCAATGAATAACAGTATCATAAGTAATTCCACGAGTTCTTTGGAAATTGTCTATAAATTACCGACTAGCGAAGCGGGCAGTGGATTTACCTGAGAATTTGCAAAGCAAGAGTGGTATTTAATAGGGATATTCCAGGAATAAACTTACGTCCATTGCGGTTCCAAAATGCGCCGAATAACTAAATAAGTAATAACTGAAAGCATGTTAAAATCGAAGAGGTTATGTCATAGTACATCAGTGGTTTATTGCCCATAAAAACAGCGATTTATATAAACCGTCTCCTAAAATAGATGAGTCTCAGCTTATTAGTGGCCAATAGGGAGGGGCGGTAAGAAAAATCTGATAGAAAAAACGATAATTTTTTTGTCAAACACCGCCCTGATTGGGGCATTGTATATGTATAGTTAAACACATTCGGTTATAATTTGACGAGTGGAATAGTCATATGTAATCCCACGAGTGCTTTTGATATTCTCGAGGTAAATTCACAATTCTCGAGACGAGGAGTTTGCTTCAGAGTTCAAGAATACATTCACGATTTGCAAAGCGATGAGTGAATTTATGAGTTTCGAATCCACGAGTAGTATTTACTTAGTTTATTTCAATAATGGAATCAACTAATTAATTAAATATTGTATATTTTATTTATCACAACTTTTCAATAAATATGGCATAGAAACTGTAATTCAAAGATAGATCAAGTAGCTTTAAAACAAGTAATCACGTAATAAAAGAACCGTTTAGCCTTTTTGAACATACAGCTGCTAAATTTAATCGAAATCTCTGAGTGGAAGCTCATTAATTACATAATTTGTAACTATAGAGATTGATGTCACTTTTATTACTCTTACTAAGGCTCCATTCTTATAATAATTGACTATTATGATATTCACTAACATGTCGAAGACGATGTTGTACGTTGAACACACATATGCTGAGGGCAGCTGCAGGGAAGGAAAACGGTCCCTTCCGTGACCCTGTGACCTTTGCTTTTAGGGCCGCGCGGTATGTGACAAATACTACGGTCACAAGGCCCCGGGGGATCTTGCTCCAGAGTTTGCAACCTGGATGGAGGGTCACGTTGGACACATTAAGCACGATTGCGATCCGCGCTTTAGTATTAGACCAACGTTTTTGTAAAATTCTTCAAATAGAAAGAGGTATGAAAGTAGTATGAAACAGTATGCAAAGTTTAATTGAAACAAGATTTAAGTAGTATGAAATTGTATGCAAAGTTTAATTGAAACAAGATTTTAATAATTTAAATCGCTTAACGCGCTAATAATTAGTTGCATAAAGTGAAATAACAAAAATAATTTTTACAAAAAACTGTCGCCCTGGGCAGTGCGTTTGAATTAATAATGATTTGACAAAAAAAATCAGACGCAAACTAAACTTAATAATGTAGTCAAAACCTTTAAAAAAATATCAATTTAGTGACATGTGCTCGAACATCTCTACTTACCAATGAGCGAATGTTCATCTCCATTTCTGTTGTTTCTAATCTCAAAAGATGCAGTATTGTTCCTGAAACTACTTTTGTTCCCTCTTTACTATTATTACTATTTTTTTAACAATTTCGATTACTCATTTCTATAGTGTTAAAACAAGTAATGTTTTGAATGAGCTATAAATATTTTTCGAACTTTTGTTGAGAAAAAAACTTGTTATTCAATAAGATTTCGCAGTCTGCAGGAAATGGCCACGCGGACCACCAGTGGGAATTCCGTGATCTAGAAAAAGCACCTCAGGAATTTCACGCGAATGAGTTTGTCAGTTGTTGCAAAGCCTACAGAAGAATTACTCTGGGAAGTCTGGATATTAGTTGTAAATATTATTGAATAGCAGTAACAACACATTATTTTCAGAAGCGAATAATAAACAGAATTGCTGGAGAAGGGGATAAAAATATCTGTGGATGTATTCCTCAAGCCACAAGAGCAAAATTACTTTTAACTAGTTTGAACATTCAGGGTAGTGCATAGTGATAGACAGTAACAAAATAATGATTGCATTACGAACTTGATTTACAGTAATTAATTATAAAAAATATTAACAAATGCAAGTTGATATAAAAAAATTAACTTCCATAAAAGAAAAGCCACCACAAACCACACTTTTTAAAATATTTCCAAAACGTATTTAACAACAAAATAATATAAAATAATTAAACATTTATTGTTCGCGTTAGCTGGTGTGCTTGTATGTGAATGGTTCTTTTTGCTCTGTAATGAAAATTTAATGGTATAATGGTCGCCCTTTGATTTTACAGTGAGATTATTTTGTTTCTTTTCTTTCCCCTCGTTTATTTTCGGAAGGGCGTCAACAGTTCTACACACTACAAGGTTCGAGGGAATCTCTTTACATTATACAAATCACAACGCGGAATATTATGTAATATTATTATTTTCAAAAGGAAGACAGCTTTATAATTCTTTTGTACTTTTTCTACAAACCACTACTTTCAACTGTCTTAAAATGCAAACATGCTAATAATATGCAAATAGAAAATGAAAAACTGATGAACAATCAATTGACTCATGTTATTGGTCACTTGTTCGATTGTTTATGAAACAATGGAATTCCAAAACAATTTTCGGGAATTGGCCTGGTACCTGATAAAGAAATGCTTAAGAATTTCGAGCGAGCCATCCCGGAAGTGACTGCTCTCAGAATGTGCACTTCACTGCGGCACCTCTTCACGTCGGCTGAGGTGGCCCAGGAAACCGTTTCCACTACGACGACTCTGAGCGATAGTTCGAGTATCGACATAGTTCGAGTTCCGACGGTGGTAGAATTTCGACGATCCCTTGATCGGTAGGTCGAATTCATTCATTCTCCCGAAGAGAAATCTAGTTATCGACTGCTCGAATCAATATTTTTACGTGATTTCTCCTATCAATACAAGACTAATTCAGTAGCTGTACCTTAACAAAAGAGTCACAGACCGCGCACAATCTTTGTTTTCTCATCCTTATTGCCTCCTCTCCCACTACTAAACACACACACACACACTCTTACGTGCACTGCACTGTCATACTTTGCAGTAAACACATAATGGCCTTAGAGCATATCCCAGGAGGAGAACCTTGCTGGGTGAACACTCCAAGTCGACGTGTGGGTCGGCGCCGAATATCACATTCTGGGGAGGAAATCCGCCTCCTTTCGGGATATTATACTACACTTACGGGACTCACTATCACAGTAGATGACGCTCCCTAAAACATAAAATAGCCACTGGGACGAGCTGTTGGCTGTTTTTCGACGCCGAAGCGCCGCTGTCGGTTGCATCTGGAGCGGCGTCGCGGCGAACAACGGCGCGGGGCGGCGCCAGCGCTGCGACGGCGCCTGCGACGGCCTCGCAATCGCGTTACCCCTTCGTAACGAGCGACAACGCGGTTAGCGCCTGGGGGCGGCGGCAGCCTGGGCGGGGGGCAGTGGAGGGGGACAGGGGGTGAAGAACGGGGAACGTTCAAGTGGAGTATTTTCGCGAGTCTCTATTCGCCCTGCGCCGACCCGAATTAGACTTTGGTTTCCACTTCTGCGTTTATTCATTTATTCGTTCGCTCATTCATTCATTCGTTATTTCGTTCGTTCATTTACTTGCTCCTCGTTATTAGCGCACCCAGTGTACTTTGCAAAGCTTAAAACTTCCTGTCAATCAAAATGTTGAAAAATATGTAATTTATTTTTTCCTTTTTTTGCCAAAATTATATATTGGTAATTGTGTTATTTTAGACAAAAGCAGTGTATGAAAGGAAATGTATTTTACGTCAAAAAAACTAATCCATAAATTGCATTTTGTTTCAACTATGAAAGTTAAAAATAAGGAAAAAGGATTGGCGTATTTCTGTTCTATGAATGAGAATTTTTGTACATTTTTCCCCCTCCTGTGGAAACAAATGTTAGAAATAAGTATGCTAATGAATAATATATAGAATGAAGGACCAGAAGAAAGATATCTGATAGGAAATAAAGAGAGAGAAAATTAATTTTAAAGAATGTTCCTTTTAAGTTGATTTGACTCCTCTTTTTATGGAACGGAAAAACCTTCTCTGCTGAATTTGAACAGAGAACTTCCAGGTTCGTGCAGCACTTGAAGCCTTCTTATCTATAGATATTAGCATCGATTTCAATCCTCTGAGTACTAAAGCATAATTGACTTCCGCCACTTTACAGCTACGGAATTTTCGTAGGCTTGTTTTATACAGTGCGCCTCATTTATGCGTCAATTTAACAATAATTAGGGAGATTTTATACATCAGGCTACTATTCTCATAACAACTTCAGAAATTGACTGTATGCCTGTGGACGACACTTAAATCTGCGCAGCCAATTCGGCACCAATACGAGAGGTGACAGCTGCTGTGTCGGAGGCACCCGAGCGTATCTAGGGAATAGTTGATTAGTTGCCCTAGAAGAAATACAACATTTCGATGCAAAAATCCAACATCCTTTAGTATAGCTCCATATTCTTCGCATCTTTGTCAACGATGAGGAAGGTACTTAACAATTTTGGCTGAAAATTGAATTTTTAATGTTCGCCTCTCATCAGTATCTCAACCAAGATCAATTTGTTGGCTTCAAAGTTATTCTTGCACAACTGCATCTACATTTCTAAAGGAGAAGTCATATGGACTGATACGTGACGAGCTGGGAAGATATTCTAATTTTCTCTCTCTCTCTCTCTCCTCTCCTCTCCCCTCTCCCCCTCCCTTCTCCCCTCTCCCCTCTCCCCTCTCCTCTCTCTCCTCTCCCCTCTCGCCCTCTCGTCCCCTCTCCCTCTCATCTCCTCTCTCTCTCCCACCTCTCTCCCTCTTCTCCCTCTCTCTCCCTCTCTCTCCTCTCTCCAGCTCTCTCCCTCTCTCTCCTCTCTCTCCCTCTCTCCTCTCTCCTCTCTCCCTCTCTCTCCTCTCTCTCTCCCTCTCCCTCTCTCTTCCCCTCTCTCTCCCTCTCTCTCTCCCTCTCTCTCTCCTCTCTCTCCTCTCTCCCTCTCTCTCCCTCTCTCTCCCTCTCTCTCCCTCTCTCCTCCTCTCTCTCCCTCTCTCGTCCCTCTCCTCTCCTCTCTCCCCATCTCTCCCTCTCTCCCCCCACTCTCTCCCCTCTCTCGCCTCTGCTCCGTCTCTCTCCCACTCTCTCCCTTCTCCCCTCTCTCTCCCCTCTCTCTCCCTCTCTCTCCTCCCCTCTCTCTCCCCTCTCTCTCCCTCTCTCTCCCCTCTCTCTGCCCCTCTCTCTCCCCCTCTCTCTCCCTCTCTCTCCCCTTCTCTCCCCCTCTGCTCTCCCCTATCTCTCTCCCCCTATTTCTGCCCTATCTCTCTCCCCTATCCTCTCTCCCCTATTCTCTCTGCCTATCTCTCTCCGGCTCTCTCTCGCCCTCTCTCTCCCTCTCTGCCTCCCTCTCTCTCCCCTTCTCTCCACCTGCTCTCCGCCTCCTCTCCCTCTCTCCGCCTCTCTCTCACCTCTCTCTCCCCTCCTCTCTCCCTCTCATACCTCTCTCTCCCCTAATCTTTTCGCTCTCGTCTTCGCTCTCTCTTCGTCTCTCTTCGCTGCTCTCTTCGCTCTCTTCTTCGCTCTGCTCTTCGCTCTCTCTTCGGCTCTCTCTTTCGCTCTCTCTTCGCATTCTCTCTTCGCTCTCTCTTCGCTCTCTCTTCGCTCTCTCTTTGCTCTCCGTCTTCGTCTGCCGTCGTC
>BOPP01000241.1:1222771-1261500 GCA_017312745.1 Gryllus bimaculatus
GGACGGGGTGGGGGGTGGGGGGCTGTGTTGCCGGCGGCGCTTTCGCTGCAATCCCATGGTCTGGGAATGTGCTCCAGGAGATGATGTGTACTAGAGACGATCACCTGGCGTTTGCTTGGGTATTTATTTAGCTCGTCTCATCGGGAGAGGTGACTCAGGACATCAGCTGAAGTCCCTGTAGTGCCTCTGACCGGGAGGACCTAGGTTCGAGTCCCGACGGTTGCAGGATTTTCGACATTAGCTAGATAGCTAGGTGGAATTAAGTCGCTGTCTGGGGGAGACCTCTAGCAGCCGGATGCTCTGAACGGTAGGTTTCCGTGGTTTCTCCAATCAACACCAGACGAATGCCGGAGCAGTGTCCAAACAAACGGGCCATGGACTGCGCGCGATCTTTCCTTCCCCTTCCTTGTCCTATCCTTACACCTTACACTTACCACACCCTTACATTTACATGCACTGCATTACCACGTACATCGGGAGTCTGCATTCAGGCGCCGGATCTCACCACCCAGTGGGCGAAGATCACAACCTTCTCCCAAGGAAAAAATATGCAATTTACACTAATCAATTCCACTGTCTGGCCCCGTGTCTGGCCCCGTGTCTGGCCCCGTGTCTGGCCCTGGGGATGGAACTTGAACGGAAGATGTGACATCCTGTTGGTCCTAAACAGTAATTTAAGAGTTCACACTGTTCGCGCGGGAGAAAGCAATACAGTCTTACTTTTGTATACACTGTATACAGTCTTCTTTTCGGTAGAGTGAAGAGTTCTATCAGCAAGTTTAGTATACATTACAATATCCAAAATATGCATTTAATAACTCTAAGGGGGGGTGTAAAGGTTCGGCATGCCATCCACACCACAGTTTTTCTACGTTCATATAAAATACTTCTATCAAGAATAGTTATTTTTTCTTCTCTATTCCCCGTAGTTAACAAAACAAAGTGCAATATTCGTCCTCCATCTTCTCTGAAAAAATCTCATTCCACAATAACATCACATTTTTGAAATGCTGTAAGAAATGAAGGGATCAGTAGGACAATAGACTATCCCACGTTGTGTGTGAAATTGAATTATTAGCATTATATAAAACTTCAAATGTTATTCTTTTAGTGTAATATATTATTTAAATCCAATATAGTCTTCTATTCAAGAGTACTGTGTTTAAAACTTTAAAAATGTTTTGAGTTACGTTAGTAAAGTTCACGCAAAGCCTTCAATAACTCAGAAGTATGTCAATGTGGGAAAGCCCCGTGTTCGATTGATCTCTTTAAATACGATCACGTAAATACGTTCACGTAAGTGTAGCTCTACGTAAAACCCTTCATTTGGGTACGATAGTAGAAAAATATAATATTTACATCGCAGACACATTGATTAGCTGTCCTGCAAGATTTCCTTTGAGTATTTTGTCACTCACCAGGTTACACAGTAGCATCCCCTCGTGGCTGTGCAGAGTACAAAACACAATTTCGCTTCAACGTTGGGGAGGTCCATAATTACATTGCGACTCACATACGATTATCCGGCTCATGTTGGCGAATATCTCGCACAAACCAACTAGTCTTTCAAAGCTTGCCAATCAAAATTTAGACTTTCAAGTACTGGCTGGTGTGGGTTTAGATTTTAAAAAAACGAATGACTCTATGACTTGTCTTAGTGAATTTTGTATCTAAGTGCTTGTTATGAAACACTCAAAAAAGTTAGATGTCACTAATTTCGGACGAACAAATATATATAACTCGCATTTGGGTCTGCAAGTGGATGATTGTATTGTAGTATCAGGTGGATTCGTAAGAGTCGTTGATTGCTGCAAACTTGCATAAGATCCAAGTGTTGCTATTTTACCATTTTTTTTGCAATTTTTTACAGTAAACGTGATGTAATGCATTTTCTGTAAATGTAATGAAAAATATTATACGTAAGTTCATACATTTGGGGAGGGGCAAAAAAGTTTTACTTTACGTCGTATGTGTCTCGACAATTTAGTTTCTTACACACCTGACATATTTATTCAGATTTATAGTTTAATAATACCAAATAAATACTTTCACATAAATAGTGAAAAAGTGAAGTTGAATGTTATTTGAAAATTAAGGTTGTTGTAATGTTAAACGTTCAGCGTATGTAATTTATGCCAATACCCAGTTGTTACAGGAAAGATTGCTGCACGGCTTTTACAGTAGTTAGCCACATCATAACAATTTCATTAGTTTTCTACTGCATGTTCCACAACGAGTGCGCCTCTTTCAAATATTTGCATTATGTAAATCAGGCTGTGCACGAGAAATGTGAATAATTCAATGTTTTACATTACAAGCCGTGGTGCATTGATCGTGGAAACAATTGGTTCAAACAGGTTTCATTGTTTTTTCAATTGCTCTATTTGAATGCAGTGTATAAAATGATAAGTTCGTATTTTAATGCATTTCTATGTCATCCTACTCGTAAGTGTTTTGTTGATATAGAATGTGATCAATTCCCATCACAGTAAAATTGTCACGGTCAATTAAGCCACGTAATGAAGTTTATGTCAAGGGAAAATTGGCAGATTCCTACAGTTGGGATGCGCTTCAGTAACACTGCATCTTCACTTCATTTCGTGGAAAGAAAATTTACAATTTCTATTCTCTTCTGATCTTACGTTTGAAATCAGTTCAAGAATGACTATTTTTTAAGGAATTTCAGAAATTATTGCTTGAAAGCAAAGGCTCAAAGAGTTATTTAAATAACTGCCTTATTCCTTTTCCCCGATAGTGCTTCATCACCTCAAATTCACCAGTCACCTGGTCTTCTTCTTCAGTCCGCTGCTGAGGAACATCTCTTCTGTTTCCCCCTCATCCGTAGCGCCCTGCGAGGTTAACAAAATGGGTTCGACAATGATATCGGTGTTTACGAATCATCGATGAATTTAACATAGATCTTTTTTCATTGATGTTTTGTTAACGTTGTGTTTACGTGGTCGACATTGTAAAAATGAAAAAAGCTCATCATAACAAATTTCTAGAAAAACCGATAACCATAATATATGACTATAGTGACCAAGGGCGAAAAATAAATGAAATCCATTTTTCGTCAATAAAGTAGCCAATATTATTAATGAATTGTCGAATAAGATAAGCCATGCTTTTTAATTATCTGTATGTTTTTTTTTACTTCGTTTTGTCAGTTGAATCTCAATTAATAAATTAATAAAGGAAACTAATTTCAAATAAACCCCCTCCCTGTGAACTTAATGGTCACTAATCCAGTTCTAAAAACTCCATGGTTTGGGGTGATGTTTTGTTAGCATCGATATTTTAAGTTTTATCATCGAATAAAGAAACCGGCATTATTTTTGAATTACCGAATCAGATAATCAAAGTTTTTTTAAATTATACTGATGTATTAACTTCACTTTGCCAGGTAAATCTCAATTAAAAATTAATAAACGAGATCATTTTCAAATTTAATCATTCCCGCGCGTGTATTTAATGGTTTATTATCCCGTATATAACATGAATGTTTCGTAACATGGATGTTTCGTATCATCGATGTTTCGTAACATCGATAGTTTGGTGCGGATGTTTTGTTAGCATCGATGTTCTAAGTGTGAGCAGGATGTTTGGGGGCGTGGCTGCTTTGTGGGCGACGTCGCGTCCTGAGTGCGGGGGGGGGGCGTAGTCGGGCTCTGGCTGAGCCGGCGCGAAGTGGGCGACCGCGCGTCGGAAGTTTTAAATCCGCTGCCGGGAAGCCGCGAGGCCGGCGGGCGGCGCGTGGGCGGGCGGCTCCTACCTGTTGCTCGCTCGCCCGACGCTATCGCCCCGCCCAACCCGCTCGCCCGCCCGCCAGCCCGGCCGAGCTACAAGTGTCTTCGGCCGCTCGCAGCTGTCTGCGGAAGAGTCACTTCAGTGCTTAATGCTCACGCCGGGTGATTGTTAAAGTTCGTGAATGTGTTCGGTTTTGGGTTTTAAACAAAATGGAGCTGTGGTGTCGCCTCAAAAGTAAGTAGTGTTTCATAATATCCGATGTCTCTCCTTATTTATACATTTTGGGCTCACACTTGCTTGTTTTGTCGCCCTCCGTCCTTTGATCTGTTGAGATGTAATTGGTTGTACAGTTTTAATTTCATAATATGTTTATTTCATATTTTTTGTGTAATTTTTAGTTTTGCACTACTATAAATTTATATCGCTACTAATTGATAAGACGTTCTAGGCTTATTCTTAATATTCCCCAAATTTGTATTTTTTCTTCTTCGGTAATTATTAAAACATGTGCCAAACTTTTTGTGGCGAACGCGTAATAAGATAATTATCCAGTTTTGAGTTTTCTATGCCAAATTTTCTGAAATGAAGGTCTAATTCAATGTTCGCAGCAATTCCACTAGTATTTCGCGTCCGAAACGTACAACTCACTGACGTACGATTGACCGTTTCGCGGGGGGGTATGTTTCGTTCTTTGGTGAATGTTAACTTGTTTAACCTTCGTCTTCTCGACAAATTCGAGGAAGTTCCTAATAGAAAAATCATACACGTTCTCCCTGGCACAGTTGACACGAACGTTTAATCTAAATATATTTTCCTATTCAAAAGCTCGCGATGGATCCGTATGAAACATCTGTGATAAGGTAATTGCCAAGCAGACGCATGCACCGAGGTTATAGTCACGCAGTTAAAAACAGTAAAAACATGATGTCGTTAAGTTCAATATGGTACGTTTAGTTTATTTTTATGGACAAGCTCTTTGTTTTTTCCTACTTTAACATGTTCATTACATTCCACCTATTCATGCATTTTAATATTGTTGAAGATGCTTCATAACTTTGACAATTTTTATGTAAACAAAGACGAATTTACAATCTCCGAGAAATAAAGTGGCATTTGCGAAAAGTGGTTGTAGGTTCGTGTTTAAATGCTTAATAACGCCGTCAACATAAGCGAGATATTTGTTGGTGAATAATCTCATTTCTGTCAAATTCTACTAACAACCCTACTACATAATGTTTCTACTTATGTCTTCAACAGTCCTTATATACGTTTGCTACTCAACTTTTCATCTAAAGGCTGCAAAATTGGTGACAGAGCATTTTATTCTGCAGTAACATCTGCTACGGAGTGTTATTTTTTAACTCTGCAATTTGGCAGTTTGACTACATATTGCCGTCGATATCTTTGAGGTTCGCAGGCAACCCACCGGACACTTATGGAGCACTCGATGGTTCAACGAAAGTGAGTAGTGTAGGCACTGTATGATGATGAAGCCTCTTTCACAACATGCTATACTTTTCCCAAAAAATGTATGCAAAATGCATATTTATTTCAAGAAATAATACGAAAACGCTGATTAAAATAAAGTAAACGTTTTCTTTAAACTTTTTTGATCCAGCTGCAGTGTTGACTTCTTACTGTGCATGTTTCTAAACCATGATTATCGTTTCCACTAAAAAAGAATTACTCGTGTTACTCGGTGGATGAAGTAATGTCGCGGTTTTTTTATTGAAGCATTTTTTTAAGGTTTAGGACTACGATAATGGGAGCAATAACAGAATTGAAAAACTTCAACAAGTGAATTTTATGAAAATCCTTTCCTTCATTTTCATCATGGAAAAGACCTCAAGAGCCTATATTACTTAATCACGGGATAGGGACAAACTAATGGTAGGAATACTGAATCATAACTACGTGACGTAATACAAATGATGTTTTTAATGACGACAATGCGACGATTGTATCTAGTGATGATGCGAAAGGTTTGAAGTAAAAAATGATTCCTGAAAACCGAGGGGGGTGACGTTTTCGCCCGAGCCAGAAAGTTCCACGACCTAGAAATCGGCGCTCTTCAGAAGACGTGGCCGGTCATTAATGAAGTTCATTACAGCGACTCCTGATAGGCGCCTGTTCTCTCTCGACCAGCGAAGCCAAATAACGAAGGCAGAAAGAGTCGCTAGTACTTTCTCTCCTTGCTTGTCAACTAATCGATACAATCCTATGTATTAGGACACAGTAATCATTTGTCACCTTTATTCTCAATAGAAATATTTTGTTACTGCTTTAGAGGCGGAATATGCTTTTTATCTCTTTTACTTTATTTATTTAACTGTTGACCAAGTTTATCATATTATGATTGTTCTATTATTTTTAGCAGAAATTAAGTGAATGGATTATATTATCTGTGGGTTTGTTTAGAAACATTCAAATTAATAATATTTTATGTAGGAATACGTCAATAGTTTTATGAAAACGCAATGAAGTTAATTCACGGTAAAATAATTAGCTGTAAAAACTGCCATTATATAATTCTCTTATTGTAGAGCTGCGACTCGTGGCATAATGAGAGTCGTTATGGTATTCAGTAGTACTGTTGTGTGATCAAATAACAGGTAAGTTCGCATGCAGAAGGGATCAATTATTACTCATCCTTATATTGAATGTTTTGTTGGATTGTGTGGGATATTGTGCTGAGACAAAGCCCGGATGGGATGGTAAACCGCAAGTGTTTTCCTCCCATTTCCAAAACTCGAAAGAAAATCAGAAGGCTGAATCCCCCTATGAGGACTGAACTAGTCATTAATATGAGAAAAATTGAGAACAAATACTGAACCTGGATGACAGTTTTTTCTAATGATTAATTAGATAAACTTTCATTAATGTATAATTTGAATCCTAACTTGGCTCGTGTACTCGTTTGAAGTCGGACTGTGCTGCGTATCCAATGCCAACTGATGGACCTGAAAAACAGTCTGCTAGGTGGCGTTAGTTAAACACTGCATGCTAGCTGTAGACATTGAATGTAAGAGTTTAACTTATATCTATTATTATTAAAAGTACGTTATAAAACCCGATGTAATGGTATTAAAACAGTCGTATGAAGTTTACGACACTCGCTCTTAATGTAATATCACTTCACAGTCATGTAGTACTACCCACTATTACATCATAGCTTCATAATATACTATTACTCTGCCAATAATAATTAAAAATTATATTCCGTAGAATGATTTTGGTATAGTGGTCCCTCTAAATAATCATCATCCCTGAACAACACCGTTCAGGCATCATTGGGACAGATAATTTGAGACATTTTCCTAAATGAATAATATTCCTCAATGCTTCAGAAAATCAAGCTTCAATTTTGTGTCTTTGTCGACCAACATCTTAAATACAGATTGTTTTAAACAACATTCCCGTTTATCAAGAAAATGGCTTCTTCCTTTGGTGCTATCGTATCTTAACTACGCTATCATAGAGACTAAAAGAATTTGCGCATTTTCCTAAATGAAGAATCGTTGTCAGTGCTGCAAAACAGTGAACCTTCAGTTTCACTGCTTGCCGAGTAATACCTTAAATCCAAATTATCTTTAATAACACTTCTAGTCATGGGGAAAGAGGTCTCTCCTTATTGCCCTTAGCAATTGCGCCCTTAGCTCAATTTTAATACCAATTGAGTCTAAAAGATTAGTGGTCCAAATGAAGATTAGTTCACAATACTACAAGAAACTTAATTTTCACTCAACGTCCAACAAAACTTTAAGTGCTAGATTATTGTAAGAATTACTCACAATCCTTGCGTAAGCATTATCTCTAAATGACACAGTTATCTCTTCACAACACCGTAGTTAATACTAAATGAAGATGAGACATTTTACTAAATGAAGAATAGCCCTAAACGTTGCTAAAGTCAAAACTAAATTTTCATTCATCGTCCAACAACATCTTAAATACAAAATTGCTTATCACTTGTCTTGTCACTTCTTTTCATTGGAAAAGTATTGGAATCTCCATATGGTACCATCTTCCCCTAAAGCATCGCGAACGTTGGGACTAAAAGATGAGATATTTCAGTAAATGGAGAAGTCCTCAATGCCGTAAAAAAGTAAACGTTAAATTTTCACTCCACCTTTAATTCAGTTTATGTTTAATATTTCTTTCGTCGGGAAAGCCCTTTCTCTATATCAGATCATCATCCCTTGGCAACACCAGTAATGAAGATGAGGTATATTATGAAATGAAGAAAAGAACCTATATTCTGCAAAATGTCAGAATTTAATTTTCAATCATCGTCTAACAACCTCTTGATACAAGATTATCTTAAGTATCGTGATCTGGAATTCAAAGTGAGAAAAGTGCTACCAAAATCACTTAGTTTACTCCTGTACCCAGGAACCCCATCCAGGTACGTTAATGTGCAATAAACACAGAAAATTCAAAATTAGATACTGCGCAATGCGGTCAATTCACGTATTTGTACGCGAACGTATGTAATTCATCGTGACATGAACATAAAGACAGTCGAAGAAGTATTTAAAAAGTATGCAGTGAAACATCAGTGTCATCTTAAGAACCACTAAAACATTGAGACGTCAAAAGTCCTCGATTCTGCTGAAAAAAAGTACGAAGATTAAAAACGAATAAACCTACCGACCTTCTGTTGTGTGATTTATTTCTTGAAATAAACTATGATGATCCCTAACGTTGGCCAAGTGTATCAAAAACCGTAAGTTGGCCAAGTGTAAAATCCATCAGTATTTATATTGTTAAATTTAAAAGCACGTGTTATATTTATTGTAGTTGTGTTAATACGTTTTTTTAAATCTATAGTATCACTGCCATTCATCGGGAAAGCGGTCTCCCCGTCCGTCGCCATCATCCCTTAGCGACGCCGTCATTGAAAGTGAGACTCGATCTAATTCGCCGCCTCCGCGCTGCCCGCCCGCCCCGCCGCCGCCCGCCCCTTTCGTCCCCCGCCCCCCCCGCCCACTCCGCCCCCCGCCCCGCCCGCCTCCGCCCGCCCCGCCCCCCCGCCCCGCCCCGCCCCGCCCCGCCCGCCCCGCCCGCCCCCTCCGCCCCGCCGCCCCGCCCCGCCCCGCCCCGCCCCGCCCCCGCCGCGCTCTCCTGCTCTTGAGAGGAAACCGCGCAGGTGAAGTGGTGAAGCCAAGCTGCGATTCGATTTGCCGCAGCAAACTCTGCCGCCGCGGCGGCAGCGCCACAAGCGGAGGCGTCGGTTAACGGAAGACTCCTTTGTAGTCGGCGGGGGAGCTGCTTTCTGAAGATCACGTGCACACCCTTCACGTCACTCGCTTTTGTTTCTGCATAGCAATTATAACAATAATGACATGTGTTAATTTTATGTAATAATTATGCGTTTTCATTATTAAATAAGCGACCAACAATTTTTCTATGGAAACATCACCATTTCCGTTGGTTTATTGTGCACATCTCTTGCAGACTATCATACGTAGGTTACATAATATTTTCTGTTTTAGTGCCGTAACTGGTCTATTATATTTGTATTTCTTTCATATGGTAACTTCAGAGGCGGTGTAAACTTTTACTTTCTCGTCTTGCTACATTTACCTAGTAAAGATAAAATACAGTAATATTGCTACAGAAATCCGTGATTCAAAAAACAAGATTTGTTGTGATCCTGGTTTCAAAAAAATAGATAAGTCGTCGTGTAGTCAGAATTCATATTGTGTGGGTCTTTGATGCAGAAAAATCGATTGGCGGCGAAATGTGTCTGTCTCAGACTCAGTAACTCAGAAGATTTTCTCCAAAATTGATATTCCCCGACTGATCTGAACCAGCTGGAGGCCTTGTGAGTTTAATAACGGGTATTTTGAATTTTTTATGTACTTTATATGAAGCCTTAGTTCTCAAATTCTGTCAAAAACTCCTCCAATTGTCAATTTTATTTTTATCTTTTCTTCCAATAGTGTAAAGGAACCTTAAAGAAATAGTGCAGGGCATAGTTTCATTGAATTCTCTTAATTTTCAACAATTGCAGTTTTCAAATTTGTACGAATTCAATAAAGAAACATTAAAAACGAGTTGCATACGCTATTCTTTTGTATAACAGCCTTATTCATTTATAAGAGAATCAAACTTAATGATGGGGAAAAAATATTTTTACGTCACGGCTATTTTACATCTATGCGAGAAAACTGTGGTTGGCTGTCCTGCTTACCGCTTGCTCCTAACGATTCTCTGGCTGCGGTTGGCTGAATGTGTGATGACGCAATCATTCGTGCCGTAAAGGGCAAATGCGTCGTCGTCTATATTGTAAGATCCCTTTTTACGAACGATTTCTTGAAACGAAAAAGGTGGCTTACTTATGCTAGAATACAAGGAAATGTTTAAAGCATTGGTGAATCGATTCTATTACTCCGATTCAATGTGTATTACAATAGTTTTAACAAATTCGAATATATATATATATATATATATATATATATATATATATATATATATATATTGAAAGTAACTAATTTTGATTTGTAATGATTTCATCTCGATTTTTAGCTCCTGAAGTATGAAAAATGTTTGTAATATAAAAACTGAACAATATGTTTTTAATATCATAAATCATTCAATATGGCGCTTGCATACGTTGAAAATAATAAATCAACAAATAACAAATATGTTTAACTCAGCATCATTGCAAACTTATTTACAAGAAAACTATCAACCACGTTCTGAAAACTACACTGATGCCACTCCTTTCATAGGAAAAATAACAACTGGTTATGACATTAAATATTCCTACAATAATGGTCTGAGGCTTCATTCGGAATATTTTTTTGAAAGAGGAAAGCCGTGGTGTTTGGCTGCAATAGTATCTTCGGTGTAAATATTCGCAAACTAGATGACGCATTGGGCCGAGGTCAAAGGGCGTTCGAAACCAGCTGACCCCCGTCACTGACAGCTCGTTAGCTTCTTCCTGTATGAAACGGAGCAAGCCTCGTCAGATTTCCGTTCACCCCTCAGCTCTCCATGACGAAGAGCATCTGCTGTCATTGCATTTTCAACACAAAGTTACGAAAATACCCACAACGCTGCATGGTACGCGGCAAAGAATTAGTGTTTGTTCTCAAACCGTTGCATATTACACTAAAATTAAACAGCAAAACTTCTAATTCCAGGTTTTTAATTACTGTTACGTTTATGTAAGTGTGACTTTTCAAATCACACTATATAAAAGTTTTAAATATTTAAATTTTATACCTATACCGCTATAATGTCGAGAAAAAAAATCAAAATTACTTTAATGTCGTAGTAAATGAGTTCATATGAATGGAATGAGACCATTCTCTGGCCAGAAAAAATTGTGCTGTTTGCATAGTTCTGTCGATTTTCCAGTTGCAGGAAACAAAGGTCAACCAGAACGACACTGAGAAAAAGAAAATAACAAGTCACTGAATCGTATTACAGTTAAGTTTCTTTTGCGTTACAAAGACAGAATACCCTAATATTGCTCTAGAAACAAATATATTAATTAATAGAACCCTGAAGAGATACGCAATTCCTCATGGGGCAAATGCACTTGAAAACTACAGAATTTACATTGGAGTAGCGCGAAAAAATCAGCATCAGAATAAGAACAAAATGGCAGGACAATATTCAGCTGAATTATCTGTAAAGTTCATTATTTCCCAGAACTTATTCCAGCCCAAACTATCCTATTCAAACAAGCAATGAGTGCCATTCATAATTTTTAAATGCATACTTCAGAATCTTTAATATTTACTTCTTCATTAACGACTCTTCATTGTACTTTCTATAATTAGTGCTGATACGTTTAAATTATATTTGCAAAAGCATTAAAGAACTAAATAGACATCTGATTAAAATCTCATTAAATTACTTCCACTCATTAAAATCAATTCTACACGAGTTTGTGAGTTCTTTCACTCATAAAACAAATTTGTATGCCGTTTTCACAGCCCTTTCTTCGTCCTACCGGTTTGTCTCGTCAGAAAGCCGCGCCCGTCTGTCCCAGCTCGGTTCCCCGTCTGTTCTTTTCTCTCCTTTTTTCTTTTTCTTTTTCTTTTTTTCGTGAAAATGAAAGGACTGCGCTTGCGGGCGCGCCGGGCCGCGAGAACCGCCGAAACGTGCTGCGTTTGCAACTCCGCATTTCGGCACGAGAGCGCGCTGGGCGAGCCGCCGCCGTGTGGAAGGGCGATGCCATAAAAGTTTTACGGCGGTAGTTAGCGAAGGAAGGACCGGGATATGATCGGCTTTCAAATATTTTTAACGTCGCGCGTCGGGGACAAAAGGCGCGGGACCGGGAGGGGACGGGCGAATCGGTTGGTCCCCGGACAATCGTGGTCCCACCTTAGCCAAACCAGTCTCTAAAGGAACACTGCGTTTGGAAGAGTAACTAAATTGCCTGTTCGCGCCATTGTTTCGAAAAAAATAATCATTATTTTGTTGGAGGGCTTGGACAAAATGTGTTTTTATTTTAATGGTATTATCAAGTCTGTTGTTTATTGGTTAGTTTTGTGTCGTGTGACGTGCTTTTTTGCTCCTGTATTTATTGATTCGTCGCTTTATTGTTTGAATTTTAAGCTGCCTTTGCGAAGCAAAGATGTTTAGGATAATTGTACTCTGAAACACAACCAAAGGATGCTTGAAGAACATTCTAAAAGTGTGAATAACGAATGAAAAAATATGAATTGATTTTTAAACTATGGCTCGTTGTAACATAATGGTAGTATTAAATGACCAGGTTTCATTTTCAGCCCTGGAAATTTACCTTTGTGACTCCAGTCCCTGTGATTTAGTTAAAAACCCGACATGATTCGTTTTATGCATTAAATATATACTGTAAAACTTATTTACTGCGGAATCTCAAGGGACAAGATTCCGCATTATGCAACGTAATATTGTAGAATAGATGTTTGACAGAGCCGCGATTTTTGTTCATATTAGACAAATTTGTGTATTATGCACGATAAGCATTTAGCACGTATTAGCGTATCATTTTTATGTATCGAAAACACTGTATATTTTACACGTAGTATATTAAGAAATAAGGAATATTCGTTGTTTCAGACTTGACTTCAACTTCCGTCTCTACATTATCAATCTGCGAAGCATAATTGAGTTACTAACGTTATAATAGTGTTGTCACCTACCTGATTCTTAAATGGTTTGTGGATTATTTCATCCCACCAAGCAAGTTGTTAAATACATCTGCCAAACTAATTCTCTTGGTTTGTTCATCCGGAAGTTTGGATCATAGAACCTCCGGCGCGCACACACACATATAAACAACCTGGTCCTATTGGCAGTACGTGTTCTTTCCCTTTCAAAAACACCCAAACTGACTTTGTGGAAGAATACGTGCAGCATTTTTACGACTACATCCCCCCTCTACTCTCTCGCTCTTACTTCCGCGACGCACCAATAGCCGCTCCCACTAGAGCTCGTTCACTGCTCCTGCCTTCGAGGTCGCCGCATCAGCAATCGTCGTCGTATCCGCCACCGCCTTCACCTTCATCGCCTTAACCCACATCAACACCGTCACCACCACTTCTGTCACTGATGCCGTCACTCCCACTACCATCTTCAGCTCTATCGCTTACACACCACCACTACCACCAACACATTCAAAGACAATTCTCTCTCTTCCACCTTTATCTCCATGGCTTAAACCGTTACTGCCTTAACTTCCACCTTCGCCACCATTACTACCAGTGCTACTACTATTAAGACTGCCTTCGTCACCACCTCCCTATCTCTTCAGTCACTACCGTCAATTACGCCATCACCGCGCCTAGGCTCTCTACGTGAATAACACCCACACCTACACACACTTATCACTTTCGATTCTCACATTACCACCGCCGACGCTGGCCCACGAATTCGGTGTAGCTTCATCACCACCGCCAATCACCTACACGGCATTTGTCACTGCAACCAGGACGGTCACCGGCATCTGCCACGACCATAACCTCTAATTCCAGCTCCAACTGTAATTCCACCTCCAACTGTAATTCCACCTACAACTCTTAATTCCAGTTCCAACCTAATTCGCAGTCCAACCCTAATTCCAGGTCCCAACCATAATCCATCCAACCTAATTCCAGTCCAACCTAATCCAGTTCCAACTCTAACTTCCAGTTTCCAACCTAACGCCAGTCCAACTAAGTCCAATCCAACCTAATCCCAGTCCAACTCTTAATTCAGTCCAACGCCTAACCATTCCAACTCTGAATTCCAGTTCCAACTCTTAATCCATTTCCAACCTAATTCCAGTTCCAACCTAATCGCAGTCCCAACTCTTAATCCATTCCACTCTTAATCCATTCCAACCCTAATCCAGTCCAACTCTTAATTCCAGTCCAACTCTTAATTACCAGCCAACCCTAATCCATCCAACTCTAATTTCCAGTCCAACTCTTAATCCAGTTTCAACTCTGATCCAGTTTCAACTCTAATTCCAGTTCAACTCGTAATCCAGTTTACAACCTAATTCCAGTTCACAACTCTAATTCCAGTTTCAACCTTAATGTCCAGTTTCAACCTGAATTCCAAGTTTCAACCTTAATCCAGTTCAACTCTTAACCATTTCAACTCTTAATTCCACCTCCTCTACCTCCAACTCCAATTCCACCTCCAGCTGCAACTCCACCACCACTTCACTGGCTTTCGTCGCATGTATAATGCAGCGCGCGGCCGCCACAAAGCGTGGCTCCGTCTGCTCCACGGTAAACAGTGCTCTCCGGGGACACCGGCTACACACGCGCCCCCGCGCTCTCGTCTAGCCCTCGTGGCCTCGGCGCCTCTCGCCCCTCGCCTGCCGCCCTCTGCCCCCGCGAGGCTGCGCCCGCGCCCTCATATCCTCTTCCTCGTCCTCCATCTCTTTGGAGCCACTCTCGCGAGGGCCTGTCCTCTTCTTGTCGCGGCCCTTTCTGAGGGATTCACTCACCCTTCAAGATTCCAGGCTCATGCATCTTTTGTTAACCTACCTCTTTGTTCTTGTTGCTCCGGGTTTTGTGTACTATTCTGCGGAAGGTTTTGTGATTATGTGTTTCTTGTCTTTTCTATCTTTTCCGCGTAGATATGTTTTACGTTGGTTTTATTCCTCTGTCTTAGTACGAATATCACTGAATACGATATAAGATCGTTGTGTTGCTTTGAAGGTTGATTATTTGATATCCAAATATATAATTATTTTTATTAGAAAAATGGTGAACCTTGCCCATTGAAGAAAGCGAAATAGGGTTTTTCATCCGCTTATCTACTCTTAGCGAACTCACTTATCCACTGCAACGCACTCAACTTTTCGTCTCTGTAATTTGACGTGCTATTGAGCTTCTTATCCACCTTTCTCCTGGAAAATACACTAACATCTCTCACCTCGTAAAATAACTATTTTCTAACGTACTAGGTATCTCATGGTTGCATTGTTTTAATACGCCAACAAAACTTTAAAATTAACCGCCTGTTACACAATTTTGTGTCAGTGAGTCTTCATGAACGGAAAATCAAAGGTTTTGCATAAAATGTCTTTATAAATTGAATATGTTAATAAGTAGAGTTGATATGTATGAATATGAAATATTTAAATGTGTAAAAATTAATGAACATCATTGTTAATTTTGCTCTATAAATTATGTTTTAAAAACAAATACGGAAAACTGATTTTAATATTACCAGAAAAGTTACCGTATACCTACTCCGTTTTGATTTTTCTGCCTTTTCTGTTCACACCGTAGAACAGACTCTCTCCGATCTCTATTCTTTCTGGAGTTGCGATGTAAGAAAATAATCTACATGGATAGCAATGCACGGCCTCAGTAACCACCACCGCCATAGCGCGCGTTGTCTTTCTGAACGCGTCTCTCTCCTGCAAACTGCGCTTGCCGTGGCGCTTCTGTAATGCTGTCTGTCTCTCCGTTCAAGTCACGTTCTGCACAGTGCGACTCGCTACCGTCCCTTTCCTCTCGCTTAGCTTGTCCCTATTACGTCGTTTCAGTTGTTTGAATAAAAAGATGACGGCCGGAAACTCAATTGAGAAATCGAAACGGATTCGCCAAGCGAGAAATGCTTCGAGACTGAGCTTCGACGATTTTGAGACAAGGGTAATATAAGCGGATGATACCTCGGACTTTCTGTCTTTCGCGAATAAATTTGAATATGTTACTCGCAAAGAATGGCGTTCTTTCATTGGAAAGATCCTTACATCGTTATTGTACCGTGTAAAATTAATAATGAATTTTGTTCTCTGTATTGGAGAGAAATGTATAATGGATTTCTTTCATACATTTCTTTAAAAGGATATATCAGTGCAAGACTTTTGCAGCACGTTTTACTTTCTTGCGTACTACATACGTAGTAAAGAGAATGTTATCTAATGTTGCTGCGACATAATTTCCCTTAACAAGTTGTATGGTCAGAATTCACGTTTTGCAGATCCTTGATGCCGATTGATTGATTAGTGATTTCGCATCAATGCTAAGGTCATTTGTCCCGTACGTGTAGTACATGCTTATTCCTCGCGAGGTGGAAGTGATCTTCCCCCACTGGGTGGTGAGATCTGGTGCCGACCTACCTATCCGCTAGAACCATGAAGAGGAAGGAAATATCGCGCACGGTTCGTGACCCGTTGGTTAAGCTACTGATGGAAAAACGACCGATCAGAGCAGTGGGTCGCTAGGATTCTCTTCTACACAGCGGATGAATTTGATCTATGCACGGACCTATCGAAACCCAGGGCCTCCCGATCAGAGATTCTGCTGTGACATCGAACCTGAGCTGCCTAAGCCGGCGTGGCTTCTTTAAAGAAGAGACTAGGCTTCGTATTACTGAGATGACCACTTTTTTCCACCATTTTTTTCTGCATCATATTGCTGTGATTTTCTCATACACCAAATCAACATCGAACTTAGATTTCGATTTATCATTAATTCTGCATTTTCGTTAGAGAACTCGTTGGCAACTTAACATTACAGAACTTAACAACTTTACACAATCTACAAACTTCACAAATTCAACCACATTTCACTTCACCGCATTGCGAAACTTGTGTAGCCTCTTTTAAATTAGTATGTATAAGTCCATTGTGCGCGACAGGACGGAGACAATTTGCTGAGATTGACGTAATTTCGATAGGGTCTCATCACTTTCTCATTATTCTTCAATGGATTATATAAAAAATAATAATATGCATTTTATATGAATTAATGTTAACTGAAATGAAAAAAAAATGTATTAAATAACAATTATCGTCGTACGTTTTTATACCGCATATTCTTTTTTGTCATCGACAATGAAATTTTCAGCCGATGCCCGCGCTGATGGTCCTGCGACCGCCGGCGGAAGTGAAAGGGAACTCGCCCAGGCCTCGTAATTCGTACGGTCTGCGCCCTGGACTTTCGCAGCTGCGGTGGCGGCATCGCAGGGGCAGAGCGCTCGCGATAATACCCCAATTGCTCTCAACAAACGCGATTAGCTCCCTCTAATAAGCTCCCGCCGCGCCCGAACGCCCACGCCGAGCGCCCCAGTCGACGCTTCGGCGAAGGGAGGCCGGCTGCGGTGCTCGGCGGCCACGTTGTCGCTTCCGCTTCTGGGTTTAGAGCTCGTGTCCCGGCATGTGTTGAATTGAATTGAATTGAATTTGCCTTATTTTACAGAGCGAGGCCCGCTCTTCCGTCTGACCACGAAAATTTCGCTACGCTCCTTTCAACAACTAGCAGAGAAAGGAGGTATTTCTTGGGGCGAGAAACAGGCGGTTTGAATTCACCTCAGAGGCGTCATTTAGGCTTGAGGATCTTTTACATGCAAGTAAATCTACTAACATGGGACAGTCGGCTTTACTTCCCCTCCGAAGGAAGGCGTACGAAGGATTTTGTCGCCCTAAAAATCCACGGCTTCGATCGGATTCGCGGGTTTGAACCCGCGAGCTTGGGTATAACAGTCCTGTACGCTAACCGTCACACCAACCACCTTCTCGTCGTCATCCAGGTTCATTCTCTTCCCGGACACACACGCACACGTACACTTACATACATTATACTGCCACATCTCAGGAGGCCATTAAGAATCGTAGTGCTTGTTCTGGCCTGGCGGTTCCCCGTTTGGGTGGTATCGGGGAGGTGGGAGGGAGCCTCAAATACCAACCTATAGGTTTGTGCCTCATCTCACGTTCCAGCGCGTGGGGAATACTGGCATGTTTACGTGAATCACCTTTTTTACCAAATGTAGTACTCAAAATCATGGCTCGGATAATATTCGAGTGCAAATCCGTTCCGTAGAGCACCAGTAACTTAATTTTTTCGTTTATTACGTCACAATGGATTGCTGGAGTTTCCAAATTCAACTTCGATTCATTTATCATTGGCCTATTATTATTATTATTATTATTATTATTATTATTATTATTATTATTATTATTATTATTATTATTAATATTAATATTATTATTGATGGTTTTGAGTTATGGTACGGAGGGCAAACTGACGAGAACATCTTATGATTCATTGTTGTATTACCTAAATTTAAATAAAATACCGTACCTATTATTCTGTCGTTGATGCGCATTACATTCGATTCAAACACTTTTTTTTCAAAATTTTAAGTTTCAAATATGAAGTGCACATTAGATTCGCCTAAATACGGTAGCATGCATTTCATGTGCGGGACTAACCACCTCAGTAGTTGAACACAAGAACTACTTCACTCAGGTGCACTAAGAAACTTGATATATTTACATAACGCTTATGTAATTGAAGAATGAATTTGTTATAGCTGAAAGGTTGAGGTGCAGTTTTTGGATGAGCCATAGCACATATGACTCCTGCCGCGGTTACAGAATTGCGCTGAGGTTTTGGGAATACCCTTTTCCATTTGCTTTCCTGGGTCTGATCACTTAAAAGTTCTTACGTTGTGTTCGCAGTATGTACATAACCTCTGTCACATCTACGGCTTACCCAATAAGTTTGTCGGCCTTCACTGGGAATTTTACCTGGAAGACCCTTTAAACACTTATTGGTTGACCTAGGGTTCTGCGAACGGCTTACTGTTTCCGAAATGAAGATAATGAGGTGCTCCACTTGCGAGCTGGGACGGAGACCCATCTTAAAATGATTCGCCGAAACTGCTACTTGCATAATTCCGCGGACGTATTGTGAAGATGACGTGCAGTCTACTGAGACGCGAACGCTGCAGATTTCGAAATGAAACTCGAGTAAAAGGATTGCAACTTAACGGGCATCACCCTTGACATTTCCGAGACAAAGCGCTGGGGCCGCGTGGCAGGGGAGAAGAGTGCGGGCGACAGGTTACGTAAGGGCAGGAAAAGTTGCCAGCGCCTTCCCCGGCCGGGAACTTTTCTTCGGGTGCGCGGGCGATGGATGTTCTGGAGGCCTCGGGTGTCGGGGCAGCAGCGCCGTCGAGAGGGATTTAAAGGGGGCGAAGCATCCAGGAAATGTGGCACAAGTCGTTCTTTATCAAATCCTACGTTTCTTAATTTCATGTAAGGGGTCGTCCACAAAAATACGTAACACTAAATAGAAGGATGTGGTTTGAACTAGTTACGCTGCATAACGTGGGGGTGGGGTTGTTAGGTGAGTGTTGCGTAACATCGATTTTTTTAAATTTTCTGTAGTAATATCTTTTATTCGGTCTTATACTTCAAAATTAAGCTATTAAAATATTAAATTAATTAATAAAGTATAAAAATAAATTAAAATATATTATGTGCAAGTTGTTACAATAAATAGACATGTTTTTCATCAATAGTATATTGATTATATCTATCAGTATACGAAGAAAATATTAAAAACTGACCTATATTTTGGAATTCAATTACATTGTCGCTGAAGACTCTCACCCATTCATGCATCCACGACGGCATATGCACGGCACATCCATGACGGCTTTTTGTCATTGTCTCGTCAACGAATCCTTTTTTCACTCAAAAATTGTCGCCAATCATATTGTAATGTTAAGTCCGCCATCTCTAAATAATTTTGACTATAAATTTTAATACGTCATACAAATAAAATTAATACACATTGTTTTCTCTCGTATTTATTCAAAATTGGGGAGGGGCGTTATGGCAAGCGTTACGTAATAATTTAGGAGTGTTTCATGTGTAACACGGGAAGAGAGGGTATTTAAAATAGTTGCATTACGTTATTTTGACAAGGGCCAATGTGTATGTTAATTTTTCTTTTCCTATTGGTTTCGTAGCTATTTCTCAAAAACCCGAAATAATAGCTATCATAATAGTTCTTAAGATCTCCTCTGGTTTGGTAGCTGTTGTAACGACGATCAACTGATAGCATTTCACTCTTTGTATTTCAATTAGCCAGTGACTATTTTATGAGAATTTTGATGAATAGTATATTATGATGTGGGTTAATGCAGCAATGGTGGAATGAATGGTTGTAAATAAGTCAATGAAAAATGTTTGCACTACTGCACTGAATGCTGATCACATTCACGAATTCACGCGAGGTGTAGTGCAAAAGAGACCCGAGAAAACCTTCACTGAATTCCCTGTGCTCACCACAAATTCCATATCGATCGGCCGGCATTTGAACCTGGATACAGAAGGGGAAATGTGAGCGGATTGATCATTCCTGCACGGATCAACCTATACTGACAATCTCAAAATAAACAAACTTCTACGGAATAAGGGATAACCACCTTTTGTCAACGCGATAGAAAACGTAGATACACATACGACATTCGCCACTTATTCGTAGGCAACTCAACGTGTACAGGAGAGTTGCGATAATACCGGTAATTTGGGCTAATGATACTTCGGGTAACAAACATTTCAGATTACAGGGAGAAAAGGAAAATAGTTAACGAGTTTTTCACTACAACGTATAACAAAGTCAAATTTAATTATCAGATACTATTTAAAATACAGATACATACATGTGTGCAAAATGACACTGACACCAACCGCCGCAGAGGTGACCTTCAACACTGTGTTCCTAGCCCCGTCAAGAGCCAGCTCTTGGCTATCGCCACCTGTTTTATATGTGTGGTGACTTTGCGCAAACCAGGCCACCTCGGATTGCACGGAATCTCTGACTCCAGAGGCTCGGAAATTCAGGTGTCAGGTGTATGAAATCTCTGCTTCCGAACTCATACATGATGAGTTCCCAATAATTCTTGGTGCATTAGTCTCATTTGTAACTCCCTATAATGAAATGTCCCTCCACGTGTTCCTCCACGTGTTTATTGGCAAAAAGGCATCTCGCAAATAAAGTTCTTGGCATGTCGTTTGCACGACTAACCAGAAAATGCAAACATTCGTAATAGTGACTATGTTCACATTCACCGTGCAACAGCTGGTTTCGATGTTTTTATATTTGCACGATAATTTGTTTATAATCTAATAACGCGTAAACGAATATAAAACTCGAAATTGAAGTTTCACAAACGATACCCTCGAATACTATCTGAACAGTAGACTTGTGTGCAGAGAGCCAATAGATTCACTGCGAAAAGGTTGTAGGTTGTTATGAGATGCTAATTCCTTGTAAACATTTTCATATTTCGGTATCGAAACGCGAGAGCTTCAAACGGATTGCAGAATTTTGCATCTCGGTAAAAGGTCGTTCCGATTAGACAATAAAAATCTTAATTTATAAATAATTTCAGCTTTTGAAATTCGAAAACTGGAACGATGCTAACATGTTCCAGAGACCACAATCGCGAATTAACAATTTTGCAACAATTATCAATGTTATAAACACGTCCGAAATGCACGGGCTCATATGGCAGGGGAGGGTCCCCAATTGTCTCTGAGTCGAACATTGCAAAGTAAAGATTTTGACAAAAGTTACAAATTGATTGCGAAATACTTAGTTTAATTGTTGTTAAAATGTTACATATTGACTGGTCTATTGACACCAATAGCTGTCTGAAAACGCCCACTCACAAATATTATTCCGTCATGGTGCATGTGCAGGCAAAATCTTTCTACAAGGAGGCATGAGAACAGTTTTGCCTCTTACCTTACTTTTCAATTCCTGATCAAGGCAAAAATAGAGCTTTGCAGCTTTCCTTTAAAAATCCGTAGCTGTGTGACAAAGAAAAGGTCAGCGACGTGGAGTGAGGTAGTTGCGGCGAAGCGTATGTTCGCCGCACGTCTCTCTTACCCCCAAGCGTGCGAATTAAACAAGGCCCAGACAAGCAGAACACCACTAGCTAGCCGGCCAAGTCGGACAGTCGACCGAAAAAGCAAACACCTACATACATTTACTATAAATTAAATTAAAGAAATTACTTTCAACTAATTGTTACACACAACATTAAATGAAAGTGCAGAAATATAGAGTAACTATTTCAGTCACTTCATTTGTAAACAGAAGATTAGATAGTAGAATTATATTTTTTTAAATGAAGTTGTTTTTGTACAACAAAGAAACATTCCATTTTAAGACACTTTGAGCTGCGAGGAATCACTAATAGAAACGTACAAAAGAGAACTTCGCTTTGCACCTCGCCGCGAAATGTCGCCAAATTCTGTGAATATCGCTTCCAGGGTTTTCGCGCCAATTTTTTCCATTGAAAACAACACGCCTTCAGCACGTAGATTTCGTGCAGGCTTCCCCAGACATTCATCACACCTAGCGGAGTGCCAATCGCTTCAGAATCAGCTTGAATCTGCGCACCAGTTCCTCTCGCTGTACATTTCCACGCCGCCCCTCCGCCGCGGACACTGAATATTCCTCGTTTCTGCATCATTCCTCGTAACTCGGCGTCCTCCCCCTCCTCTTCCCCACCCCCACCTCCTCCCCCGCGACGTCACGCGGCTATCTTCGCGTAGCAGCCGCCGCAAGCCTATCTTTGCCGCTCCAAACTTAGCTCCTCCTACGCGCCCGCCGCCGCACCGATGTGGGTCATATCTCCTCGGCCCCGCCCCCGCCCCCGCCCCCGGAGTCGGCCCGTGCTGCACATTTCCTCTGTGTGTCCTTCGCGTGGAGCCTCTTCGAGATTGCGTCATTGACCGGGAAGCCCTAAGGATCGGGACCCGACGGTGGCGATTTTTTGACATTAGCTACATAGCTACTCGTATGGGTGGAATTCAGCCGCTGTCGGAGGTGGAGAATTCTGGCAGCCAGCTGCTTTGATCGGTATTATTCCGTGGTTTCACCGATCTTTAACAAACCGGCTGTTCTTCCCCTTACACATGAACCCTACTACTCTACCACACACAGCGACCCCTCATTTGAGAGCTTGGAGCTTATCGCGGCTGCGGAGGTGCACCCCGTAAGCTTCCATACATGTCGGCGCCGGATCTCAGCGGAGAACACCGCTACATCTGGCTTATAGTATTCATTACAGTCACAGAACAAACGTCCAGAATAGTTGACGGAATAGGAAATACAACTTTGATGTTGGCGTCTTCAAAACATAGAGTTTGTAACATCGATTAGTTCAAGCAATTTTAAAGATTGATGTTTTGTTCTCCAAGCTCTTACGTTGTCGAAGTTTTAATTTTGAAAGAAAGAGCTAAGTGCTAGTTCCGAAAATCCTGCCACCGTTGGGAGTGGCAAGTATCGTAAGTGTAATTTCGGAATATGAGATTTCCCACCACATGCTCATTTGCGAGGAGCTAGCATTTTCAAAGTCCCTACTTTCCCTGAAGCTTTTTAAGACTTTTTCAAAGTCATTCTTTGTGTAACATTGCATTTGCTACATTTAATATAACTTCTGTAATATTTGGTTAATATTTTCGTGTCTGGTTGTTAAATGTGAACTTCTGCATTTTCTTATATTTTTTATAGTATCGATTGAATAGTTTTTAGGATCTCTTTCGCTTTTACGCACGAAAATGGAGACCACTAATCTAGCCGAGGTCACTGGGCTACCTGGTTTATATCCAAATATCTAATTGATCCCACTCTTCATCTACATCTCCTACACTCCTTGGCATCTTTTTCCCGCGCTCTGTATTTCTCCTGTCCATTATTCTGTTGCCTCTCTTGTTTGGATTATTCAACCCTCTTCTGTGTTTTTCTGTAACTCATATTTTCCAAGTTTCAAGGTCTCGTTTTTTTCTAGCACTTATCTGGCGACATTAGAGCCTGCAATTTCTTTTTAGTTGCTGGTGATGGAATCTTTACGTTACACAAATAAAATGTTGTAAAGTTATGTTCTTCCGAAAATTATAATTCAGTACTGTATTTGGAAATATCACTCTTTAATATATTTAAGAAAAAGTTGGAAAAACCTCTCTGAAAAATGAATTAGTAAAACTCATGATAAAGTATTGAAGAGCGAATGACCGTAACAATTATATGGATAAAAATAAATGTACTACTAAGAAATTGCTTTGCCATAAAACTACTTACCTTGTCGATTAGAACTGTGCGCGAGGTGTAGGTAGATCACGTGTCCGTTTGCCCAGTGCAGTGTGTGAATTGGGGCGAAGGGACTTCCACAGGGCGAGGCAGCCTTGTGCGTAGTTTGTCCTGTTTTTAACTCCGTGCCACGCCTCCCTTCGGCCTTCGCTCTCAGCTGCAGCTGCAGATGGGAGATGTGAAAACTTTGATATCTCACGTAAAAAATAAAGCTCTTCCATGAAATTTATGGAACACTCGAAGTGCCTTAACGGTTTCGTGCCGAAAGTGCAAGTTTCGAGAAAGTTTGCGGAGAACTCGACGAAGGAAAAGAATAATGCCGGGAATGCTCCTCTATGCAAAGTCACCCTGATGAGAGCAACTTCATGTTAGGACTTAAAGGGGAACTTGGCATTCGTATCCTGGTGAGTTTTGTTTGTGAGCGAACTATAGAAGGCTGGCAATCTTTACAGAAAGCAGAAAAGTTGTAAAGACATTCATTATTTTACACTTGAATTTTGTTGCTTACATATGTTCTTTTATTTCCCAAAAGTATTTTATTTTTCGTTTCGTTCAAAGATATTTTGTGATGAAAGTCCTTAAACTTGTAGTGTGAATTAAAGTGCTCTTATATATGTTTTGGTTTTTGTATATTAATAAAAAAAATTAGCGGAAAGAATATGTTAAATGCAAATTTGAAGACAATTGCATGTGCTCTAAATACATTGTTTCATAAAACGCCATTATGAGCATAAAACAAATCAAACGTGATTCGATCGTGGTTAAGAAGAAACGTGACAGTAGATATGCCTTGCAATGTACTTGTGGCTTTAACGTTTGATAATATATTCATACGTCTTTCAATTTGATGTCGAAATTACTGCATCCACTTTTATTCATTGATTGCTTCTCGTTGGTCTTTTGGGGATGTTGACAAAAGGTTAAGTAGTGTTACAAAATGAAAATACTAGTTTATTATCAAAGACATAAACCTCTCGTGTCCCAGAAACTCGGCGTTTTCTCTTACTTCCTAGAGAGAGAAAGAGAAAGGTGCGTCAGTTTCTGCGAAAATGCGTTAAATGATCTGGTTTACGCTGTGGCAAGGAATTTTAAGTGTTCAACGTAAAGATCGTTTATGTGATCCGAATTCTTCGAAAACTTAACAGGAAACTTTTAAAGCATGTCAATAGGCATGAGGAAGCAGTCTTGACCGCGCTGAACGCTGGTGCAAAATAAATGCGGAAGTGTAAATGAGAAAGAGTACTCGTGAATCACATAGACCGGAATGCGGCATTGGGTGCTCCTCGTGCTTTACAAGAAACATCCACAGTTTTGTCCTCCTATAGGAGTCCTCCTATCTGTAAAATGTAATAAAATCGATTAAATAAATGCTGGTATATGAAGCTTTATATGTAGTGGTGAAACGAAGAATGTTTGGGATATGTAGGGTTTTTCGGTCTTGTGACTAAAGTTCGAAAAAAAACTTTAATAGAAGTTTTGCTATGATTGAGTACGTGTATTGGAGGCTTACCAATATGAAAACAAATAAACATTACAGGTCAAACACTTCTACAAAAGTGGCGATTTATGGTTGTAAAATAGTTGTAAATTTGTAATTAACGGTGTCTGAAACTTTTACAGTACTTTCCATTCTTTTGCATTTTAAAAATGTACACATAAAACATAAAAATGTTCTATTACCACCATCAGTTTATTGAACGTATTTCGGATATAAAGGAAAAACCTTTCCGTAGCCTATTTGTTTTTAAATATAAGAAAGTAATCAATAGTTATTCAGTGAGAAGGTTAATTTAATAACCGAATTTTTATAAAAAATAGTCGACAATTCTCAAATACGAGTAGTTGTTTTCAGTTCAACTCCTCTTTTTTAATTACTCGAATATTGTTTCTCAATTTCTTCTTTGAGATTACAATACGAGTTCACCACAGCAGTTTTAACTCTTTGTGAGCAATTTATTAATGAACTGAAAGTATACCATCGAGTCTTTGAAGACGTTAAAATAACATTCAATGCCACATGTGGATTGCTCGAGTGAATCTACAAGAGAACGATTCGACTTGAAGTGCATTATATCTCGGTGACTTTTTTTAACGAAGAAACATCTACACTGTTGAGTTACCTTGTAAGCCTTTGAACTCAAAAAGAACCGGAATCGTCTCATTCACATACAGTGGGGGAAAGCATTGCGTCTGCTTCAGTAATTTCCGAGAGCGAGCTCTTAGAACATACTTTGGTAGAGTCTGGATGAAATAAAAAATGTTTTTACAAAATGTAGTTGTTGGTATTTCGCAATCTCATAGTTTGATATATTCTGAATAGTATTTGTTATTTTAATAAATGGCATGGATGCTGTAATTTATGAAGAGTTCACTTATGTACTGGTTTTGTATAATCGTTGATAAATTACGTACTTAGAAACATTTTAACTGGTTGACTATCTCAAAATGTAATCTATCATAATTGAAGGTCTCTGAGGAGAAACAATTGTCACACTAGTCACAGTAAACCTCTCTCTATTCGTCAATGTTAGTACCTCGATTTCTGTTCATGTGTATCTCATTTATTTACTATCTCAAGCTCTTCAATATCATGTTTGATTATATTTTGAATTGGTCAACCAGTTACTAAAAATTTGGAATATACATGTGTGAAAACAATATAAGGCACCCTTTCACCAAAAGAGAGATTTACATTTACGAATTGCGGGAGGTTTGGAGAGGTTAGTGAGGGGTATCGAGTTACAGCACCAAGCCCGTTAATTTAATTCTTACTGCGGAAACATCTGTGTATACCTGAACTAGTAGTAAATTCTCATTTTCCTTAGCAAAGACTCACGCCAGAATAAAACAGAGTCTCCTGTGCGGGAGCCGATGCTCCAGACATGAAAGAGAGATCCCTTTGCAACGAAGTCATTAAACCGTGGCGGGGCGGGGCCACGTCCGCGACATGGAGCGCTCGGCCGCACGCGCAAGCAGAAAGTCCTCCCCGCGAGGGAAAAAAAACACCGCTACCCGTCTCCTTTATGGCTGAGCGCTCCTTCGCGGCCCACGAGGCAGCTGGGCGGTCCGAGGGACCTCGACGTTCTCGACCGCAGACACGGCCTCGCCTCAAGCACACTTTGCCGTCAATACCCCTCCTTCTCCCCCTCATCCCCCATCTTCTCATTTCATCCTATTTTTCTCCGACTTTTCTTCCTTCATTTCTTCTCAGTTTTACTTTCTCGCCTTACTCGTAAGAAGAGAGAATATTGTAACCGTGCGAAATTCGTGATTTTTCTACAGAAAAACTCTTATTGCCGAGCACGGTAACGCAAAACTCGATGAATCGTGACTCTCCGTGTATATTTCTGTACTTCCTCCAACAGTCTGTGTAGTCAAACTCCATGTTTTCTGAGTCTTTGACGCGGTAAAATTGATTGTCGGCAAAAGTCTGTCTGTCTCCATCTGATTGTGGTCAACGATAGCGCCTAATGCTTTCAGGCGATTTTTATTCAAAATTGTTCGATAGATATAAACGAAAGCTCGAGGCTCTGGGAATTTGAAACTGAAGTACTGATAAGTAGGGGTATTTTACCTGAACATTTACAATTTTTTTTCAAAAATGCTTGGAAAGTTTTTTGATGAAGCTTAGAGCAATGTCCGCTAGCAAAAAAAAACATGAAAACAATAAAACAAAAAATTATTAGGTGCGTCCTTTTACGTAAATTAATGAATATTATTTAAATCAGTAAGTGAGATCTAGCAAACTCTAATGTAAATATTGAGGGTTAAATCTAACTCATGCCAAAAAGCGCTTCACAGCGACATCTGTCAAATTTCCGTTCAATTGCAAATTTAATGTTTCTGTTAGTTCTCTACTAATATTCATATTCATCACATAATATGAGAGTGCAGTTTGGTAGGCTCCGTGGTGGGTTAATTTATCGATGAGATTGGATATGTAATAATTTCTTTTCTACTACTCTGGCAGTTTTCTCACTTTCAAACGATGCACACGCTGAAGCTGAACGCGAAATCTCAACACACAATACTAGCAGAACACCTATTCCGTCGCAATCATTGAGATTATGTAAAACAACTGATTTCCCTCGTAAATAAAGCTGATCATTAAGTACATTAACGTTGAATTATGCGTCCCAACTTTCCAATTTAGGACATGATTCTAAATTGTTTCACCTCCCCCTCTCGCGCGTCTCAAGTCTGCCTCCGCAGTCGTGGTGCAGCTCACTTCCGCGACGTCTGCAGGCCGACAGATTTGACCTACGGCCGACCCTCCCTCCGACGCCCCGCGCCACCCCCTCCACAGTCCCCGCAGTGCCCAGACAGGGAGGTCCTAGGTTTGAGGTCCGAAGGGGGCGGGATTTTCGATACTGCTAGGTCGAGTTCAGCCGCTGTCTGGAGGAGAATTCTAGCGGCCGGCTGCTCTGATCGGTCGTTTCCCTTGGTTTCTTCGACCAATACCAGGCGAATGCCGGTGGAGTACCCTGAGAGGACAATGGACTGCGAGTGATCTTTTCTTTCCCTTCTTTATCCTTTCCTCACTCCTTACATACACTTACACTTGCGTGCACTACACCACCACACATGTCGGGCGACCGGTTGGGAGCTTGGTGCGTGTCGCGGTTGGAGCGGTGCCCTACTGGCGGTGGACCTGGTTGATCCCATTAGCCGGATGTCACCAGCCAGTTGGGTAAGATCACCGCCGCCTCGGGAGGGAAAAATAACTCACTACACTAACGGGAATAATGTCATTGGCAGTTGACGCGCCCGGAATCTCCAATCAATCATTCCACAACTGCCACCCAGGCGCGATGCACGCCTCTCCCCTGAGCAAAGCCACCCACAATCAGGGTACCAGGCCTCTGCGCCCCGCCCCTCTCTGCCCCCGCGCGCAGTGATAGCCTGCCTCTCACCGATGCGTTGAACATCCCAGATCAGGCATCGTCGCTTCTCTGCTCGACAACAGAGTTCGAGCCCTCCAAAGGGCCGGATGTTCGATCCTGGTTCGGATCCAGCCACTATCTTTGGGAGAATTGTAGCGGACGGATTCTCTGGTCGGTAGTTTCCTTTGGTGTCTCTGATCAGTACCAGGCGAAAGCTGGAGCAGTACCCTAACAATGAACCACGAATCGAGAGCGACATTTCCATAATTTCACTTAACACTCATACTCTCTTATTATTTCATGTACCACATATGTCAGGGGCCATTCGGGAGCTTAGAGCTTGTCTCGTCTTGGCCGGTGGCCGTCTTGGGGAGGCACTTGGAAGGGGAAGAAAAAACCCCATAATGCAACAAGTAGCATGGCGCCGGATCTCTTCATTCAGCGGGAAGCAACTGTGCAAAGAATTATTCGCCACACTAACAGAACGAATGACCGTAGCAGTTGTCGTGACTGGAAACTGTCAATCAACCACGCCATTCCGCGCTTCTTCGATGTCCACGACCTGCCCCCTCCACACACACACACACACACAAACACATATAAATTGGCCTGCTCTGCTCCTTTCCGGAGCCGCACTCTGCTCGTCGCCCTCTTTCTGTCCCCGTCTCGCGACGCAACCCGCTTCACACCGCGCTCCAATCCGCACGCCGCCCCGCAGCTCCCTTCCCGCCCCTCCCCAGTCTCTTCGCGTCCCCACACTGCGCGCTGCCCGTTCGCGCGGCTGAGGAATCGTCCTTAAGGGCTCCATTTACGCGGCGGCGCCCTTCGCAGCCTCGCCGTCGTTTGTTTTTGCGCCGGCGAGGCGGGAGGAGAACGCAATTAAGCGGCTAATACAATTGCCGTGTCCCTCTTTATGCCGTTTCTTGCGGGCCGCGCCGAACAAGTGCCTTCCGCGGGCCTCGGGCCGCGCTGGACCTCGGGCGAGGCGCGCGACCGGCGTCTTGAATATGACGCCCGCCAGGGGCTCTCGCGGCAGTTTGCTTGCGCTTTGTTTCGCGGCTGTGGACTGGAGGGCCGTGCATCTGTTGTACTCGAAAACTGTTTTGGGCTCTTGTGTGCTTCGTTGAAGCGGACGTCTCCCCTTTGTTAGGGCGCGTAGAAGAGGGATGTGCGATTGTTTAGAACTTTGGTGTCGCTTTGTTCTACAAGCGTTTGTATGTTAACGAAATGTGTTCACGAAAAACCTTTTTTGTCGTGTCATTTAAGTGTTAGAAGATCATTTTTAATATGAGTACTCAGTAATAAGAGTAATAATTTAGTACTTTTCAGCCATTTTATTTTTCAAGCAGCTTTGAGATACTTTGTACGCAATTGTTTGAGATATTGCTCTGTTGTTACGGCGATTGTTTATGTACCTCATTTGTACTACATGCAGCAATGTATACATATTGTTTGTACGTACGCTTGTGTGTTCATGAAACTCATTAGAAAGCATAAACCTGCGTTCTTTCACGTGATAAATGCATGGTGATTTAATGTTCAGATTTACGTGAAAACAGCTTGGGTAGTTTGTGTGCTCAATTGTTAGAATCATTTCTCTTTATTTGAGCGTGTAGCAGACCGTTGTGAAATTGTGTAGACCCTCAGTTTGCCCATTCTGAATATTTGAGCTTTTGTCATACGTACGTTTACATGTTAACGAAACGCTTTAGAACGAAGGAAGTTGCTTTATTCTTACGTCTGTGATGAAAGAACTGGATTTGTTACTCGAGAATCTCCATAGCTTGGCTTCCAGCCAGAATAAATATATAAAAATGCTTAAAGGGAGCACACTACGTTGTCTTTAAAAATAAGCAATGCGAAAATAGTAATCTCACGCGACCTATCTTCATTCCGTTTTTCTTTACAGTCGCGCGTCGCAGATAGTTTTAAAATAAATGTTGACGAATATAAAGGTCAAGAAAAGTTTTTAAAAATTGCATGTAATATTTTATTCCCTAAATTTTTCCCTTTTCGGTGAATTTTAGGTAAAACTCTTTTGATATCTGATAAAACGTGCAACTGTATCTATATATTTCAAACACTAAGGTTTTTCATCTAGAGACAAAATCAAGTTATCTTCTCCCCCACATTTCGTCATTTTTTCTTTAAGCAAAAGGTAGTGGTCCTTTCATGCGTTTTCTCTTATTCATATTAACTTGCTTTATAGTTAAAACACTAAATTTTAATAATACGAGTATATTGAAATTAATGGAATCATTGCTATACTATCTATCGTCATTTGTTCATTACGTCATTTTCCACACCAACATACAGTTACAATACAAGCATATCGTTGCATCGTGAAGTTACAGTTAGTGAAGCAAAGATTGCCTCTTTTTTAAATTCCAAGATTGACTCTTTCAAGTGCAATGTGTAATGAGTGTATATAAATAAAATTCATTTTAGCAATCGTCTCACATGTGTTTGATTACAAAAAAAATTAGTGATAATAATTATAATATGTGATTCATTGTCTTTGTATGTAAAGGTGTATAGCAAGATATTCTACAATAGACAACTGCAAGTTACTTGTACAGATCTAGGTAAATGTAAGATTAAATTTCGTTTTCAGAAACATGTTTAACACTGTATTCAGAAAGAATAATGATTGTAATGTTCCAGAATTTGTAAAACCCCATTTCATAAGTTTTGCAAAATAGGAACGAGATGAAACAATATTTTGAAGGTTTTTATTTGTTTTATAGTGCATATATTGCATCTTTTGGTTTTTTATATTTTTTACAAATCTTACTTTTTTATGTAATCACAGGCGTTTAGCTAGTTGTATTGTAATTGTGGCATTTGGGTAAAAATATATTATCATCGCGTAATAACACTATGCATTCATATTCATTGTTATTATAAGAAGATTCCAGTTATTTACTTTATATCTATAAAAAGTTCACTAAAATATTGTTTAAGTTCCATTATTACGTTTTTCTTACCAGTAGGACAAAGATTCGTCTCCGTTTCATTTTCAAGACTGATGTAACTTCCAAGACGACCCGACGCCCACGGCCCGACGCCCACGGCCCGACGCCCACGGCCCGACGCCCAAATGCCGGCACTAATTCAACCGCCGCCTACCATACGCCAGCAACCACTTGCTGCATGCATCTCACTACCCGATGACTTTTGACCATCGCGTAAAATTCGACGCGTCCCACCCGCAGCTCAGCGCCCACTGTCCAGCTCCCAGACCCTCCACCAAGCATTACCCGCCATCCGTTCGCCGCTACGCGCCTGCTCTGTGCCGTCTATTGCGACACTTCTCCCTCCCCCTTCCTCTGATTCCTGTTCTTCTGCCACCAAAATACTGATCACCTACCATTAACTGCCAATGATGAAACATTATCATAAGTAATATCACAATTGTGTGGTATTTTAATTCAGAATTCCTAAAGCCCGAGTCACCTTCAAAATTTTCAAATACATTCCAAACCACGACGATATATTTATTTCATGAATTAAATTTAAATTCAAATAGTATGTTAATTAATACACACCATTAAACTTAATCTGATATGTTTACGCATCATCTTTGAGGTATATCACTAAATTCATCAACTAATTTCATCACATCAATCTCGTTTCTCAGTTCACAATCTAGTGCCACCGTCTGCAATGTTATATTCCCCATACATGTAACAGTCGCTACAGCACAAACATAAATAAATAATTAATGCACGTAACTGAAAATTCTTAAACTTCTTACGGCTACAAGAGATATCAATCCACAAAACTTAACTCGTGACGAAAAGCACTCTGCACGTCATTTCATATGCTAGATCAGGAGAAGTGGGGGGAAGTAGTGGATAAAAACTAGTGATTGTAGGCGGTGTTTTTTACAAATGAGCGCTCTAATATAATAATATATAATAATATTTGATTACTGTAAATTGAGCTGATTCAACATGGCAAAGAAGCAAAAAAAAGTACAATTGTAATAATTAAAAGAAATACTACATACTAATAATAAAAAATAAAAAATAAAAGAAACAGATAATAATACAAATACCAAAAAATTAAAAAAACATAAATAAAGAAGTTAAAATATAGATAAAATGTACCTGACTACGCCGTACTCTTTACCGAAGGACACGCAATGAAATGACTAGTAATTTATACATTAACGGTTATAATACGCACCGCACTTTTCCCGTGCTTTTGTTAGCCTGTCGTTATCCTTGATAACGTCAACTGCATTCTGAAACGCGTGCATCCCACAAGCGAAAACGCTCCTGCCGTCTTCGTTCCCCGGTCGCTGCGTCCCGCCCGTAAGCGCTCCCACTTTCTTCCCACTCGGCGTCCGGGCGCCCTCCCGCCGCTGGGTACACAAGACGGCCGCGCGGGAGTTTGCGCGGAAAACAAACCTATTTGGAAGACCAAACAAACAGTATTTTCCCAGGAAGCGCCGTCGATCTCCCTGGCAAGGGGCGCTGGGCGTCGGTGCCTTGGTTGCCGCACGCGGCGCCGGGAGCTGCTGACGGTCACGGCTGCTCCGAGGTCACGGTCTTGCTCATTTGAAGACACTCAGAGGCGCCAATATAATCAGCGAAATCATAGTGTAATTTCATTGTAGATAGTCCGGGTAACAGGTGGTTGCTTAAGTATTCTCAGGAATTGTCCCGTTTGTTTTTGGCAGATTTACATACGACAAGCACTAACAAAAAAGAGTAAACAAAACATGTGCAAAGCTGTTGTACTAAGGCAAAGTACCTTAGTACAAATAATACTAAGAATACAAACTAAGCTGATTGTTTTTCTACATTTACTCTACACCATCTCATATCTTTTTAATTTAGCAAGTCCCAACCCTCCCCACTGCCCTTTTCCTTACAGTTTTCATATAAACCCACAAATGGTCATTCAGTATCCAGAAAAAGCACAATGACATTATAACACAATACTAAGTTGTCCTTCGCCACAAGTTCACGCATGCGTACTATTCATAGAGCTATCAACGAAAAATCTCGCACAAACGGCCTCAAGTGTCTAAATGTCTGGTGACATACCTGTACTACGCACACCACATAATCTCTATCTGAAAGTGAAGAGTTCGCACGAGTTGTCAGTGCACTACACGGCCGTTAAGAAGCGCGCGTTAGTTCGCACTTGAACGGTCGTCGAGGGTACGGACATCTCATGCGAACTGAACCTTTCCACCAATTTTCGTATTATTCCGCCCACGCAAACGCCTACAGACCCCTTGTGAGTTGTAAAATAATCTCGCCATACATTCTTGTGGGAAGCTACTAAACAAACGTATAGCATCAACTATAGGTTACTCCGCCCTGAATAGGGCGCTCTTTGTATCGGCGCTTGACACAACCTGTTGCACACTACAGTTTGAGTATTAAAATTTCTTCATTGCGAAATCTCCCTCAACGATTGTAAAATTTCTCCCGAGAGTCAGGTACAAGAAGAGACTGCGAAAGACAGAAACGCACAGAGAGAGAAACAAATAGAAATAGTCTGAGAATGAGAGACAGACACAGAGAGTGAGGGAGAGGGAGGGACAGGGAGAGGGAGGGAGAAAGAGAGAGAGTGACGGAAAACGTGGTAAGCAATCACGTGAATGGTAGTCTGTGAAGTGCATTGCAATAGCGAAGCATTGCCGGGTCCACTAGTTAGTAAATATATATATTACAATACCTAACTCTTCTTTTTTACTTTCTTACACATTCTTCGAGAAAATAGAAGGTACTGTAATCGGGCCATTAAATTTATAGAAAATGTTCTGAGTCGCAGTTTGAATATTATAGGTCGCATGAAAAAATAAATGTATTGATTAAATGGCAACCTAATAATTACTGCATTTGCAATGAGGTAAAACTCATATAATAAGAAATCGAATAAACGATAATATTGTGAACACTGATAAACGTGAACACTGAAGATAATTTAATTAATTACACGATATATTAACAAGGCTATCTTAATTAAAAGAGAAATGAAAATAATGTGAACTATTGGAATAAAAAAGGATTCGATGTTTGTATCTGTTTCTTGATTTTGCAAAGAAAGATATTTTGTTATTAAAATGAAACATTGTCTATAGCTTCAGCACGTCTGGGAAAACGTACGGAAATGGCATGATGATTACAAAAAAAAGTATTGGAAAGTTAATGAGTAATTTAATTTTAATCTGCTGCAGTATTTACCTTTTCAAAGTGCCAAGAAGTCTCTACATAAATTAGTATATTATATTGTATTGAATATAACTTCTAATTGTTTCCATTTTTAAGAGAGGCCTTAAAGTGGTTGTGTAGCGTGATAAATAATTTTTATGGTTATCACATAATTCGAACACATAACGAAAATATTTTACATAAGAGTGAACACAGCATTAATTTTTATATTTGTATCAAAATGTCTCTTTGCATTCCCTTTACTTTTGAACAAATAAAATTTTTTAACCTTAGCAAACGATCGGAAAATGGTATTTGAATTAATCATGTAAAATCTTCTTAATCTTTTGTAAGAATAATATAAATTAAATAACATAACAATCATCTTTATATTTATTTTGGAGGAGAGAAAATTAAGACATATATATACCATTTAAAGAATCTTACTGCTTTTGTCCTACTGCCCTCGCTGAGATGAATCAGGTTCTTTTATCTATAGAAAAGAGGAATCAAGTAGCATTTCAGTTCAGAAGATGTGTATACATCTCTCTATTTCCTATTTCTTGCATTCCACCCAGTCTTGTGTATTTCTTCTCTAGTTTCATTGTTTCAATTTCATTGTATTACGTATATGTCTTCGTACTAGCTTTCATTCTATATTTACGATCGGCATCTCTTATCACCTCGCATTTCTTATCTTTGGATATATTTTTAGTGATTTAACTTGTCTTATTTTCATATTCCATTTCTTTGCGCCATTTTAATTACATTTTCTCTCAGTTCTTTAAGTATCTTCTATTTTCAAACACACTTTTCTCTCCCCTCTTTTAGCTTGGCCCCGTTTTTACCCGCCTCGCTCCATTTTAGCCCCCTGCCCCGCGTCAGAGCGCTTCTCGTCTCCCCGGCCAAGCACGCCGCGTCCTAGTCTGTACATCGCGCTCGTCACGGCTCGCTTACCCCTTCCACGCTCTTTCAACACCCAACAGTACACCACCACCATCGCCCCTCCCTCACCTCCTCCCTCCTAACCCTTCTCCCCACCCCCACCCCACACTCGCCCCTGCTCACCCGTCCCCCTTCCGCACACCCTCCTCCTCCCTTCTCGCCTCCCGTCCCCTGCTCCCACTAGCTCACCCACCCTCCTATTTTTTGCCCTTCCCTACCCTCCCTATGCGCCAGTCTTCCCTCCCCCACCAAACCCTCTCTTGCCTCCGAGTAATATCTCACCTCTCCTTCTTCCACACTATCACCACTTCCTGCGCACACCGGTCCCGCCCCTTTCTCACAGCCACGCAACCGCTTCCACCACCTCTCCGCAACCCCACTCGCGCCTTCTGTGCCTCGGCCACACCCCTCCCTGCCTCTCCCCCTCCCGCTCCCGCACCCATGTGTCGATCGCCGCCGCCTCTGTCTCCTCCATTGCCGCTGCCGCGTCCGTCCCCGCCGCCCGTATTCCCGCCGCCGCCGCCCCAGGCGACAGTTAATCCAACGGTAATCGCCGCGCGCCATCGCCGCCGGCTGATGGGCTCCTAATTACGGGCCGAGATTGCCTCGGGCGAAGGCTCGCGCGCGCCGCCGCCGCATCTGCCTCCGCCGGCGCTCTCCGCCATCTCCCGCCCTATCTCGGCCTGCGTCTTCGCCTTTGCGCCCCTTGCGGCTGCAGCCTCAGCCCCGTTTGTGCCCGCATCTGTTTCTTATACTTATACCACCATCTTTTCCTCCTTTAATTATTGTGTAGGGGGAAAACGTATTGGAATAGTCTAAACAATACGATGTCGAATAATTCGTTGTAGAATTATTCTAATAAATTAATACCGTATTAAATGTTCTTTTTGAGCTATGATTTTGCACACACATCATAATTGCGATATATTAGTGATGTTCCAAAGACGTTAACATTTAAGCAGATGGCAAGGAGATACATGTAATTCCGAAGTCAAAAATGTTGTTTGTATCATTTTAGAATGGGTATATCTGCTTGGGTGGATGAATGAATGAATGAATGAATGAATTCATATATCACACATAACCCTTTCCGATTATAAGCGTTTGAGCTAAATCTTGATTAATACGACTACGTTACGAGTAAGTCCTAGTTATTCCGTGCTGGAAATCGTCATGACATTATTATTTCGCTTTTTTTACATCAAGCCCCTGGTACATTTTCAAAATTATCTGGAAAATGGCCGGTCACTTTTTCATTATTTTTTTTACCTCGAATAGATGAAAGTGAATATAAATGTGGTGTAGTTCCAATATGCATTATAATCTCTGACATTTAGAAACTTGCTTAAGCTCAAAATAATTTTTGAATATGTCCTCCACCTCAATATTAATGATGGAGATTTCTTTGTCGGTGCAATATATTCCGAAACTTTAGGTCTTTGAATAGTCGTTTACTTTAAAAAAAAAATGTGAGTAGTTGTTTAGTAATAACACCTACTAGGGAATGAGGAAGAAAAGTTTTGGTATGTTGATATTCCCACTTGTATTACATCTCTTTATCTCAGTTTCTAATTATCTTCACATAATTTTACAATTCCATTTATTTGTCCAAATCAGACATTTTTGTCCAAATGAGTGTTTCAGTTAATCCTCTCAGTGCAGCAAGTTTTTTCTTTGTATCTGTCGCCATTACATTTAAACCCGCCTTCTACATCATTTTAATTGTCATGAAGATAGGGTACCCTCATAACTACCACTATTCCCATGCTTTGTCGATCGGCATTCAAGCACTGTAGGAAACCATCTCCTTACTTAGTTGCGGTTGAAATACACTGTAAGCCACTTCGCGTTTCATTTCTGCGCGCGCGCTCACGCACACATACACACACACCATTCTTAATAACTAGAACAGCATTGTGTCTTCATTCGTACCGATCAGACCACTTCCTCATCATTTAACCCAGTAGTTTGTTCATGATTGTGACTAAACTTCAGAGTTTACGAACCTTTTCGTGCCTCGAAGTAACCAGTGTAGTGTCCCCAAATGTCGAGTGCCCAGGTGTGATCGAATGTTGTGATGCAGTCGACTATGTGGGAGCTGTTATATTAACTACATTTATATTATATTTTTTCTTTGTAGTCTAATAAATTGCCATTTTCGAATTTGTGCATGCGCACGTGTCAAGTGCGTATTTTTAGTTATAAAACATTAACGCATTTCTATTTCACTTTCCGTATTCTAAATGTTTCACATTCCCATTCTTATTTTTCTCCGCACTTTTTTTATCCTTTACTGCGAAAAATTACGTAAAAACTAATTACTAAATTACTAAAAAAAATTGACATCACAATTCTGGTTATTTGATAACTCGACAAACACTATTATTTTCGTTTCCAACCCAATTTTATTAATTTTGGTCTTCATTCTATTAATTAAGAATTATTTGTATTTTGAATTATCTACATTATACATAATAAGTATTAGTTTTTTAATATTCTCCACAGTCTCTTAAGCTGAGATTCCTTTTCCTGTACTACTAACAGATGTATATTGCGTCTTCGTGTCGCCATGTCGCAGTTCGACCGCCGCCGCTGCCCCCGGGCGCTCGGCGTCGCCCTCGCCGCCTCCGTCTCGC
>BOPP01000241.1:1261562-1273642 GCA_017312745.1 Gryllus bimaculatus
CGTCTGGGCTATGTAGGTCATGCAAAGCGATCCCAGCCACCCGGCAGGGCAATTGCGGCTCTTCCACAGTCATTACAGGGAACGACGGCCGCTGCAGACGCGCCCCACGGCGGGCGATGGGGCAACTAGTGCTGGCCATCTTCCTCGGCGGTCGGGCGAGATTTCTTTTTCGTTTTACGATCGCTCTCAGCTCCCGACTGGCGAACGAATACGCGGTTGCCTCGCAAATTGTATCGGGGCACTTTGGTATTGAGACTTTATTTTAGTTCAATTAGTCCGAGAAAGTGATACTGCTTTCGATAAATCGATAATGTACTTTTAAAAAACACTTACAATGTTGGAAAAACCTAAAACAACAGTATTCATTTTTACATTTAGTTTCAAAACGGTAAATATTAGCTGATCTGAAACGGCACACGAGAACATTGAAGCTTGTTTCTTCCTAGTTACGTGACGTTAGCTAGTGAGTATGTGTAGTAGTTCTGACGCAGTGAGTATGAGAATTGAATTTATAAGGCCGGTATCGGAATAAACGGAATAACGACATCAAATATTTGCATTTCTCACTCAGAATCGAACCAGATTAATTTCTGTTGGATTTTCTCTATTTTCTGGGTATCTAAGGAAAAAATTGTCACCCGGCACAAGGCCACAAGCTAGAACTTACTTCCATACTTTTCAGTCAATTTATGCGCATATACGAAACTATTAAAATATATTTTTTGTATTATTTCTCAAGCTCCTGGATATCTAAAAAAATAATAAGCTCCTCTCACATAGTCGGAGATTGTATAGTTTCCTTTCAATTTCAGCGTGCCCGGGAAAGTATCAATAGATTGACAGGGGTACCCACAGAGAACACGCGACCCTCAGGACAAAGCGGCTTCTTATTGCTTTGCTTCCAATACATAAACATAATTTATTTTTACACGCTTGATAAATACGTAATACTGTCTAATTTAAATCGAAAAAATAGTCAACAGATTTCAGGGACCCTGAATGAGTCGGGAACTTGGGGCAAATTGTTTCAGCTGCCTCCCCTCCCTCCACCATACTGTGCGCTTCTGATAATTATTAAAACTTCCAAGAAGATGACGTGTAAACCTGAGGTTAAATTGTTTTTTACTCGGGAACGGTTTTCATGTAAATACTTTTTTTCTGATAGAAGACACTTGACATTCAATAATGTTTGTAGTTTGCATCACAATCTCAATGAATTAATACCTTTTTTTATTTTATATATTTTTCTCTATTTTCGTATAATAACATATTTTTACATATTCTTTTACCTATTACTACATATTTCGTTCCATTTTAATATATTGAGATGAAACGGAATATATCAAATATGAGTTTGCAAATAAATATTCTTGGAATCTTGTTTATGTGAATCGAAACAAAGCAATATTACACTTCTATCACCTTCGTACATTTGCCTTTTGCTTCGGACTTTTGAACTGTAAACCTACCCACTGCTTCTCGGAATCAAAGAAGAACGAATATTTCCAAGGGAGAAGTAATCACAACCACATTGCATGCTCGTATTTCATGGAGCCCAAAGAACTCGATAGTAATCTAAAAGACAATTCTTAGAAGCCAGTTTTTTTTCACGCTTCTTGCACCCTGCTCAGACATATGTAGCTCAGAAATGTATTGCGTCAGGGACGCAAAATTCGTAAACTAAGCATGAAAACCCGGAGGGTCGAACTTATTCGATCGATTAATTGAAAAAACTTCTGCTGTGTCGTTGTTTTCCTTTCTTTGATGAGCTTTCTGCAGCCGTAACCCGAAACATTCTCCTGAGGGGGCAAAGAATGGATATTTGATGGAATTGCAAAGCTTTGCAGTCGTAGGAAGTCGGTAATTGAGAAGAATGGAATACACTGAAGAATTATGAAGACATTTTCTCCAACAAATAGACATTTAAGAAAATATAAAATACTGTGTATTATTTATGAAATTATCCTTGTATTCTCACTCCTCAGATACGAAATTAAATGGAACGTCTTACAATTGACTGCTGTTACTGAGAAAGTGAACTTCTATGATGAGTAGTCCCGTAAATTAAGTGAAAGTTTTATTCCGGGACGTGCCACTGTACCTTGTTCGCTGGATGGCGAGACCCGGCGCGTACCTACACGCCGACTTTGTGATTTCTCGTTTCTCTCTCCAAGTGCCTCCCTCAGCAGGGCAATGCCGCAGCCTGGACAAAATCTAAGCTCCCAACAGGCTCCCAACTTGTGTGGTAGTGTAGTGCATGGAAATCTCGTGTAAGAGAGGGAAAAGGACTAGAAACCGTGGAAAAAAATCGCACGCGGGCCGGCGTCCTTTTGTAATGGCACTGCTTTGGCCTACTGGCTCCGAAAACCTCCACTGTTCTCCAATAGCGGTTGAATTTGATCTATTGCTTATTTCGAAAGATGATTCACAAATCACGATCCTCAAAATCGTGGTCGTCTTATGGAACAGACAAAAATCTGTATCATGTTTAAGGACTTTTAAATTAATGCTTGCTTGATAATTTATTCCGTTCTTTGGCTTCACGATTAAGCCCACCCTTTTCAAAATTTATATTATTACTCTTGTAGGTATAAATTGCTTTCCACACAACACTCACAACACAACCTACAAAGGAACTTGTTAATAATAGTACATGTGAGTTCGTGATTCGGCGCATGTTTTTACACGCAAAAGTTAACAATGTCGATGGTGGCTTATCCTTTAGCGTAATAGTACAGCAATGCTCGAATGCCTTAATAAGTGCGAATGTTTCCCAGAAGCCAGTGTTGCCAGATGAGCAGTTATATGCTAAAACTATGAAGAACCTTATCGAGAAAGTATACCTCATCCCATCTGAAGGTTGTCGAAGGTTATCTGCTGAAATATACTTTAGATATTTCAAACTCCGTCAGTCGGGAACCTCCGTATTTGGAATCAGAGTAGTTACCGACGATTTTTCTGTTGAAAGGACCCTCTGCATGGTATTTTCAGCGGATCAGCTTCTGATAGCGGCGGAGCGCCCCAGTGGCAGCGTGGCGCCGGCTCGTTGATCGGCGTCGCGGCTCGCCATCCGCGGCCGGTCGCTGTGTGCGCGTGTCTTTGAGCTCGCTGGCCTCGGCTGGCGGCACGTGCGCGAGAAGCCCATGGGCTCACGGCCCGTCACGCGCCCCTTGCGGTCCTCACCCCGTGCCCCCTCCCACGGCCGTTCCCGCGCACCTGCGACCGATCTCGCTCTCTTTCTCGTGGTGGCTCTTGCATTCCTCACCCCGTCCTCCCCTCCCACGGCCGTCCCCGCGCACCTGCGACCGATCTCGCTCTCTTTCCTGTGGTGGCTCTTGCGTTCCTCACCCCGTCCTCCCCTCCTACGGCCGTCCCACGCACCGGCGACCGATCTCGCTCTCTTTCTCGTGGTTGCTCTTGCATTCCTCACCCCGTCCTCCCCTCCTACGGCCGTCCCGCGCACCTGCGACCGATCTCGCTCTTTTTCTCGTGGTGGCTCTTGATTTCCTCATAGCTGTGTAGACCTATGAAATTACGCATTATTGGGCATTAAATGTGTCGTTTTAGGCACTTACAAAATCGTAGTTTACAAAATCGTTCTTTACACTTATGCAATGCAATTGATACAACACAGTAACAGCAACTCATACACACTCAAAAGGAAACTTGAATTGAACCGTTTCCTTTCTACGGGTTCACGACTTGGGTCGTATTTTGTGAGCTTCACCTTTCCAACTGTAGGCTTTTGCTTGGCCTGTTTCTTTCGTCGTCTGGGTTGCGTAGATGTCACGCCGCGGGAATAAGCTTCAACCTGTCAAAACGCAGCTGCGCCGGAAATGGGTACACTTGCCTAAGAAGCGCGTGCTGAAATGCGAGAAATTTCCTTTTTACGTAGATTGACTTGCAGCGCTCCTTATGTTCGTTGTGTTGGATGAGATTTCGGTGGGTAGTCAATTGCGTTTTCGATCAGGGAATATTTGCGTTTCGGGAAATTCGAGAGAGTATGTTTGTCTCGCTAAAACAAAATAAAACGAGTAATATACATATGGTAATTTTTCAATAATATATTTTTAGGCAGTATTTGTCAAAAACATTAAAATAAGCAAAAACCTATCTTTTAGGTCATTTAGGCACTATTAGATAACGTCAGTAGATTTGTTCATGAATCATAAACATCGGCAATTATTTTCCTCATTTTCCTAAAGGAACTAAATGGGCATTTGTCTTGAACTCTGACATCCCACCTTTTCGTCTACGGCCTCGCTGCCCTCTCCGTCATTCCTCTCGTGCTCCTCGCCCTCCTTCCGCTGTCCTCGCATCTTTTCTTGTTGTTGCTACGAACCCATCCTCAGCCTGGTCCTCGAAGTCCGACGTGGCGCCGTCCCCACTCTCCTCCCCATCATCGCCCACGTACTCCTCTTCACCTGCGCATCTCGCTCTCCCGCCTTTGCACTCTCTCTTCTTCATTTATCTCGCACTTGTCATCGCCGGCGCTCTCGCCATCCTGACTATTATGAATTACCACAAGATAACTGCTACCACGACGGAATTTGTGACAATTCTCTTATACGTGGTGTTTTGAGTCTTTATACAATCTAAGTGACATATCCTTTACAATATGCTACTTGTCTTCTCTCTGCTACGGTTCGCGATTCTAATGGAACCAGTTGACTTCCGTTCATTACACGTGTCACGTGAAAACCTCCGACAATGTAATACAATTTACTTCTGTAATTTTTTTTTTTTAAATTTATGTCAGATAATGTATTTGGGTTCATTTTTTCTACTTGGCTACTTTTGAAACTGACTCCAAAGTCCCTCTCAGCCCTCTTGTAAACAAATTCAAAGAAATGTCACTCTTTACTCGCTGTTCATCATTTAATCTCACGGGCCACCCGTTGCGATGAAAAGGTTTAAGCTCCGCCCAACCCTCATATCCAGGCGTCCTTTTCCTCCGAGCATGCCTTCCCCGATCATTTGCCGCCTCAGTGGCGCCCCCTCAATCCCCATCCCTCCAAAACCATCACCCAGCCGCCACACACCTGCAGGTGTGGCCCAGGGCATTAACTGATGACATGACAGGGTCTCTGTTCGGAAGGTCGAAGGGGGCGAGTGCCGACGATGGCAGGATTTCGACCATAGCTGGTCATATTCAGCCGCTGACTGGAGGACGCTTCTATCGGACAGATGCTCTGGTCACTAGTTTCCCGTGATTTCTCCTATTAACTCGAGACGAATGCCCGAGCAACACCCTAACAAAAGAGCCACGAATCGGGTGCGCGATATTTTCTTCCTCTTCCTTGCCCTATCACCATCCCTTATTTACATACACGTAGACGCACTACACTTGCACACTTGGGAGGCCAGCTTAGAGCTTTCCCTCGGCTGCTGCGGTGCCACTGTGATGGAGGATACCTGGTTAGTTAAAAAAACGCTAGCCGACGTAGGTCGGCTCTGGATCTCCCCAGCTAGCAGGAAAGATCGTCGCCATCTCCAGCGATAAACATTTTACTACCATTCCAGGACTCGTGACCTTAGGAGTTGTCGCACCTCTTCTTTCTCCGTCGCCACTGCCTCCGCCTGCGCCGCTGCCTCCGCCTTCGCCACTGCCTCCGCCTTCGCCGCTGCCCCCGCCTTCGCCGCTGCCTCCGCCTTCGCCGCTGCCTCCGCCTTCGCCACTGCCCCCGCCTTCGCCGCTGCCCCCGCCTTCGCCACTGCCTCCGCCTTCGCCGCTGCCTCCGCCTTCGCCACTGCCCCCGCCTTCGCCACTGCCTCCGCCTTCGCCAGTGCCTCCGCCTTCGCCACTGCCTCCGCCTGCGCCGCTGCCGCCGTCCCCTGCGACTTCTCTTCCGCTTCTCCCACCCGCACCGTTTCCACAATCACCAACGCTACCACCGTCACCGCCAACGTCACCAGCGTTACCATCCTCACCACTAATGCTAGCACCACAGCCGTCACCTGTCAACGCCACCTCCAATGAGATCACCGCCGCTACGGCAATTGCCACCACTACCACCACCACCATCAACAACAACAACAACAACAACAACAACAACAACAACAACACTAATACTGTAACCATCACCGTCGCCATCTCAGTCACTCTACACGTTTCCATCAACGCTACCAACACTGAAACACCCTTCAATAACTTTAACGACACAGCCACTGTCATCGCCACTGTTACTCCCAACATCACCACCATCATCACAACCAACACTAACGACACCTCAACTGCCTTTACCAACGCTATCACCACCGCCGCCCCCAAACCCACCAGCATCACCGCCGTCATCAACGGTACGGACACCGCCACAGACTTTACCAACGCTACCGTCGCCGAAACAGCTTTCATCAAACTGACACCACCGCCGCCGTCGCCGCAGCCTCTGCCTCCGCAGCCGCCGCCGCCCCCGCGCTGGCCTGTCCCGCCCAGGCGCGCCGTCAACTCACCGAGACGGGGCAAACGCTTGTAATTTACCTCCATTGTGCGGCGAAGGGCGGGCGGTGTTAACGAGGCTGCGTTCACAATGCCACGACCGCTACCACAACCACAGCCTCTCCCTGCCCCTCCCTCCAACCTCATCTATTTCCATTCGCACGGCGTATCTACTTTGTTTTTACGAACTACTTGCAACGCATCGTTGAATAGCTTGAAATGGTTTCGTGATTGGCTGTTATGAGTAAATTAGTTCTTATTCTTATATACGTCGCTAGAACGCGTCTTACACAACCACTTTTTCATCTCTTTGGCATTATTTATCCCCATTCAACATGAATTACCATTGCTATTGCTGAAACCGCGTCAACCACCACCCCAACCACAAGTCCTACTGCAGACATCGCCCTCTATTCTCAGCACTGCAACAACCTCCTCCATCAAGTCTCCGGTGTCCAATACCGTGCATTTCCATCCCCGATTGCCCTCTCCTGTCGCAGCGTACCGCACATAGCGTGTATGCACCTCAATAGCCAATTCAGCGCCTTGGCTTTCAGTGATCTCCCTCTAGCTTCACTTTATTTCCGCTGCCACCGACTCTCGGTCTATCCCATTTCCGATAACTGCCTCGCCCCCGCGCCCACTCCCGTACATCCGCCGCTGCCGCCCCCGCTGTCTCCACCGTCGCTGCGCCTCCCCCGCCTTTGCCGCTTTCGCCACTGCCTGTGTCGCTGAAACCAATTGTATCTTCCACATCTGTACATAGGTATGCCAAAAAAACGATGTTTTTATTTTCTACCAGAAACATCGATATTCACATCGATGATTTCTTTAGTTCGATATTTTTTTCCTGAAACATCGAAGTTTTAAAAAAAAGTTTCTCATGATATAAATACAATTTCAGGAAACAGGATACGAAAATACTATTTGTTTAATCATATTTAAGACATCGATAAATTAAAACTCGATGTACTGCGATGTTTTCATTGACATCAAAAACCTTTTAGTGCTGTATCAAAATATCGATATAATTTTCCATCTATACTTGTACCTCCTCCATCGCCTCTGCCGCTTCACCTGCCCCTCTCCACCCCTCCGGCACCGCCTCCGTGACCTTCACCGCCTCCGCAACCACCCCCAACCATCGACGCCTTCACCAACTCTACCGCCACCGTAGCCGCTGCCTACGTTGCCACCACGGCCTGCACCTCCTGCCTCACCGTCTCTGCCTCCACCTCTGTCTCCATTGCTGTCACCTTCACCACCCCTCAGCCTCTAAAATCAGACGCTATTGCCGCATTCGGACCTGTCCCTCCCCTCCCCTCCACTGATTGAGGTATTTTGTCAAACTGCCCGTTCCCCTCTCCCCGCCCTGCACGGCCTTCTCCAACAACCCTCGCCCTCTTGTCCTCGCCCTTGCGCTGTCCCACCCCGCCCACCCCCGCCTCCTCTTTCCACAGGCCCCCGCCGTACCCCCACCCTTTCCCATCCTTTCCTGCCCTTTTCTGTTCTTTTTCCACCCTTTCTCCGCCCTTTTTCCGCCCTGCCTTCCCTTCCCCTTCCTGCCTTTCTATGCTTCGTCACCAGCTTTCATCTCAAGCTCTGACACACACACGAGCGGCGCTGGTCTATAATTATTTCGAGACGTTTTCAGCAGCGCCCACTAACAACAAGCGGTGAGCAAGCGAGGAAGCTTGCGGCAATTACATCAGTCCTTGGAAAATATAATAATGTAGAGGGATAAAAATATTCCGAGATTTCTCTAATGGAAGGGTGATGTTTAACTTGTGACCAAAGTTTGATGTGTAATTATTTTCCAACATTTTTGCTGATATGAAGTCAAGTAGTGGATAATAACTCTACCAGTGTTAAATATGATGTGCTTGGTTTGTAAACAAGAAATTTTGCTACATATTTTAATAATATAATTCACATGAAAATTGCTCTCGATTGAAAAGAGTTGCAAAGTTGAAAATTAAACAGTATTACTTAAAATACTTTTTTGAATTCTAGACAAACATGAATATGAGTTGGTATTATCATACTAGTTATTAATGACATTATCGCATTAAGGCAATTTGAACGCATAATTATATTCATTATTGGCGTGTTATATGTAGTGAATTCAGCCGCAACAGAAACAATGTCTATCTGACTACTGAGCACAGCTTACAAACGGAATTTTTAAACTCCAAACCTACATGAAAAATGCATATTTCATTTATTTTTTGGCAAAAATTCCTGTTTGTTTTGTCAGCTAATACTTTAGACACACTCCTTTTGCATATATGAACCACATATGTTACAACGAACACTGAAAAACAACAAGGCAGCTTTCGGCATGACTCACCTACCCAAGAGACCCACCCAATGGAAAGACTGGTACAGGACGAGGTGGGAACGGAGCCGAAGACAAAGATTGGGACAATTGCGGCGGAAGTACCTTCCACAGTGTCAGAGACGGAGGAGAACGGCTCCTCTTTTGGGCTGAAGCTGCGTTGCCTTGTTGCGGGTTTTACACGATTTGGGGTATTTCTGAAATGTATCCAAAATAAGGAACTCAAGTCGTACAATTACAACAGTTTATTTTATATGTTCCAAAAGTTTCACTTGTACCAGAAAAAACAAAGGTATTGTAGCGCTAGAAGATTAAATCAAGTCATATTCCTAAGTACACGTACAATAGTTGAAGTTCCAAAACCGTAGCCCAGTGACCAGTATCCAGAAGGGGCACAAATCAGCGAACTAAAACACGTTGAGTTCTTACTCAACATAGCGCTTTCTGCTCGCTGATAACTCCCTGTCCAGTCCACATTGCTCCACGAGGGACGGGCTCCTTCATTATATAGCCAGCCCCGCTGCCTGCCCAGTCTCGCTCCGCGGCCGTGCGCTGCTGGGCGCGCCCTAATCGTGCTGCGACTTCAGCAGCTCCGGCACTCGCGCGGCGAATTTAAATGTTCGACGAACACAACGGTTTCCTTGGTGGTAAATTTGAAGAGAATTTCCTAAAGGGTATATTGTTAGGAATTTTGATTTGGTTTTAATTTAACTACTGGATGAACTGGTTTAATTTTTACTACACCAATCTCACGATGCCATGACGAATTTCGTTTAAAATAAAAAATGTGTAAAAATTGTCTTTCAGAAAGAGATATAATCGTAGAAAACGAAAAAATAATATAAAATCATTAACTTTTAATTTTAAATTGTTGTTTGCTTAAAGTTGTATTCTGAAACCATTTTGTAATGATAATGGTTTAAATTCTAAAAAACGTGTGAAAAAGCCATTTTTCTAATTAAGATTACAAATTTTTATCTTATACGTAAGAATCACAATAAGGAAACAATAGTTTTTGCTCATATATTTACAAGTATTCTCTTTCTGTCTATACAATACGCCCAAGAAAAAGGACGGTTTTCTACTGTCTTTGAGACAATATTTATTCAAAACCCTGTAAGTTTGTTGCTATTAAAAAGAAATTACCCTCCAGAACTTTATCAAATAGATTTATGACAAAAGCTTTGAAAAATATATTACACTTATAATTGCTGGGCAAATTGCAGTTAAAACACGGGTAACACCATTGGTAATGAAACGGAGACAGATTCATGGACCCTTAAACCGAGTTTTTCGGGGACCTTTCGGGACATAACTACTGACCGAGTTGACTCCCGCACGGGGCAGAACTTGTGTTTCTAGTTTTTCGTCAGAAGTGCGGAATATTCACAAGTGTCCAAATAGTTAAAAAAATATGTTTACGAATATAATATACAGATATGTTTCAGAATAAATGTCACAAACTACTACTAATGCATACGGAGAGGTCGAAAATGATCACTTTTTGCGAATTTTAGGAATTGTATGTAACGAAATTATATGCATTGACACTTGTCCACGATTTTAGACAACTTTTAATGCACTTATATTCAGTGAGTACATAAAATCTACTTGACAGTGATATACCTGACCTGCAGAGCATATGTGCATACGATGTTGCCCAAGGGAGCATATGTGCATACGATGTTTCCTACGTGTTAAGGGAAAATGTCACGTTTTAACTCTGGTATATGAAATTTTCCGCCTCATATTAATTGGCATAAAGTGATGATTTTTTACCGTTTTTCATGCCCTAAAAATTTGTAACATTTGTTCTGAGGCATCTGAACGTTTGTTGAACATTAGAATGTGCAAGCTGCAATTTTTTGTCGTTTTCGTGTTTTGTAACTGGATGTCGGGCAAATGCAGGCGCCCGCCTGGTTATCCTGGACTGGGCGAGCGCTGGGGCTGGGGCGGGTAGAAGGGAAGGGGGCGCAGCGACCGCTGATTGGCGTCTGATTGAGGGGAGCTGCGGCGCAGGGCGCTGGCTGCAGCTGTTCCTTGTCACGCCCTTCCAACGCCCTCGGGGACCCGACTCCGACCCCGTCTCTGCCTTCGCCTCCGCTTATGCCTTCGCCTCTGTCGTCGTTTCTGCCTCCGCTTCCGCCACGGCTTCTGCCTCCGCCTCTGCCACCGTCCCCGCTTCCACCCCCGCGTCCGCCTCTGCCTTACGCCTCTGCCACTGCCTTCGCCTCCGCTTCTACCTCCACCTCCGCTTCTACCTCCGCCCCCGCTTCTGTCTCCGCCCTTGTCTCCCCATCTCCCTCCGCTTCTGCCTCTCTCTCCGCTTCTGCCTCCGCTTCTCTCCCCGCCTCTGCCTCCGCCTTTGCTTTGTCTACACTTTTCCTCCGCTTCTGCCCCCGCCTCCGCATTGTTCTCCGCCCGCACTTTGCCTTCTGCCTGCGTCCTGCCTGGCGACGAGCTCGCAATTTCCTCGGGAGATGCGACCTGGCCGCCAAGCAGCGCCGATGAAGGTGGCTCTGCAACTAACTTTGCTGCGCAGAAATCCTACCCGCAATAATCGGGTCATCTAAATGCGCCCGCCTGGAGTGGAGGATGGATGATCCCAAAATACATTTTCTACCGTTCACCCCTTTCAAAAATCAAACAATCGGGCTGCCAAAACAACCTATATTTCCCACCACCAAAGAATCGAAGAGTAATAAGAAATTGTATCTATTCGATTGCTAATTAAACGTCCAACAATACATGTTTCCCATTCAACTTTTTTGCTAATAACCAATGTTACATGAAACTGGTATTAAGCGACAGTAATCCCGGTCTGGAAAAAAATATAAACTGTAAAAAATTGATTTTACTGTAAAATCATTAAAATTTAAACATTTTTGGCACCTAATTTATTTTCTATAAACATTAAGTTCTCAATAGGTTTTGAATTTTAATTTCAGTCTTTATTATTTCCACTTTGAAATGGACGCCCGTAATAAAATCGAGAAGGAAATATCAAAGGAAGGCTGGAAAAGTGAAAGAGAAACACAAGGAAAGATGTCCCAAGATTGATACGAACCTAATAAAAGCACTTGAACAAAAAGCTGAATTGAAAAAGATAAAATGGACGGCCCCATTCCGCAGCAGAGTGCTCACTTGTTCTCCGCCGCCTGCAAGTGACACCTGCCGCCCGTTTCTACCTCGGCGCGGGGCTTAAACGAGCGCCCCTTAGGAAGCTTACCTTCGCGCCCCGCCCTCCGCCCTCCGCGCCCTGCCCTCCGCCCTCCGCGCCCCGCCCTCCGCGCCCCGCCCTCC
>BOPP01000241.1:1273667-1308209 GCA_017312745.1 Gryllus bimaculatus
AGAAGGATTTTACGCCCAGGTTAAGGATAGAGATAGTGCATTCCGCAAAATTTATTTTCGGAATTGTGGCAAATAGACCAAGAGTATTATGGAATTGTTTAATTGCATTGCTGATTCCGGGCTCGTGATCCTCAAAAAACGTGAGATAGCAGCTATCCTCCAACCATTTTAAGATTAAGGGGGATGCGAATTCTGACCCACAAAATTATCGCGGGAACTTAGTCATTTTTATGATGCCAGACGTGAGACAAACTGTTGCTGTCAAATACTCAAACGGGCGACTGAGTGAATGGACGGGAAGTACGGAAAATATCAGAATTACAAGGCGAAGGAGGGCAGGCTTTGGCACGTAGACGGCTGTCTCGACGACGTAACTATAGCGTTTGTATGTGGTGTAGCAGTAGATAGCTCGATATACTTAAAGAGCTTGAGCTCAGCTGTGCGCGTAAACGGGGCCACTTATTATTGCAGTTTTGTGGAGTTGAAAGGCATTGTTGGACCTATGCAATAGGGACAAGTTTCATGGAAAGAATTAAATGAGCTAGCGTCTCACGTAAAGTTTTTAAAAGTGTTGCAGAGCATGTATAGGGAAGTAAATTTCTGGCGTCAGGTGGCGGTGACGGAAGTACTGGACGCAAAAATAAGAAATCCGACAGTAGGAGTAAGGCAGGGATGTCCTCTTTCACGACTGGCTGTTTACTGTTTATATAATGATTTATTGACGCGTGGGTACAGGAAGTGCGGATACAGCGCTCCGCGGTATTTGATGGCCTGAAAATCCCCGGAGCTAGTTATATGCTTTAGTTTTTGTGCTCGGAGATGATTGGGGCTTACAGAAAAGAGTTTAAAATATTCTAGAACGGTATACGTGAAACATGGGGACTAAAAGTAAAATATAAAAAACGAAGTAGTAGTCTCAGAATGTGGGTTTATTTGGGGTAGCAAAGAGAAATGGTACTTACGGGAACGCTACGGGAAAGAAATTGAGACGGCCGCGTTAAAACATTTACACTGTAATCTTGGGAAAATCTTTCCATGAATGGGGGATGGACATAATCATATATTATGACGGCTCAGCACACAAGGAAGAAGAATTGCGGCTCAACAAGAAATTCGTTTGGCGCAGCTGGCGCAGGGCTTCGGCGGAATTGCTCGGTAAATAGTATGGTGCGAATACTATGTTCAAGATCGTTTAGGTTCCCAGGCTATGAGCTATGGAGCAGAAATTGGGGAGTGGACGATAGGTAATAAATCGAATTAGAAGATCGTATAACAAGAATTATAGCAAATTATTCTAGGAGTGTCTGGGTGGCGCAGGGCAATGCCGGAGTCTTCAGAGAGGTCGGTAAGTAAGGAATTTAAAAGTATCTTTATATATGAATCCTATTAAACATCCTGGATTAAATTAGGCTCGAGATGAACAGGCTGACACACTTATACATAAGGGGCTTTAGAGCGCAATGGTACAGGGAAGGCGACATCCGCTAGCTGGGCGCAGCAAAGATTAAAACGCGGCTACTTGAACCGCGCAGGGTTGGGAGATTGTCTTCGGTGAAATGGGACGTGAGATAGGGATGGAGATAGAAGGCTAATTTCCGATAGACTTGCGGATATAAAGAGGCAGAGATCTGGGCAGCACGTGCTGAAAACGTTGCGCTGGGTAGCTCAAATGCCATGCGAGTGCCATTATGGGGTTGCCGAAAGTTTACTATAGCATACTCGTCGGAAAGGACGGCAAGCAGGGGGGAACTGCGCTTGGTTACAGGGTTTGGGCGGTGATGGAGCGGCGTAGATACTAAAGGAGCAATGGTAACTGGCATCTGTGTGCTTTGGCGGTGATGCGAGGGAAACTGGATCCACATTCGCTCTTAATTTGCTGTGCATCCGAAAACATGGAAAAAAATATGGATGGTAAATGGGAAATTACATACTTCCTAAACAGGAACAGTACGGCTCGCCAAACATTTTAGGTGCAAAAGATCTAAAATTTATGAAAGAATTGGGGGTAACACTTTTTAGAAGGTCCGGAGCGCATTAGGGGGGAAAGCTGAAATTATAGGTGGAGTGGGAAAACAGCACAGTTAGCTTAGCGGAGCCTAGACTGGAGAGAAATTAAATAAGTCAATAAAATCTAACAATAAGTACGTTTTTACTGTTAAGTAGTAAGCCACGTCACGAATAAACAGAAATAAGTCATAAGTCGTAGTCATTGGTAAATAACTGGCCAATAAATAAATAAAATAAAACTCGCATATGTAATAAGTCACATTCAGGGGTGAAGGGAAGGGGGGATCGGAAAATGTAAAGGGCAGAGGCGTTGGTTGCTGGACGGATGCTTCTGTGGCGCCGTTATATTTCAGGTGCTGGAGGAGGCCAGACTGGAAGGGACGGCGGGACGCGCGAGAGAAATAATAAATTATAAGGCTAAAATAAATGTCGGGATAGACTTAGAACTGATAGCGGCTTCATGACGGCAGAGATTTTTTGCCCCTTCAAGGGGTTTTTCCTGAGCCGTACCTGTGTGGTCTCTTTTCCGCGTGCCTTGATGCGATGAAGAGACCATTGGGGGATGCAATACGCAGAATTCGAAGATTAGAAGACGCGAAGATGTTAGGTATTGTAATGCTAAGGCGCTCTCGGCTAGGTAGTAATCTAATTGTTTGTAAAATTACCTATTAAAATAATAAAAATAAAAAATAGTTTTTCGTGGTTTCTCCGAGCAACCACCAAGGCGATGCTGAAGCAGTACGCGTAACAAACAGGCCCGAGGCTTGTTCCGTCTCGAAGGCGGAGGGCCTACCGCCGCTGGAAGTGAGATAACTTGAAGTAGAGAATATCTGCCCGAAAAGCTCGAGCATTTCAGGCCATTTGAGAGATATCACGCCAGCGGACGCGTTTTGCCGCATCTCCGCGAGTAAACGATCACTACATTAACGAGATTAATTGGCAAAGATGACCGTGGCCGGATAACACCAAATAATCAACCTCCAGTTAGCTAAAATGGCATTTCTGTGGCTTGCTGCATGAACCGTCGTCATATTCGCAGCTACAGTTGTTTCTCGGAAGCTGTTAAACCGGGGGGAGGGTAGGGAAGGGACGGGAGGGGGAGCGCCAACCGCAGTTCAGACTGAGCCTACCGGGCATAGGTTGCCCTCGAACTTGGAGGAACGAGCTCGAGGGGCGAGCAGGTGCCTCGCAGCCCTGGCGACCGGGAAGGTAATAATCCGGCGCCAGGCGCCGGTCGTGGGGTGGTGCGGTGGGCTGATGTGGGCGGAAATGGAAAATCATACTGTCAACAGAGGGCGCGCTAGGGTGGCGGCGCTCGGACTGCGCGGGGGAGAGCGAGTGGAAGGTGCAAGGGAGGGAACATGGCGGGAGGGAGGAGGAAAAGGAATAAGACTGGAGAGAGGTTGATAACAGAAAGAAAGTTGATGTATAGAGCGTGCGACAAATGGTAGGTGGATGGGTGGAAATATGGGAGGATGAAAGAGAGAGGGAGCGAAAGATGGAGGGTAGAAAAGAGAGTGGTTGTGAAGGGATAGGTAGATAAAGGAGTAGGAGAAAAGAGATAGAACATTGGTGGAAGATAGAGAAGGTGAGGAAGTGTTGAAGAGAGAATAGTGTGGAGGAGATGTGCTGTGAATGAGAGAGAGATGAAAGAGAGAAAGAGAGAGATTTGTGAATGAGGAAGGTCGGTGAAAAGAGGAGGAAGTAAAGAGTGAGGAGAGAGGAAGAATGGTGAGGGCGAACACGGGAGGGAGGCGAGTACAGTGATAGATGGAAAAGGGCCATGGGCCGACAAGGCGCAGGATGAAAAAGAGAAGAATACAAAGGTAGGGAAAAAGAAGATAAGGAAAGTGGAGAGTGAGCAGGTTAGGAAGCGAGGATGGCGGAGGGCGGGGCGCGGAGGTCGGGGCGCGGAGGGCGGGGCGCGGAGGGCGGGCGCGGGAGGCGGGCCGGAGGGCGGGGCGCGGCAGGGCGTGGGCGCGAGGGCCGGGGGGGCGCGGAAGGGCGGGCGGAGCGGGCGCGGAGGCGGGGCGCGGCGGGGCCCCCCCGGGGGGAAGGCGGCCCGGGGGGGGCTCCGGGGAAGGGGGGCGGGGCCCCACGGCGGGAAAAGCGGGGGAAAGGGGACGGGGCCAGGGCGGGGCGGAGGCGGAGGGCGGGGGGGCGGGGGGGGGGGCGAGGCGAGGGGCGCGGAGGGGCGCGAGGGCGTGGCGCGGAGGGCGGGGCGCGGAGGCGGGCGCGGGGCGGCGGAGGGGGCGCGGAGGCTTGGGTCAGTTCCCTTCCTCCTCTCCCCCACCGTCGCATACCCTTCCCTGCGCGGTAGAGCCGTCTTACCGATGAGAGCAACCAGCCGCTAGAGCTCTCCAGAAAAAGAGCGGCTGAATTCCACCTAGCTATGTGTCTAGTGTCGAAAATCCGCAACCAGCGACATTGGAAGAGAGTGTGAACTGGAAACGTTCTGAATTGCTTGTTCAAGCTTTTTGGGGGAGGAGCTAAATAGTTTATAATCATAAGTTGCTGCAGATCTAACATTGGAGAATTTGTCGGTTTCGTCGTGAATGTAAAGTTTAATGTGTTTGTTAATGTAATTGAAAATACAACTTCCATTTTGGGCATTACTTATTGAGTACTCTCTCCACACAAGTGTGTTTGTTTATTGCAAGGTTGCAGACGATGAGCCTATTACGGTTTGCACCTCAATTAACTGGCGTATTTTCGCTGAAAGTTTGTGAAATAAGTAATCGTTTGTGTATCATAATACCGTTCAAATATATTGAAAGTATCGTGTGACTCAGAGTACTTAATCGATCTGCCTTAAAATGTTAATTTCTTCGTAACTGACTTTAGAGTATCTTCAGAAAGAAATGTAATAAAAGTTATGACAGAAGCCCAAACGTATAACAGAAACCAAATTATCAAATGTGAATTCAGTTGTTTATTGTGCAGTAATAATTGGATTTATTTCATGGTATCACGCATTAATTTTAGAGATAATCATGATACCCACTCAACAGAGAACGTGCTGTACATATATACACGTACTAAATAAATGACGTCTGAAAAATAAGTGTCTGCAGAAAATAAAATAAAATAATGTCTACAGAAGGTGCCCTTCATTTCGCGTACAAATGGGCATTTTTGATGTGAGCACTTTTTAGGAAAGGAAAACTTTTTTATGTATGATATTGAAAGTCGATACAGCGTATGCTTTAAAATCATAAGTGATTTCATAAACTATTATTGGAGATATTTGACTATTTCCACAACTCGAGTGGAATTTATTCAAACAATTTGAGGAGTGAAAAAAATCAATAATAGTTTTTTTGTTGTCATTGATCCATAATTGGTCTTCATTTTGGACGCGATTAATTTGTTAAGATTATTTTGAATAATAAATCACTAAAAATCAATAAAACCATTGTAAAATTCATAGCAACACTTTCATCAACTTAATCAATGTAAAGTTTACATAGGAATTATGTGTGGTTATTTATACATTTAGGGTATCAGTAAAACAGTTTTTTTATCAATTACCAAAAATTATGTTTATAAATTATTTCACAAAAAATATACTAAATAATTTTAAAAAAACATAATATGAACATACAGTACCTGACAACTTCCAAATCGCTCTCGTTGAAGTTATGAAGACATCAAGTGCTAATGCCCGAGTCCATTTGGTGGGTCCTGTCGCCACCAACTCATCTTTAACCACTGCGAAGACGGCTTTACGCACCTTAAATTCCTCCTCCAGCGAACATAATGAGCCGTTCCAAGCCTTCATCAACTACCCGCCGGCGGCAATTTGTCCTCGAACGAAATTCCGACGCGAATATAAAACCCCCCTCGTGAAAAGCCATTAAAACGCGAGGTGGGCTCGGGAGGCCTCCCGCCGCGCGAGGTGGGGCCAGTGAAAGCCCGCGGTAATCCCCGGCCGCCGCTCCCGCCCCCGCCCCCGCGCCGTGCGTGCGTGGGGCGGGCATCCGCCGTCAGCAGCGTGTCCGCCAAGGTGCTTCGGCCCGTCACAGCCGCGTCATGTGCGGTTGAAAAATTGCGCGAGGAGAGCGCTACTGCAAAATTAACGCCTGAATTCGACTTCGACGTAACACACAGTGCAAATTTTGTATTGCTTTCTCCAGCGTCCTAGCATGTTCCCGCGGAATATAAATTAGTGTAGCGGGCAATTATGGCATATTCGACGAGAAAAATTATGTCGCTGCTCTATTCTGTAATTATTTTTTGTATCTACTGAAAATAGTATTCTAGTACGTTAAATGCGATATTTGTATTTTTAACAAATATGCAGGTATACATTACTTTTATTTTACAAGAAAAGATCAGAGCACGTATACTCTAGGAAATAAGTGAAATCTACTCATAAAAAAAGTACATATTGAAATTCAAAATATATTATGCCAAGGTTAATGCATTATCTCATGAGATCCCATTTTCCAAAAGACTGAAACACGCATCATGTCTTTTTTAGATCACTTACACTTAAACGCCCAAATTTTGCCTGTAGATTATTCTTTGTTTCACTTAACGGTTACACTCTATGTACCCACAGACTTGGAATTACGGAGAAGATATGCTTGTGAAAGTAAATCAAAATATTTTTATTTTATTCGTTTTAAGTAGAATGACTTACACTAACATGCGCGACGCTCTCACACATGCCGGGAGACCTATCATGAGCTTAGAGATTGTCCCGGATGGAGCGAATTTTGAAGATCTACCTCTTGATGAATAAACATACAATGCACTTACGGGACAAATGACCACAGTAGCCAGGAATCATTGACAACCAACCATCTAACCAACCAACCAACCAACCTAAGTGGAGTGAAAAGTTTTGCCTAGTGCACAAAGTTGCACAGATAATCTGTTGAGGAATTCTTTGGGATTTTGTGTAAAAAAAAATGATTGTGAAGATGATTAAACAAACACTAATGTTTCGTGTTTTGTTCAGTCCGAAGGCGGTTTACGTGCCTGCGCCAATCGATATATCGGTTCTGTTTCATCTGTCCATCCATCAGTTTTTTGCCAGTGCGTCGCGGGTAAGTTCAGCTACCCGCTGTTAAGAAAGTTGCAACTTCTATGGATTTCCCATCAATTTGACTTCATCCATCACGATTGCGCGACGTACGAGGTGTCTAAGAGATTGTGGAGAGAGAGAAAATCCAACAAAAGGTTTGAAACAATATCCGACAAATAATAGTTTGCGGTGAGGTCTTCATCAATTAAAGCTGAATTCTGCGGTGCTCTGTATTTTGCATGCGGGAATCGCTTCGCAAATCAGTTTCTGTTTGTGTTGTTTAAATGGGAAAATAAGTTTACCTTCGTAGAATATACTTGAAGAAATTCAAAACGGAATTTTCTCAATGTTGGTTGATTTTGTGCGTCATATCATATACAGTTCCTTCCAGAAAGTAGTCACTCTATTAGTTAAAAAAATGATCGTAAAATTAGTATTTTTTTACATTAGTATTTACAGTGGTAACGCGTGTCTGATCACAGTATTGTATGTTTTCTCTGAGTTTGTGTCATTGAATTTTGACGAATCTTTACTAGTAATTAATTAAAAATACAATTTATAATAACAATTTGATACAAATATTTTATTTTATAGAAGTCGTTAAAGACACGTCTTAATGGTCAATAATATTGCACTACAGTACCTCTTTATCATCCACCGATGATAAAAGAATGCTTGTATCTACTCTTTTATGCGCGCTCCAGACAGTGATACACACTTAACCAGCTGCTACTACCCATTCAAATATATTAAAATAAATCTCTAAGAAAGTACTATTGTGAAGGGATTGCAGCGATAACAGATGTAAATACTGTCTGTTGTTTGCTTACCTATCTTCAACTGTTCACATTTTTATGAAATAAGAGGGGTGATATTGACTTTATCACATATTATTTACGTACGTATTATAGCAAAAATATGACATGTTGAGTCGAAAAACGACGATTTGTGATGAGCATGATACCGAAAAAGTTGATAATCCGTGTTACCATTTCCAATAAATTACTTCCTCTAACATGTTTTGTAATCCAAATTCATGTGTTGTGGGCAGATTCCGAAAAATTGGTTGAGTGGCTTTGATTCGTTTATGTACCGCTCGTAAATATTCTTCACAAAGAGTGTCAAGTGTTTCTCTCAATTCCCCATGTTACTAACTCTGGCTCCCAATAGTAGGTAATTAAGATATCACATGAAAGGTGTCGGAGTGAAGAAGACCCTAGTGTATTCGCATCGAGGGCGGTGATACCGACGCTTCGACCAACATTTCATCACTCGCACTCCAGCCCTGAAGAAGGCCCCGATATGATGGTCGAAACGTCGGTATTACTGGTCTGGTCGCGGTGTCATATGTGCCTTCTTCAGGGCTGTAGTGCGAATGATGAAGACTGCGGTATGATGCTCAAAGCGTCAGCATCACTGCCCTCTAAGTATACGATTATAAGATGTCTCGTGTTTCCCAAATTACGTGTATTGAAACCAGGTAAATGCAATTTTATATTACACGCAAACGATACAAATCTTATATCTATTCCAAAACTCTCTCCTCTCATCGGTCGTGAGGTAATACCTTCCTCTCGTAAAGTAGCTCTTTATCGTCCAGTATAATAAATGATTATTTCCTGTGCGCGGGCGTTGTGACCCACAGAGAAGCTTCCTGCCGCTTGCGCAGCGGGGGGGGGGGCGCAACAAATGCCTCTCGTTATCGTAGTATTAAATTCCTCCACCGAGCGGCGCGCCCTCTGCCGCTCCGGGAGTTGCCACGGAAAGAAAGAATGCGCCTATAAAAGGCCGCGTGGGGGGGTGGGAGGAGGGCATCCGGCCACGACAGCGCCTTTTACAACCCTTCAACTTTGGCTGTTCTGGGGGTGAGCAACGGAAAGTGAAAAGTAATAGCCACCCCATTCGCATTATTTTCGTCTGAAAATGCTTGCTCCTAACAACCGAGAAGCCGTATGTTTGAGCGCTGTATAGTTTCCACATTCTGCAATATTCTTTTTAAAAAAAGTTAACATTAGCGATGTCAGCTGATTTTATTAACGAGTGAATGATACTTGAAAAGTAAATGTTGATATTGAATGTAATTGAATGAAATAAAAGTAATGTATTTACTGTACTCTATAAGCATAAGATGCAGGAGATTTTACGTTTATGTGTACGTAGAAATGTAATTTAGATTATCAATTTTATGAGGCAATCATGCGGGTACTTATTATTTCTTTGTGCTGTTTTGCTTTCTTTGTGCTAATAGTAATTTATTAAATTCATTTTTATCAGAGCTCTTTTCATTTGACACCACTGTTCCAGTGTAAGTAGTAGCAGAGATAATATTTAGTAATAACTACAATACATCTCTACTTTATATCTTCCAATGAAATGTAATTTAATAAATATAACTTTCTTATAAACATATTACAATCTTATAAAATTATATTGTAATTATAACGCGCTAGATGCAGATGATAAGTCAAATAATATGTGTCTGTGTAGTATGCAATGCTGATATTTCCAAATCGGAGGAATTGAAACTGAAGGATTGCCATTGAGAGCATTGGCCAAATATTGTTAAGGTATTTGTAGAGCTTTGGTGAAATATAAATATTTAATCGATTGGTATTAGTGTTCGGGATTCATGAACACAATGGAACTAAACCAAGCAAGAATATAAGCACGTGCCTTTTACAAATATTTGATGAGCTATTGATCCTTGCTAAATCACATTATCTTCTCTCAACCTCAAAGTAACGACATTGCTAAATTTTGTAAGATCATATATTGAATGAAATGTGCAAGTTCTTCGTTGAAATGCATTAATACTCCGAATTATTTAAATTGATTGAATCCTATTACGTCTTCCCTGCGATATGTATGACCTTGTGTTTTTATTATATAAATCTTGAACATTGCCGTATAAGGACCGCTTAGGGCGTTGAGAGGTCTTGGCTATTGCTTACGGAATTGTACTTGAGTTCGCCTCGACGGTGAACGAACGACCGAAGATAAGCAGCAACCCGATCGGAAGCGATCTGAGCGGAGAGGAAATGCGAAATAAATCGGAAGGGGATGCGCAGGGAATGGCTCGCCCCACATCGGCCGGGAATGAGGAAATAAATTTACTGTCGACAGGTAGCGCTGCGAATCCAGATCCGACGTGGCTTGTTTGTGTGCGCCGGTTCGCCAAACAACAGACCCGCCGATGGCGAAACATTAAAATAAATAAACGTCGGGGAAGAAACAAACGCCCGGCGCTGCCCGCCTTCGAGTGGCAATAACCAGTGATTGATGCGCTGTCGCAGTTTACGTCGTCCGCTGCCGCGATCGATTCGAAGTCGTTTGCGAAACAACGCACTGCTTGGTGCAGAAGGGATGCGGCCAACTTAGGGGGATTTTCTGTTCCTTCAGATGACTGGGTCAGTTCACTTGGAAATTGCTCAGTGTTTGGTTGTTTGTAATTTGCGTGTTTTGATTCAACACCGCCTGTGCCAAGAGTTGCAGAGATAGCCTATTTTCTAGCAAGTAAAAAATCCACTGATTACAATGTGTTATTATTCGATTTTCTTAGCCATTTTGAGATTTATGAGTTGAATGTATCAATAATTAGCCTAATATTAACATTTTTTTTGTATTTAAAGGAAATAGACGAATTCCAAACATCCTACCCCCTCCATTTGTGATGATGAGGGCTGTGATTTATATGCAATTCAAAAAGGAAAATGTGCGAAATAGTGTAACGTGAAAGTGTAAAAATGAATAAAAAGTGTAATGTGGAAAATACGTTTACAGCAAAAAAATACAGAAATCATATAAATTGTTAGAAGTGGCAAACATTAATTCAAGAGTTTTTAGTTTTGAAGAATATTCATTTCTTAGGAAAACAATGGGAGATCACGTTAATGTACATTTTACAAAATAAAAAAATAGGTATCGCAACAAAAATATGACTTCCTCTGAATTCACGACAAATTCACGGGTCTGACTCTTTTATCTCTCTCCACGTTTGCGCACGCATAGACGCTCGGCGGATGCACTTTCACTCGTACCGCCGATGACAGGTCTCAGCGTGCTTGTCGAGTCAGACGAGCGGACTCTCTGGTCCGTGGCCATGGCAACGTAAACAAATCCTCGGAAGGCCATTGCTTCAAAACAGGTCACATGATGTACCATAGCACGTGGTGAGAGAACTGTCAGAGCAGCTTACATGTTGACGCAACTGAGAGGTCTTGGGTATCTTTCCGCGGATGAGGGGTGAATATGCAACAAAAATTATGCAAATATGGCTCAAAAATGCAAAAAATGCAATTATGGTGATATATTCCAAATATAAATTGCTTAAATTGATTAAAAAAATTCATTCTAAATGCTTCAAAACCCATTCAATATGTTGAAACGGGCCGTTTTAGTTAGGAGAAAAAATATGTAAATGCAAGTAAATCACAGCTCCAGTGATGATTCATTGACCCTCTCACTGTCCCAGTTCCCTCTCTTCTCTCCCCCACTCTCACTTTCTCACTCTCTCCCTTTCTCGGTCTCTATTTTTTATTTATTTATTTATTATATATTTAGAGTACTAGTGTTCCGTTTCTTATAATTAATTGATGACAATCTCACGACTAGCGAACGACATAATTGTTCAGATCATTCTTTCGTCTCTGAGCATTGTCTAGATAACAAACGCATATGAAGCTTTCCAAACTGCAGCGTAAATATTATTTATTTTCGTTTCAGTACCGTAATCTTGAGAATTTCGTGATATTAGTACTCTGAATCTCCCTCCATCTCTGAATACTAGTGTTTCAGATTGATTGATTATTGCTTCTTCAATTTGTTCATTGATTAATTCGAACATAAACTATAAATTAATAATATAATACTTTTCGTATCCAGAATCCATTCCATAAATTTCTACCATTCATTACCATGCTTTTACGCCATCTACTAATCACAAAATATTTTTTCCTTGCATCGTTTACGAGCCACTCACATTTTAAACCTTTATGATATTAGTGCGTGTCATAGGTTTCAGACCATAATATTCGTACATTTGACAATTCATCCTGGGAAATTAGGTACTCTAAACGCTTCAACCATTAAATATTTAAACATTTGTTTTAATAATCCTTTTTACCAAACTGAGTGGACTTTTGTAAAGTTACCCAAACTGGCGTTGCTACCAGAATCGCTTAACTTCGATCTGTGTAGACAAGAGGTTACGAAACTCGAAACATTGTGTGTTCAGGGATGGGTGACCGTCCGGGAAGCTGGAGAAAGTTACGGCGCCGAGGCCCTGGCCGAAGGACAATGACGGACGATGGCTGACTTGGTTAAAGGAGAATGACTGCACCCCACGTTCAACGCCAGTACTTCGTAATTGAGAGAACGTTGTAACGAATTAACGTAAAACAATAAAAAAAGAAGTGGATAAACGTCAATGAACGAAGTGCGCCGAGAACGGCTTTTCATTGAAGAGTTTGGGTGCGTCGTGTCGATACGGCCAAACAGTTTCCCTTAAACATCCCGCCTCCTGTTCGCGTGGGTCGCGTCGCTGCCGCGGAGCCCACCTCCGCGCCCTTGCTCCTTTATCCTCGCGCTGCTGCGGCGCGTCTCGGCGCCTGCGGCTGCCGTCGAGCGCCGCGACGCCTCGGGACAATGCAGCTGCGCCGCCCCCGCCCCCGCCCCCGCCCGCACAAAGGGCGACGCGAAGGAGGCGGCGATGGCTGGGGGCGCTGCCCGGGCGCGGTGGTCGCCACAGACACCACGTTGCAGGGGGCGTTTTATTGCCCTGCAACCAATGATTTCAACGTTCGAAATTTTGCGCCTTAGCGGAAAACAATACTATTTCACATTTAAGTTTAAGTTTACAGAAGAACAGTTTAATGATGGGAATGAATTAAAGTGGTAATGATGTTATTGTCGTTTGGATGGTTTCCAATACTTAGAGAAAGGGCAATCGTACAAAAGGCCTGGCGCAAAAGGTGTCATGTCATGCCTGTGGCGGTGATGGGGAAATTGCAGGCGACGCGCAGTCGTCGGATAAGACATCGCATCGTACGGGGCATTTTATTGACTTGCAATCGGTGTTTCAACGTGCAGAATTATGTTCCTTGTGGGAAAATGAAACTATTTCACAATTACCCACGTTCATGGAAGGCTGTTTAATTGAATGAAGGTGTAGATAATGTTATTGTTGTTTGGGGGGTTTGCAGTACTTGCATAAAATGCAATGACTATTTATCCGATGTTGCAATGTACTCGTACCGTACAAAATTATGTTCCTTGTAATAGGATGATCCTTCTATTTCACTTTTACCCAGGTTTACAGGAATATTGTTTAAATATGTTATTGTCCTCTCAAAGGAAGTGGTGGTTATGTTATTGTTTTTGTACTGTTTTCAATACCTACAGAGGGAGAGATGGCTTTGCAAAGTGCGTGGCGAAGGAGATGGCCATTGCTTGCGTCGCGCTGTGGCCGATCACAATGCACGGGGCATTTTATTTTCCTGCGAGCGGTATTTCAATGTACGCAATTCTGTCCTTCGGAGGTAATTGTGTGCCCAAGTGAGTAGGAGGAAGGTTTAAAGATGTTTTTCTAATCTTGATGGAAGTGTTCAAGGTCGTGTTTTGTCTTCCTCTACCTTTATTATTATTGGGCTCCCATGTTCGCACAAAGGGCGTAACGTAGGTTGGTTGGTTGTTTGGTTGGGTGGTGATGCAGGGTGCGTCAACAGAAGAAGTCATTGGTTCCATACGTGTAGAGCATATGTTATAGCGGAAGATCACGGTGATATAGGTGATATGTTGAGACCCGGCGACAACGTACCGTTGACCAACGTTTTTTCCCAACCCCCATCAGTGGGGCTCCGCCCCAGCCGTAACACGATTTAAGCTCCCGAACTGCCAGTATGTGTGGTGGGTGAAGTCGTGTATGTAAGTTTGTGTGTGTGTGTGTGTGTGTAAATGACACCACGTTGCTCGGAGCCTTTTTTCCTACGACCTTTCGAATTTCGTCGGTAAATTCATGGTGAAACTCGTCGTGAAATGGTCAGACTCCTCGCCTTTTGCCGGTGGGACAGGGGTTGAAATTCCGGTCGGTCCACGTGAGTTTGTGTGTATCAGCGGGATCGCGGGAGGTTTGTCATTTTTCCTTTCTTCTCTGACTCCCATTCCACCAGTGCTCTACCATAATTCATAATATATCGTACGTATACGTATTAACATACATATCAATATCAGACACCTATTTCAGCTAAGTCTGCCAGGCTTTGGCACTGGTGTCATAATAATGATTACGTATACGTACGAAAGTATGTCTCTCGGAGGTAGAGGGCGTTATTCAACATTTACTCAAGTTTACAGAATAAGAGTTAAAAGATCTATTTTCCCCCTAAAAGTGAGCATGGTGTTGGTTTGCTTCCTTCTAGCTTCGTTAATTTAGCTTTGAATTGCCGCAGAAAGGGCAATGACCGCACGAAGGGCTAAGGGAGGCGGCGGTGACAGAGGGCGCTGGTTGTCTCTCAGGGGTCGGAAATGTCACATCGCACGTGACATTTTATAGTCTTGTGTCCGTCTCAACGTACAAAAGTATCAAAAGTCTCTCAGGTAAAGGACACTATGTCACGTTACCCAAGTTTACACACGGAAAGTTCAAAGATATTTTTATTCTTCAAAAGAAAGTGGTCATGATGTAGTTTGGAATGGTTTCAACTTCGTTATCAATGTATGTTGGACGTAGTTATACGTCTAAAAGTATTTTAGATGTAGCCTATACAACTAGGAAGAGCAATGAAATTGGAACAAGTGAGTTTATGTACTTCATTTTAGGAAACAATGTTCTTTTCTTTTAACTTGCAATTACAACCCATCAAAAAATTATCCCAAATTTACTTAAGACGCAGGAGGTTACAGGTTAGTCTACTATATACTTTAGGAGACATTTTTTAATGTTATATATTTTTATAATATCTTCATGAAGGAAATGGGACGGTAATAGCTGCACTGACAACATTTTTGTTGGCCAATTTAGGATTTTCGAAACCACCCGAAAGAGAGGTTGATTGAAGGTTGGACCGTGTTGCATAGAAGTAGAGCACACCAATTGACTCCGTAAATGTCGAAAAAGTTTCCACTTTAATGCGAGTGGCACATGCGTCGATTGAGGTAGAGTAGTATCTATGATGCCGAATATTCAAACCCGTCTTTTCCAGTTGAGCAGCATTTGCCACTACCCGTGAATTCATATCTTCTTGACGTCCTATCCGCATTGCGACTATTTTGTGCTTACATTACAATCCCAGATGTGGATTCTGAAAACTTAATAGAGGTGACTGTTGCACCCGCTTGATCAGAATCTCCAAGATAACGTTTTTCTCTAATTTATTATTTTCATAAAAAATCATTAGTATTGGGGGCTAGAGTAAAGGTTTAGGACATATTGGTGTTCGAAGTTAATGACATTTTGCTAATGGACATGTGATGGGAAATTTCATATTATCAAGTTCCTCATATGACATTTACCTCTGATTAGTAAGTAAGGTGCACTGGTGTTTGGCAGCAACAGGTTCTGACGCAGTCAAAAGCTAATTTGTGGATCATGCCCCCCCCCCTCCAACAGTTCAGTATGACTTGACTAGATGTTCCCATGCGCCATGACAATGTCTCATGACCACATGTTCATTAGCAAAATGTGATCGCCTTTTGCCCCCTACATGCTCTAGAAGTTTATGACATTTATTCCTAGACACTTTGTTAATTAATCCTTATCCACCTGAATTATTTTCTTAAAACAATCTTTACACTATTTTATAATTTGAAAGGAAAGGATTTGAATGAGTGTCTCTAGTTTTTATTTTTCGTGACGTATTGGTTGTTTCATATAAGTTCTTATTCTTACATGTTGAGTCTTTAAATCAAATTTTGTAGAGTTTTTTCGTTGTTTCCATACAATACAAATGTTGTTTTTAATAATTCATAAAGTACGAACATATTCTCGCTTGTGTAAAATAACGAAAAAGTTTTAGTGGGAGAAAACGCTAAACGGATAACTCGCACCCGCCAAACTCTCGTGCATTGGAAACAACAGATTACACGTGTTTGAAATGTTTTGGAGATGAACGAGCGTGAGCATATTGCAAGAAAATCATTCTTTCAAAAACATTAAACAAGGACTTTTATTGTCATTTGTTTGAAAATTCTATATACTCCTAAAGTCAGTAATATTAGTTTAAGGATATTCTAAATTATATCTCTTTTAATATTTCTTTCCATGCAAATCGAGCGAATTTAAATGTTGCGTATTACCTTTATTGTATAAATTATATTTTTTATTACTCCTAAAAAATGGAATTTCACTTTCTCTTTCCTTTAAATACTATATTTCTTACACATTTTCGTTTTAGATTCTGCTGCAAACTAAATGCTCTTAAAACATTTGTGAAATGATGTTTTCAATATTCTCGTAATTGTATATTTTGAAAACAATGAGTCACAGACGTAAAAATTACGAGTGAAGTTCTGAATCGAAATCCTGAAGTCCGAGATCCCCCCTTGTGTTTAGTTGTTGGAGCCGAATCATATCTACAGAGACAATAACAGCGAGTGCAATAACCTGGCGAGATGAATTATTTACGATATCCAGTTGACAATCGTGGTTCCTCGGCGGCGGCTTAAATGGGATATTGTGGATACCATTGAAAGCGTTGTGGGTTGGGGTTTGGGATGCCACACAGCGCGGCGAGGTCCAGTTCAATTATGCGACGACCTAAAACAGGATTACATTTTCAGTAATTGACCGGATGATAGCAAATGCTACGACTCCGACATTCATTGTTCATCCGAGGTCTCAGTTGACCATTGTTATAGACGGAGCAATGTGGATGAATAAATTGCAGACGCGAGCAATCGGGTTGTGGAAGAACGGGAAAAAAGAGCTCACACGTATTTTATGAGAAGAAACTAATTATTAGAAATCAATGAATGGGATTTTCATGAAGTCTCTTTATTTTTCACTCTTGAATTTAGATTATTAGAATACTTAAGAAGCTACCTGTAATTCATAAAATACGAAATACACATGCCATTACAAAACTGTCTTTTGAAGCAATATTCACCTATATATCGCCAGTCCAAACATTCTTTAAATACGAGAGTTCGTATACCCTTGTCACTTTTCTCAATTTGGAACTCCTATCTGTGAAAAAATCGTATCTACCGCCTTGAAATATAACTACACGTACGCTCTCTTAGTGCTTTTATTTTATTCATAATCATGAAGAGTACAGTAATTGCTAATATAAAACAATTATCTAAAGCATTTGAGTAACTTATGCCTCTAATTGATCGTGAGATACAAGTGCTAAAAAATATTCAACGGCCAAAAAATTAGGAAATTTTATTTTCAGTACTTACTATACCATAGTATAAAACATTGCATTACTCCAAAACGAGGTGTACAAAGTGGATTCGCGTTAAGATGAAGATATTTATTTAAATACTTTAACACGTGTGCACAAGACTGGGTTTATTCATCATTGTTAAAAACAAATCGCCTACCGTTTCCGCCTACCGAGGTTTTTCTTAGGGCAGCTTTAGGGGATGCAGATTTCGATTATCTGCGTCTATACCCACTACGTTTCTCGCGGGGAAACAAATTACCCTTTACACCTAGACACTGGCACACTCGCGGGCTCCTCGGGCTGTGGTCAGCAGACTCACAAGGCCTTCCGCGACAACACACATACATGAAAGACAAAGGACAAACAATGCCATGCCCACAGGGGGATTCGAACCCGCGACCCCTCCGTCGACTTGGAAGTACTCGAGCGGACGAGTCAAATGGCTTGAAACAAAGTGCTCTTCATCTACCTTTACCCAGCTACTGTAGCACGTGCAATTATTCGAATCACTACCCAATAAATTGAGCTGTTATTAATTTTCTTTTAACCATACCTCCTTGTCAAAAAAAAAAAATGCTCGCAACAGGTACCCACTAACTTCCGTAGCCAAGTGAGTTGAGAGTTTTACGAGGATGCGCTGTGAGGATGGGCATGGCATGGCATGGCGTTGCCTGGCGATGGCGCCGGTGGGATGGGCGTGCCGCTGAGTGACGTGGAGGGCCTCTACCGCGCCGCCGCCGCCGCCTCCTCCACGTCACGCACCCGCGCGGCGCGATGCTCTTCGGGGCCGAGAGCGGGCGACGCATTGTGTGGCGCGGGCGGCGACCTGGGCAGTGGGATCGGCAGCGGCTGTGGCGGTCGTTGTTTACGGAGCGGCGTCAGCGGTGGCAACGAGGGTGGAAGTGGAGCCTGATACAGCAACGGCGAAACTGACCGCGGTTTTAGCTCCGGTGGAGGAGGTGGTGGTGGTGGTGGTGGTGGTGGTGGTGGTGGTGGTGGCGGCGGCGGCGCACGCGGTGGTCGTGGAGACGATGGTAATGGTAGAGGTGGTTGGGATAGAGATGGTGGTAGTGGTGGTAGATGGAGTGGGTGGGGGTGGTAGCGCTGTGCTGCTAACCATTGTAGCGATGGCGGTGCTGAGACAACGGTATGTCTGGTGATAGGATCACAGGCGCGGTATTTGATGTTCAGTTTCCTATATAAAATATCCCACAGAGATAGATGCGAAAGCCACTTTCTACATTTAGAATTAAATTATCTTTTACCGTCGTACATCGTAAATTACTTACGCATGTACTAGATTAGCGTGGCATCTCCGATGTGTATTTTAATTTTTAAAACATTTTGATTTGTGAAAAGAAAATTAATGTTTACTAACTAGTGAGTCCACAGAATTGCACGGGATTTCCTTGTACTAATTAGTTTTCGAATCTCTTTGGCTAGCTTTTCCGTGTAACCCCACCTTCTTCGAAGCTGCCACCAATCGGCGCCTTAAAGATATTTATTATCAATTTTCCAGTCGCCAGATACTACAATTGACGTGTTACTTTAAGAATATTGGGGGAGAGTAAATCAAACAAATTTTCGTTCAATGTAGTATGCAAGAAACTGTTAGCCTAGGAGTAAACAAAGTTACATGATATCATATATAGAAATACATTTTTAATGAATATGTATCATTATAAACATGTGAGGCATATTTCGTTTTGTTAGGAAATTAAGTTTAATAACCGTCAATTTTGTAAATTCAGTCATAAGAATTCATATTATGTGGAATAGTAGTTCACAGCGTTTCACAACTGTAAGAACCGTAAAATGTCTCCGAAACACAATTGTTCTAGATTTTTTAACCGCATATGAAAATCCTGGATTTCATCAGTAACGTATTCAGCTCAAGTTGTTCGTCCGAACGGTTTTCGATGACATTTTGTACGTCATTATTCTTTTACTTTGTGTCATTGTAAGATCATATTGCTGATCATATGTGGTGGTGATTTAGGTCATCATAACCCGCCCATTAGCAATAGGCAATTATGCCGTGCAGTGGGAGAGCTCCTTGCAACGCGTAGCGACTGAGCGGCACCCGGGCCGCCATTGGCTCGTTGACGGGCGCCGATCTAATCGTGGCGGGCGGGCGGGCGACCTGATTCCAGCGTGCGTTGTGTTGCACGTGCGTCTGTGCACGGCGCGTCGGGCTGGCGACGCGATGGCGGTGCCGCGTGGCGCGGGGCGCCGTGACATATGGGCGCGGTGTATACGCGCGTCTGCCCTGACGGATGAAGGCGCCGCGCCGTGTCTCCCCTCGCCCTCCCTCGAGGGGGGGGGGCGCACGCCTTGCATCTGGTTCGAGATTGCGTCGCCGCAGCCACCGACTTCGTACTGCAGCGTTGATTGTTAAGGGACTGGCGGTAGCAGGAAGCGAAAAATTGCTGAAGAAAAAGCACCCGAAAGGGATTTCGTAAACTAGCAATCACTAATCTCAAGACAGCAAATAAATACAAAAAGCACGCATTTTCGTTAATCAATAACTCTCTTTTCTCTTCGCTCTCTCCATCTCTGTTCTTCTCTCTCTCTCATCTTTCTTCCTTCTCTTATCTCTCTCTTCCTTTCTCTCTCCTCTCTCTTCCCTTCTCTTCTCGTTTCTCTTTTTCATCTGTTCTCTCGCTCTCTATTCTTTCTCTCGCACTCTCATCCTTTCTTCGCTCTCTCATCCTTTACTCCTCGTCTTTCTCTCTCGTGCTCTTTCTCCCGACATCTCCTTCGTCCTTCTCTCGTTCTCTTCCCTCTTTCTTTCTTCCCTTCCGGTCTCGCGCTGCGACCTTCGTTTCTTTTCGTCTCGCTTCCTCTTTAACACACACCCAAACTGTCCAATGGGCGCGCAACCTCTTCTTCTGTACGTTCCGTGGCGAACGGGATGGGGCAGGCATTGGTTGTCTGCAGAAAAAACAGCCTCCGCGCATTTTGGTGCCGGCGGTGGCAACCAAAAGGTTGTTTTGGGGCACTGGCGGGAACCTCGTGGGGCGGTCTCGTTTCAGGAATCGAATTAACTGGTTGGCGTTGAGCGATATCTTAATTTCACCTCTGTGTAAGGTTTCATTACAAGTGTAATGATTGATCAAATTTTGTTTCTTCAAAAAATAATTATTAAGTTCTGTGTTGCTATGTATTTTTTAATCGGCTTTAATTTTCTAACTTCGCAGTAAGTTATTGTACCATACCCCCATTCAATGAACTGTTATTGTTGTGAAAATAACAGTTTTGCCCTCGTAGTTATACAATGTGTTTTTTCAGCGGCCAATAACGGTCACCTACAATTACATTGTAAAGAAGCCATTCTATGTAGGTATCTGTAGACTTTCTTTCTTCTGAGACATACTGCATAATGTCTTTGCACTTCCTTGTTTCCTTGTGCTTTTGCTTCTTTGCAAAACCTTGCCAGAACATTATTCTTAAACAGTATTTCATGATATTGTTTTGGTTTGAGATTTCTTGAACCATTGAATCATATATGATATAGTATATTACTATATATTATATATATATTATATATATATATAATATTTATTTCCCGAAAAAGCATAAAATTAGAGCTCGAAATGAACACAGACATAACATAATATGTCACAGAGAATCTCATAAGAACATCATGTCTATTCATACAAAGTAATTTTCACGATTTATTATATTTTTTGCAGAAAAAATGTGTACATAATGTACAAAAGTATGGTTTTGATATATTGTTTTATGAATTGAGGTTTTTATACGAACCGTTGACGTATGAATTGGAGACGAGAGTGTTGGCCCTTGAAAGTCTCGACAGCACTGGAGACCTTGCTGGGCTCTGCTCGACGCGCAGCGCTCGGACGCGCCGCGCCTCCTCAGCGCCTCTCTGCGGGCGGCGGCAATCGGCTAACGCGGCGCGAATGTGAGCGACGGGCGCGGGCGGCGAGGGAGGCTTATTGATGATGTGTAAGCGGCATACTCTTCCCCGACACGCGTCTCTTTGCCGGCCCCGTGCCCGCCTCCCGACCACCTCCGGCGCGTTGCGCCTTGCCGCACGCCGCCCCCCCGCCCAACGCGAACCTCCCTGTGCTTCGTTCCCGACTCTGCTCGCCTCACGCTGCATTCGCGCGCCCAACGCCCCTCCTCCACTCCTTCTCCCCAGCCACACCTGCCGCGGCCCACGGCGTCCCTCAAAACCTGCCACGTCGCACGCTGCTCCTCCCAGGCATGCCCGGCCTCGACCTTCGCCGCACCATGCCTTCCCGCCACTCCTGGTCTTCCCTCCTGCACTCGTTTCCACTCCTCCGCCCAGCCACGCCTGCCTAGACCGGCCTTCCACGCCACGGCTTCCCTCCAACCACCTTCCTGCCAATGCCGTTGCTCCGTCTCTCGCTTCCCCGACCGTCTCTTGACCGGCCCACGCCCTGCCCCACCTCCACGCCCTGCACTCGTCCACACTCACCGCCAACGTGGTTCCCGGCCGCCAGGCCTGCCTGCCGCTGCGCCGCTTCCCCGCCCACGCCTGCCCCCCCCCCATGCCTGCCCTGCCCACGCCTGCAGGCTGCCTGGTCAGCACGAACCTACCCTCCGCTCTTGCCTACTCCCTCCCATTGCCAACTGCCCCCACGATTTCATCTACATCCACCTTCTCGTCCATCCCCGCCTTCACCTCCACCCTCGCCGACCTCTGCCACCCCGTGCCCTCCTGCGTCCCCGCCGCCGCCCACGATCGCCCTTTGGCGCCACTGGGGCGGCTCGCGCATATTGAGCAGTTGGCGCGGCTGCTAATGCGCCACTTCCCTCCCCCTCCTCCCCCAATCCAGTGCGCTGGCCCCCGCCCTGCTTTATGTCGCGAGCGCCTGTCTGCGTACTCGCCACCGCCGCGCCCTGCACTCGCCCCGACTGCTCTTCCAGGGCGCCCTCGCCGTCTCTCTCACCTTGGTTGTCGCTGTTTCGGAACCACTCGTAGCGCCTCTTTCCTCTGAAACCTGGATTGCAAAGGCGACCTGTACAAAGGCGTTGTGTGATAGACTACTTTGGATGAAAATAAAGGAAACCTCATTTTTGCAACGAAACACAAAAGTTAGTGTCACGATCATGCATTTTGTGGAGGTGCAAGATACATTTAATTTTTTTTATAAGTCTAAAAGTCTTGATTCTCACAACAGACATTTGCTTGGTGCTGTCCACACGTGGCTATTGAGAAACGTCCGCAAATGTACTGAACCTTGACATGCGACCTTATTTAAGATCGCCATCTCATTATGATTGCTATGTGTTCAGAACAAAACTGAAATGCTACAAGACAAGGATTTGGGAGTCATCATTTTCAATATTAGCCAATATACGGCCAAAAATATCTTCGACGTAACGGATAATGCGTAGTCGTCTGGAGGACGTGTGTTGAAATGGAGTATACCGAAAACAGGCACGCGCACAACATTGTATTTTACTGGCTAGACACACAACGGAGGTACACAGGATCTCATAAAAAGGGGTTGTTAAGAGGGTGGGAGAAGCTTTCGGCACTACTTGCGTACAACATTTCTTGAAAATTATTGTAGAAATTTCTAAATCCACATAGCTTCAAATTATTGGGGACCTGCGCAAATGACCCTCCGTCACCCATCGGTGTTTTCGGAATGCCATGAGCTCTCGTATAAGACTGTGAATGCAGTTGGAATTTCTCTGTATTCATTGATATCTTCCTTCCGCTATGCTTGCCATTTTTCATTAAAGTTAGGATGTAATGTTACTTTCGTTAGGAATCTAATTTTATTGTCCTCTTTATTTTCTGGACTACTCTACATCTGGTTTGTATCTTGTCTGTTTATGACCCATCGTACTTTATGGATGTTTTGTTACTATACATCTAACACGTCGCATCCTGTCGCTCTTCACACTGGTCGCTCGTCACACTGGTCAAAACTAGTATATGAAGTCATATTTGAGAAGTGTCGTCTCCCTTCTAAAAGTATTTTGCTCTTCGTCGCCCCTCTTTTGTTATGACAATGGCTGCATCATAATTACTTTCTAATATTTATTTTCGAAAAAGACTCCTTAGATGACAATTTAACTCGTTTCTTGAAACAAACATTTGTAATTCCCTTAAGACACCTTTTAAAGACTTAAATCATTTATCATCACTATTACTTGTATTTCGTGAATTTGTTCGATGGACGTAAATATTTCGTGTAAACACTGATTTCAAGTTCCTAATTCTGCGACCCATTTTGCCTATATTATCATAATTATTATTGCATATTTTCTAACAACTGATATCACTTTCAACTTCCCACATAGTTTATTTGGAATCTTCCATCGTCCCTCGTTTATCTCATCTGAACATTACCTCCGCGCATTTCGCTCCTTGTGCACGTTTTGCTTCGCAGCCTGGCCCAAGCTCTCCGAAACGGACACAGTTCTCTGCCTCTCTCTCAACACGAAGAGATCCTTCCCTTGAATGGAATGCTTTATCAAGTGGCCGTTGCTGAAAGGCAGGATCAAATGCTCGGTGTCAAATGACTGGCTTACTCTTTTGTGGCTGATAACCGACTGAAAGGTCGTGTTCCAACACTGACCGCACAAAACATTTATTATCCAGGTTTGCTTTTAAAGCCTTTGACATCGCGTGAGATGTGTTTGTTTTGTAGGTGGTTGCACTACCACTTCCACACATTTCGATAAGAGACAGGCTGAATTTCGGGAAGTTATTTTACAACTTTTAGATTACCGTTAACTCTTGTCAGAGGTAATTGAGCTATCTCGAATACTAATCAATATATGAAAGTGGTGTAAGTGACCAAAACAGGATTAAATATATAAATTGAAAGTGCGGGAATATTAATGACATTATAAATGAATGCTCATATTTACTGCAGTCTAAGAGAAACAAGAAAAACGAGAGAGGTAAGCTCAAAAGACAAAAACAATTTCACGATGGAATCTGACAATTATCGAAGACAGGGGCGTCGAATATTTCTAGGACTGGGGACGGTATAACGCAACCCGCTTCTACTGCGCTAACTAATTGATGCAACTTTGAATTACGTTTTAAATATTTTTTTTTGTTTTGTTTTTACTTATTTTACTTTCTTAAACCAGGACTCGGATAGTCGCCAGACTACTGTATAATGCGAAACGTGTGTTAGTTTAATGTTGTTTTTTGAATGTTTTTTTCGCGCGGTATACAATCATGTTAGGTAAATGTAAATTATGTATTAACTGAATTTTTTACAATTTTAATTCCTACTTTATTCTGAAATTAATGCTGCGGTTTTAGGAAATAGAAACATCGTGTTTCAAGTCGGTTAGTGAATCAAAATTGTTTTGTTACCAATCTAAATTTTCAATTTATCATATAATATATTTAACGTAAAACCATAGGAGTAACGTTCAGCGTGCAATCCTTGACAATTGCATTGATAGTGGCAACGACAATGCATTGGACAAACGTGCAATCATTTAAACATTATTCGAGCAAATGTAATGTTTAAAAGATTACATTACGACCCACAAGTTTCGAATGGCTGAAAAGATGTAGGGATTCCAGTTCCCGAATAGCAATTTTCCTTCAAAACTCGTGGGAATCAGAGAACTGAACGCTCAATACATACACGTATACTGAAGGAATGGAAAATATCTATCGTTTGCGGTGCTGTAGGCTGAGGCAAGTCCCTTTGCGTGTGAGTGTAATATCCTTACATTGCTCTTGCAATTTGCTTTTGATTTATCCATATTCTTATATTGTAGATCTCATCAATTCGTATATTAATCTCTAAAGACAATGTGACGGAAATGTGAACGGTTGTAAAATTGTATAGGTTTATTTCACTTAATGTAACAAACAACTCTTTAAGGTTATTCACAATGAAAGATAGTTTGTCTACTAACACTAATTGTATAAGAAAATCAATTGTATGTTTTGGAAAGCTTGGTCATAATTGCTATAAATATTAATATCGAGAAAGAAAAGTGTATTCTATGTGGTGCGTGTCGTTTGTGTTGGCAGACAGCAACTTCGTGCTGGGCAACGCGCAGGTGCCGGCCCTCTACCCCATCGTGTACTGCTCGGACGGCTTCTGCGAGCTGACGGGCTTCACGCGCGCGCAGATCATGCAGAAGGGGTGCGCGTGCCGCTTCCTGCACGGCCCCGACACCTCCGAGGAGCACAAGGCGGCCGTGGAGCGCGCTCTCGAGCTCAAGCAGGAGCTCAAGCTAGAGGTCATCTTCTACAAGAAGAATGGTGAGTGGATAGATCCACTTTCATAGGGGTATTATGGATTCGCAAATGATTGAGAAACTAGGCATGTATTAGTCCTTGGTGTTGAATTCAAATATTCGCATTCTCATCTTATAAAGAAGAGGGGTGAGTGGAAGTCATTAGCTTCGTAGGGGTATTCAGGGATTGGAAACCCTACATTAGGTAAAAATAGGCTAAAGGTAGTCATGGTTGTTAAAATTGTGTATGCCTTTCCCAATCTTCTACAATCAGGCTTCATAAATGCCACAATAAATAAAACTAAACATGAAGGTATTTCTTGGCATTGATTACACATTCGATTCTTCTACATGAAGAATGATATGTGGAACCACTGGATTTTACTTCATATATAAGATGTTCAAGATACGAAAATGCGGCATAAATTAAAAGTCAGTATGAAAATATTCCTCGGTACTGATTCAATGGATGTGTAGTACAGTCTTTCACAAGAAGATTGTTTAGTGGATGTCTCTCTTTACTTAGAAGTATTGAGTTAGGAAATGCAGCTTTAAATAAAACTAGGCATGAAGGTAGTTCTGATGCTGAATTTATGTATGCGAATTCGAATCTTCTATCAGAATAATGGGGAGTGGATATCGCTACTTACATACGGTTCCCAAATGCGTTTGGCCTAATACTTGCACACGATTTGCATTTAGGGTTCGCAAATGCGGCATTAAATGAAACTACACGTGTAGGTAGTCCATGATGTTTAATTCACGAATTCTGCATAAATTTTATTCTTCTACAAGAAGAATGATGTGTGGAACCATTAGATTTAGCTTCAGATACCGGGTATTCAATGTCCGAAAATAAATTGTAAGTCCACATAAAGGCATTCGGTGGTGATGAATTCATGTTTGCGTATTCGTATCTTTTACAAGAATCGTCAAAATAAAGCGTGATGTAAAAACAAGTGTTATGTTTATTCGCGACAATATCACCTACATTATTATCCTGAGAGATATTGTACTTTTATTAATGTATTTTGTTCTGAAAATGTGATACAAATTCATTTATGGCAAAATTTAGTCCTAATATCTTCTAGTAAGAGTGTCGAAATATTGCTTTACAAGCACAACAGTGTACAATTTCTACTATTCAGTATCAACCTTTGTGCGTTAATTGTTGTAAAAATCATTCTACGGTTCACAAATAATAGAACTTTCCTATAAAATCCAGACCCCATTAATTACATCATTATTTGTATAATATAAGTAAAAGCGATTTAGTGAAGCGAATATCTACATATCATGGAATTTATCGTTCTAGTAAGTACGTATTACTTGAAACTGCGGAACAATCACTCGACAAAATAATATTAATAACTTGAAAAGGTATTCTAGAAGATGTGCTTTGAAATATACCACACTCCAGAAAGTAAGGAACAGTGTATCTGATTTATTTTGGTCTGACGTAAATAAATTAATATTCGTTATCATGTAATAGTATAATATTCTGAGTAGTGTTACATTTTAATACATAAAGATGAAGGTATTGTGGGACAATATTCGTAGCTTTCCAGTATTGTAGAAGTTGGCAAACAAGAGCATCCATGCACGTATGTAGTGCGGGTTGCATATACATGTATGTGTCTAGATGCTAGAATATATGTAGTATGAAACGGCAAAAATTAACATAAATATGTAATGAAAATGGTAAGAATATGTAACAAATATGTAAAAAACGGAAGTAATAGTTAATATCAAAATAAGCTCTTATTTATAAAATACTTACGAACAAACAAAATAAATTTACACAACTCGAAATTACATTAACAACATATTTACTAAACCAATTTTAAATTCAAATATTACTCAACTTACTGAATTATATTTTAAGGGTACATTTTTGTGAGCAATGATAGCAACAATCACTAGCATTGTCATCGTAGTGTTTTACGTTTGCGGCAACCAATCTCTCTCGTACATTGGTTTGAATCAAACAACATGACGTCACTGATACTTTCCACACCCAAAGTTAATACTCTCAGCGTTCACGCAATGTTGTCGCAACACACATGCAGTGCAGATTAATCCAGACAGCCCGCGTGCATCTGACCGCGTCTTCTTACGGGTCACCTTGCGTTATCAGTGGGCAATTCTCGATGTGCGTCAGAAAATATTGCGATTTTGTAAAATAAAAACAATTTTTGAAATTTTTTGGGGAAATAAATTTTAATAAATTTGCCAAACATGTAATATAGTACAAAATATGTAACGAAAAATTTGCATATTGTGTTGAGATTGTCCTGATTCGTCATTCGTTTTGGGAACTGAACATAGGAAGGCAAACACATGTAATTACATAAGAATGTGGTCTCTACTTGTGTTCATTTCATAAATTCGCTGTACTTCCATTCTTCTTTGTACGTAACAGCTTGGGCTCTGGAGAGACAGTGTTGTCGCGCTTCACTTCCTTTGTCACGTACATGCTGCGTGTACTTCCTTGGGAACACCATATTTCAGTCGCACACTTTCGATGTGTTTTTTTAGTTCGATTCCTATCCTTTTAATTGCTACGGGCCGGCCCACTGTGAGTCAGGCGTCTTGCGTCATACGTCTCGCTGCGGGTCCCGTCGTGAGTTAAGCTTGTTCGCACGTAGATACCACGCCAGACAACTCAGTTATGAGTAAGTCCTAGCGATAGCCGAAAGTGTCTCGAACTCGTCCCCTGGCTCACCTTCACACTGCCAGACATCGCTGTTTAGCGTGCGAACTCTTCCAGAGGCTCCTAGCGACGACCTGACTGAGCGTTGTAACTCGCCCAGAGGCTACCGCGCAAGGAAATATTTTGCGTATTAACTCGTCTACAGCAGTCAAAGGGCTAACGACCACTGTAGGGATACTTTTAATGCTCTAATATTTTGGTATTGGACATCATGAGTGAGTGGCTTCGCTTAGCTGACATACGGCTATATCTCTTTTATTTATGGTAGCAAGTTGGTAGCAACAAGGGTATGCTTTGTTACTGGAAAAGGTGCTTCTGTGTCACTAGGATAACATTGTCTGCGTTATTAAGTGAACTACAAACGGCGAGCTCAAAAATGTTAAGTACTCCGCGCAGTTGGATTAATATTTTCTGACCCTTATTCTATAATGAAACTTTATATTAAATTTCCAAAAAGATATCCGCGTTATTAATATGTTAATAAATTATGTGCATCTGGCTACATTCGATAAATTGGAGAGTCACTTCAAAAGTCCAACAACTTTTCAATTTGTCTATTCAATTTATTCTCCACACCTTTGCTACTTTTAAAGTATGTGTAGCCATCCTTGACGAACAAAAAGTCACGTCTACGCACAATCTTCGTATCTTTCTACTGCCTTTCGACGCTTTTGAAGAAGGGCATGTCCACTCGCACGGTAAAGCATGAGCCAGCACGTCTGAACCGCTGTTTGACTTAGTCTTCACAATGGAGTGGTCATCTCCTCGAAACAACCTGAAAAAAACCGTTTTAAGTGCAGTTCTTTCAATATTCTACCCATACTCGCTCCTCCTATGCATACCTACTTTCGTAGACAATTCTTTCACGATTACACTTTTGACAGCCAATATGAGATTGTGAATGAGCTGCGTATTATCAGGAGAATATGAAGAGCGCGGTCTGCCTCCGCGCGAGAGATCCTGAGTATTCGTTTGCACTAATTCACAAGATCATCTGAAACCTCATCGACTAACTGTACTGTGATAAGCAGCATCATTTGCGTGCACATTTTTTAATCTCTTGTGACTGTTTTTCTGTGTGTCGTTTTGACAGCACGTTGCATCCAACGTACATGCAACTCAGCAGCCACCTTAAACGAGTGCTATGAGACCAACACTTGCGGATACAGGTTCAATTAAATTTGAAAGAATTACGTAAAAATAATAATTCTTGAAAATATGTAAAAAGCAAAACGTAGTATATATATTTTGGAGCTTTGGATCTTCATGAAATTTTACTTTCATTCGTTAGTGACGTCACGGCGTTTGCCGAGTTTGTTGAAATTGAAGGGGGGGTGTCCTTGAAGCGCTGAAGACAGAATTGTCTCTGTAAAAATAGTCCTCGCCGCCGGAAGCAGGTTGGGTTTGTGCAGAGCACTTCGGCCGGCGTACAAACATCCTCTGCCTCCCGGCGTTCAGCTGCCGCGGGATACATAAAACGTGAATGGCCACTGAAGAACCGGAAATTGGAAATCGTTCGTCCCCTGACGGAGAGGGTGGAAAGTCTCTTTGTCCGCGTTTCCTTCCCTCTTCTTCTCTCATTCGTTAATCTCCGCGTTAATCTATGGGCGACTCACGTGAAAATGTACTAAGAAATAATTAACATCCTCCTTTTTGATATATATATATATATATATATATATATATATATATATATATATATATATATATATATCCCGTTGTTATGTGTATGGTTCAATTGCTCTATTTCTTGTTTTTTTTTGGTACAGTTACATTTTTATCAATACATAACATATACTTCTCGAGGTAGCAAATCCCGAAAGCACGAAATGTACAAGCGGGCAATAAAGATGCGACGAAATCAAAATATTACCAATAACAAGTACACGGGAACGTATGCTTCTGCATCCAAAACAGTGAAGGAATTTTGAACGGCAAAGTACTAAATTTGAGGAACACGCTGTATTGGTTTTTTCCAACTAAAATGACTCTCCCCGTATAACACCTATTGTAGCGACGCAATGAGCTAAAGCGCCACTGTTGCCAACGCTCTGTAGGTTCAACCTACACTAACCTCTCACTCACTCGCCAGATTCAAGCACTGTCAGGCTTAAGACGCAGAACCCGGGAAAACAGGTACTTACTCGAGATCACAAATTACATTAGCGTTATGAAACGAGAGACAAGGCAAAAAACCAGGTGGTTAAACATGGAGTGAAGACTAAGCCGGTGTGTGGGCCGTCGTACAGATAGACACATAAGAGTATGAAAGCGCCACAAAATAGGAATCATTCTACACATTCATTGAATAGTGTGATTTTTATCCCAAACTTCTCACTTAATAGTATTTCCATCGCCGGAAAAACCCTACTTTCCTTTGGTATTAGTTGACGTGATGAGCGTGTGGCGAATTTTCGGCTTGTGCTAAAACATCGTCATTTTTCGTGTCTCCTTCGCGCTCCCGCACTGCGTGACGTCAACAGCCCTTTCCAACCCTGGCAGAAACGGTCGTCGACGCCTCCGCCACCGCCTGCCTTCCGCCATTGACGGCCGCCTCCAGCTCTCGGGCGCCGCTAAGGAAATTGGGTGCAGCGGTGCGTGCGCTCTCTTAGTGCGCCCTTTCAAAGTGGCTAGCGCTGCCGCGCCACGCCCACCGCGCTTCCAGGGATATCGCCAAAGAAGGGGAGGGGCGTATTCCGTTTCGGCTGACAGGGCGTTGTGAAGAAACTCAGGTGAAATCTGGAAACGGGTGGCTTGTTCATCGCAGTGGACCGGGAGACATTTCTCAGGCCCCTCTGGACGGGAGGTCCAACGTTAGAGTCCCGACGGTGACAGGAGTTTCGACACTAGCTTACCAGCGAGGCCGAATTCAGTCGCTGTCTGGAGGAGAGTTCTAGCGGCCGGCAGCTCTGATAGGTAGTTCGTGGTTTCTCCGATTAAAACCAGACGCATGCTGGAGCAGTACCCCCAATAAACGGGTCGCGGACCGCGCGCGATCGTTCCTTCCCCTTCCTCGTTCTATCCTTACTCTTTACACACACTTGCTCTTATATGCACTGCAATACACTACCATAAATCCGGGAGACCGGTTGGGAGCTTAGAGGTTTCCCCGCTGGTGGTTGGGGGAAACCCGGCTAGCCGACTATAGGCCGGCGCTGGATCTCTTCCTACAACGGAGGAAGACCACCGACACCTTCCTAGAAAAAACATCCACTACAGTCGTGGGACTAATGACCTCAGTATTTGAGGCGTCCGGAATCATTAACAATCTATCAATCAATCATCGGGGTGGCGGAAATTGAGGTGAATGAAACTTCATTTCGCGAGACTGACTTTCTGAATATTTCCGAGTTTGTCAACTTCAATGTCCCGTTTGTGTAGTAAATGTTATTCCGGAAAGCGGTGGAGTTGCTCGCTTGGTGGTCAGATCCGGTGTTAATGAGCACTTCTGCTTGCGAGGGATATTACTCAAGATAGTTCCACCAGCGGGCGAGGCCAAGACTCAAGCGCCGATCAGAGCAGCCGGTCTGAATGATTCTTCTGCGGTGGTTGAATTCGACCCATCTGTATTACTAGTGTAGATAATCAGCCAACGTCGGGATATGAACCCTTGGGCCTCCCCTTGAGAGTCGCTGCAGACTCGGCAGCGCTGTATCTGGGACAACTAAAAATATTTCTAAAGATTAAGTTAAACATTTGAGCCACGATAAGAATATTATGAACGGTTATATGTGTAAGTTAAATGAAAAAGACGTTGGTGTGCCATCCAATAATAATAATAATAATAATAATAATAATAATAATAATAATAAAGAATGAATGACGCAGCAACCCCATTTGTGAAATACGCGATTTGATTGTGTGGAGCGCTGAAGTTTCTCCCTTGATTGACTGATTGAGTGGTCTTACCAGTCACATCAACGGCTATAGATATTAGTCCTGTTTGTGTTATACGTGATTTATCGCTGAATGTCGCACTTTTCCTTCTCTCGCTGGATGGTAACATTCGGAGCCGATCTTCAGATAGGTTGTATCTTTTCCCTCTTCCCTTATCTCTCATAACGGTCATTGCCCTAGTCGGGGTATGGTCTAAGCGCCCGTCTCCCGACGTGTGTGTTAATGTAGTTCATGTAAATGTCAGTGTAAGTGGAAAGATGAGGTCAAGAATGAGGAACGGATGAAGGCGCACGGTCCGTGGCCCTCATCTCAGAATAGAACTTCGACATTCGTAAGGTTCATCTTATGGAAAAGCCCCTGTAAACTACCAAATAGAGAAGCATTCTCTATCAATGTTTGAATTCGACCGAGGTATTCAACTGGTGACAACAATTCCGCAGGAACTGGGCTCGAACCCGAAGCTCTCCTGATCGTAGTCGCTGCAGTAACAACCGTTGCCGTGCAACCTCGGCCGGTGCTACGTTCCTCAACCGCAGGAGCGTCGGAGGCAGAAAGCAGCGCACCGGGGCGAGCGGTCATCGCGAGCGGATGGGATCGGATCGCAGCGACGTGAGAAGAGCGAGCCTGGGGAGCGGCGGGACCCCAAGAAACTTTTAATTGGTTTAAAGGTCGGCGCTTCGCCCAGGGCGCGGCGCTGGGACGCGGGCGCGACCAGTGGGGGGGGAGTGGCTGTCAGCCGGGGCAACGACACTTGGCTCTGTCTGTGCCTAAGACCCAATAATCTCTAAGGCCAATTATTCATTTAATTTCATAAGAAAAATCCAACAGCGTTTAAATATATTAGAACATCTGTACACTACGTGGAAAATAAAACTTCACCCGACCAAATCAGCAACTGACAGGAAGGTCTGCGCCGGATTCCATCTATCGAGGGAAGATCACCGCCGCGATCATCCAGCGCTGAAGTGTGCACTACACTTCCGAGGCTAGTGATCTTGGCACTTGATCAATCACTCAATCGAAGCCGGTTTCCTCGGGGTTCTCCCTTCCCCAGCCTCTCATTCCACCAGTGGTCCTTCGTCATTCCGATCACATCGCCGTTATCACTCATTAACCAAAACTATTTATCCCACGTCCGCCCGGATTGGCTACAGCCTAGACGAGACTGTTCCAACTTTGCCTCTCGCGGGCACGGGCGCCCGCGGGCGCGCCCGCTTGGACAGCCAATCAGGAGGTAGGGGAGAGGAGAGAGCTCTTATCTCTTTCCTTTTGATTTACGTGGAAGCAATAGAAGTAGTGATATGACTGCTTGAAAGAAGCCACTACCCTTTTTCGAGTCTCACCTGACAATATACCATCGCCGATGTAGTTGGAGATAATAGATTTGCAAAACTCCCTACTTCTAAAGGATTGCTATTTTAATAAACTTAATTTGTTGCGATGATATCACATTTTACATGTGGATGTCTTTCTCAAGCTTCATGAAATGTAGCGAAGATTATATCTTTTTTTGGGTCAACACATTGTTGTGAGCAGCTTCTCTCTGCAGTAAAAATAATAAAAAACCAAAAAAAAGACCCCAATTTCACGACAAGACATTGAAGAGAGTTATATGTATTGTCGAGAGCCAAAGGACTAACATTAGATATTACTTCACTTGTTAAAGAAAATATGTCTAAAAATAATTTCATAAAATATTGTTATTGAATTGAATGTTATGTTTCCTGTTAAACTTATTAGTTTCTTTCTGAGTATGAGCCCCGTGTGTACCTTCGGTTTACCACCCTAATCGCTCCCTGCTTCGGCTCACTGCGATGAATTGTTGTCAAAGGCCAAGGCCAACTCGCGCCGTAAGGGTTTATATTTCGCCAGGCGCCGGCAGCCAGTGTTGACCGCAGTCTGTGCTCGCCTATCTCCGCCAGGGCCCGCGGTGGCTCGCGGGGGGGGGGTGAGTTCGGCAGCTGAGTTGGAACAGCCTGGCCGGGACTATGATATATATTTCCTTTGAGAGCGTAGGCTTCCGCGGCCGGAGTCAGTATTTACTAGGCTGTCTGGGTGACGCCGCGTCCATGGCGAAGGTGCCGACGTTTCGGTCGCCATTGGCGTATGGCATTACGCCCTGAGGAAGGTCGCAGAATGGCGACCGAAACGTCGGCACCTTCGCCATGGACGCGGTGTCACCCGGACAGCCTAGTAAATATTTCTTTTTCTTTCCTAGCCGTCCACCATCTTGGACTGGTTGCTGAACTAATTCCCGCCACTTGTTCAACCCCCACAGAATGACA
>BOPP01000241.1:1308723-1326762 GCA_017312745.1 Gryllus bimaculatus
TTCGAAATTCCTTTTATATGGATGTTGCGACCCTCAATCGAATGTGGCGTCTAGCGAGATATAATTTTTGAACGCCATAAGATATTCAAGGTACTAAACGTTTTCCTCTTTCGAAAACATCATTTCAAATATAGTTGCTACGAATACATTTCACAGAGTATTCCAATAGCTACGCATATCCAGTCATATCAGATAAGCAAGTAGTATAGAAAAAAATTGCAAAGGAAAGTACATAGAGAGACGTTTCCGGCCAACTGAAGTCGGCTTCAAGATAAAATTCAACACAAAGTTTTGCCTGTAAAGTGATCATATCACCACAGGATGTTAGTTGACAATGCTACTAACTTATCAAATAGTGCAACGTCCGCACCGAATAGGATGGATTTTTTGACAGGGTTCCATTCAAATGCATTTCTGACGTGCAGCTGACATTCTTTTCAACATGGCATCTCAACAGAAAGAATGCTACTCTTTACTTAGAAAAGAATCATTATTTTTTCTCGTGCTTGAAGTTTAGAAAAATATAATAGTTAAGGATAAAACGTTGGCTAAACATTCTCAATATCGTCTTTAATGACGGGGTTGTTTTTTATAGCTCACTCAGTAGCATAATTAGTAGGAAAAACTTTTAAAGATGTGTAGAAAACAGATGATCTCCAATTTCGAATATATATATTAACAAAACGATGTAATCGCAGATTTGGACTTATTTAACTTAATCATATGATATCCTGCAATTATTCTTTTCAATATGGTAACATAATAAGAGAAACAATTAGTAGGATTCTGGAGTCTATGAAGATATTTCCATCCAACATGTGGAGAGGGAAATTCAAAAGTTAGTGTAAAATGTAGTCATTTCCCGCTTGCATGCACGTTTTAAAGGAATTCATATGGCTATGTGTTTCAAGGACTCTCCGCCTCCAAATAGTGGGTCACGAGTTTGGATTTCGCCCTGAGTTTTCGTGCAAATAGTGTTTGCGAAGGGTCTAGCGTTTTGCTTTCCATTAATGCAGTGTTTCAGAGCTTAATGTTCAAAATGCAACCTGTTGAGGAGAAGAGTTCGTTGAATTAATAGAATGTAAGAAATAATAATAGAGATAGAAAGTAAGAAAAAAGTGAAAACCTTAAGCTATGAAGGCAACGACTGAACACAGGATCCACGCATGAACTATTTCTCGCTGTTGAAATGGGTAATTATTCAGGCCAGGGGCATATAGTCAATATATCCAGTCGAAACACACTAACGTCATGCGGGTTGCCTATACATTGCCCCGTCACACTTTTCTAAGCGGCATCACGCAAATTCCGGAATGTCCCCAAGCCCAAAAATATCCATCGTAATGGTTAGTTAATCAATTATTTTGAATGTCTGAGCGCGGTAACGCTTTGATCACTAGTCCACACTTTTAGTTAATTGCGGGAGGTAGCAGTGTTCCTTTCGCACAAGAATGTGATATTCGGCGCCGAACCAACCATTGGCTTTCGGGAGATTCCCCCTCCAAGATGCTCCGACACCGGCCCAGACGGGACGGGGTCTAACCTTATGACTCCGAGTACGCCTGTGTGTAAGGGAAGAGGGGGCAAGGATTTGGAAGGAAAGACCGCGCGTGGTCCGTGGTCCGTTTTTTGGATGGTTCTCTTAAATTCACCTCTTATTTATGAGAGAAACCACTGCACACGGCCGATCAGAGCAGTTGTCCCCTTGAATTATTTTCCAGATAGCGCCTGAATTCAAGCAAACTGTCTAGGTAGTGTCGAAATTCCACCACTGCCGGGATTCGAGCTCTAGGACGTCCCGATCACAGACGCTGCGGAAACAACTGTCTTTAGCCAACTCGGGAAGGGACTGCTTTGATAGCTACTGCTGCAACGTAACTACAGTACGTGTACCACTGGTAGTTGGCTCAGGATATCAACGGATGTCACTGCAGTGCCTGTGACCGGGGTGTCCTAGGTTCGACTCCCGACGGTGGCAGTATTTTAGACAGTAACTTGTCTGCTAGGTCGAATTCAGTCGCAGTCTGAGGGGGAACTCTAGCGGCTGCTCTCATTGATAGTTTTTCGTGGTTTCTGCGATCAACACCAGGCGAGTACCGGAGCAACGCCATATCGAACGAGCCAAGGAACGCGCGGGAATGTTCCTTCATATTCCTTATCCTATCCTCAACCCTTACTCATGCACACTTGTACTAAAATGAACTACGCTACCATACCGGTCGGGAGCTTCGGGCTTGTCCCCGCTGGGGCGGTGCCCCGCTGGTGGGAGATACCTGGTTGGGGAAATCCCCCATCGGTAGGTCAACGCCGGATCTCGTCATCCAGCGGGGGAAGATCACCACCCCCACCACCACCTCCCGAGTGAAAAACATGCACTACATTTACGGGGCTCGTGATATTGCCAGTTGACGCGCCCTGAATCACTAACTATAAATCAATCAAGTTTCGACCCGCCAGAACGAGCGCCGGTCGCACTGTGCGGCGGTGCAAGCCCCGGCGCGGGCTGGGGTCGCTCGCCGCAGGTTCGGCACAGGGTCGTCGGCCTCTGGCGGATCGATCGGCGACGGCTCGTGGCCACCGCCGCCGCCGCCGCCACCTCCGGGCGCCGCGACGAGGCCACGGCCTCCTGTGGAGGCGGCACTACTCGGCCCACCCCGTCCCCGCCCCGCCCCCGCCAAACGAAAGCGGCGAGACAGGTGATGGAGAGGGGCCCAGAACGTGGCGGCGTCCAGACTGCGCTGGAAGAGCGGTGGTGGGGATGGCGGTTGGAAAATCTGGGTCGAAGATGGCGCAGTGGCGCACCTGCAAGGAGAGATGGTCGTGAATAGCGACAAAGCCCGTTGGCAATGGGGAGGAGTGCTGCCTTCTGAGCATTCGGGCCGGAGATTTTTGTGGTGGAGAGGTAGAGTATATATGCAGTCGGTGCTTGATTTATAGAATTACTGGCCCCGGAAGTACCCCACATTAAGTTTTAATTTAGTGCAAATTCTCATATATTTATAATGTAATTAATTATTCCTGAGGTGCCGGAACGCCATTCCGTCGCATTCTGCCAGAAATCAAGTCATGTGTACGTTGATGTGCTGTCTATGTAATGAAAAGCCGTAGCCCAAGAGACAGCTTTTATAAATAGGGTGAGATGATATCAATTAACGGGAATAATGTCTTACAAATCATTTATTTTTGAATTAGAATACAAATAATGAATATATTTGTTTTAGATTTCGAAATTATTTTTTAAAACTTTCCTTTACATATAACGTAGGCGTCTTTCACAGATTGGGCAAGTAATAGGGCTTTTCCTAAGATTCGTTACTGTACACTCTGCATTGCTTCTTTGCAGAGTGTACTATTTTCAATTTTTGGTATCGTTCTAGGTAATAAACTTGGTCATTTAGAGTTTTTTTCTTTTTTCTTTCATGTTGTTTTTTTAAATTAAGCTGCAAATGCACTTAATATAATGTCGTTACAAGTTGAACGATTTTGCAACCATTCTGTAGGATCTGCGTAGTTCGAATTATCTCATAGTCTGCAGTCAACGTGTGAAACATTTATGTTCTGAGCGACTGCGTTGCAGTGCTTGAAGCAGGGGCACGACCGTGACGGATGGGGCGCCCGCAGCAAGACAGAAAGGGGAGGGGAGGAGAAGGTGGTGAAGCAGGGTGGTGAGCAAGAAGCGTAATGTGTGCTAAAGGGTGGAGAGAAAACAGATAAGGCTGCGATGTAAATATTATTACTTCCATTTTACTCTATAAATAGAATTCAATTTTCTTCTTCCCTAAAAAGTGATTTTGATTAACTTTCGGGCCACACTTCATGTTACTTCAGCTTGTATTAAATAAAGATAACATGCAAAAAATTATTACGGTTTTAGTCACATCTTCTAACGAAATTAGTTGAAGTATGACTGAATTTCAATGGAAGTTTGTAAATGCGAGGTGCAAGCTTTGATCATGCAATTATTTTGTTGCCACAAATAAATGTGAAGAAACCATTGTGAAATTATTCTTTTATACTTCATTACCAGTATGAATATCAAGTCAATGAAAATGAGTTTCTTTAACAGGACATTAGATCAAAAATGGGTAACTGCTTTTAAAAAAAGCAATCTCCTTTTCCGATTTCTTTCTTGCGTTTTCTTGGTAGATCGAATGAAAACTTCCATTCAAGCATTCGGCCAATGTTTGCCTCAATACGCAGATATATGAAAACCTCTTCTTTCCTCAGTACTAAAAAGGTTTCTTTGTCGAATTTACGTTAAAATCTGATTCCGGAAATAAACGAGTATCTTATTTCCCAAACTCACGGTTTCATAATTTAGAGGTCAATGGATACCGCATTAAACAGCAGAATAGTGCCCAAAGGTCAATTTGGAATCACAAACAGAATTATACCGTTTTATAATTGTTTTTATGAATTATTACTTTCATATCAGAGATCTCCAAAAAATATGAAAATGAGTCTACTATGTGATTGCGAAATGGAGATTCTGTGTTCTATATTGCGTTTGTAATCTTCATGTTTTGCACTAATATATTCATATTTCTTCTCCTATATTTATACTGTTTCGTTTCTATATGAGACTGACAAACCATTGACGAAGTAGAATAATAAAATATGGTAATGTATGAAATGATGTGTGGTTTAGTGAAATAAGTAATATTTTTATATTAATCACCCGATTTATAATTTTGTTTATAACTTTCAATTGAATTTCTTTAAAAAGTCAACTCAAAATGGATGATAATATTCCAAAAACCACTTCTCTTTATGCAATAAAGTGTGAGTGGTGCCTGAAGTAATATACATTGAGATTATCTATGACTTTAATCATAGAATTAACAATTCATCCCTTTACTCCATTACAATTCAGCACATGTACGTTGAATATTGTAAACCCGCATTACCATATGTGTCGAAAAATCTTGCTTTAATTCTGAAGTATGTGAAGTAAGAGATACATTGTCCGAGATACAATTTAAATGAAACGAGAGATTGTATCTGGTTTAATGTAATTCAGTAATAATAATGTTTATCGCACTAAGCGATCTGTGAGGTAATTTTTTAAATCGAGATATTAGTGAATAAATTATTATATTTTGTGATAGAATATTATGTTTATTCATTTGAAAATTCACTACTGTGATTGAGATAATCGCTGCTAATTAACAAGTTACATAAATTATGAGCTATGAGTACCCTGCATTTACAGTTAATCTCCAATGAATTTATTAAGTTTGTAACAGTATTGTTTTGAATAGGAATTGCTTGCGGTTTAGAATTCGATTGCAAACTAATTGAGTGGTAACCTATATTTAAAAAAAAATATCTATTCATTACTTCAAGGTATTCAAGAGTTCGCCTACTTGACTTCCCTTCGACTAGATGTATTTGATGCTCAAATATGCATTGCCAGATTTAATAACAATATTTTCTTCGATTAAGGAAATTTGGCTTCACACGTTAGTTTAGTGAAAAACCAGTCATTGGCAGATCTAGACCGATTGAGGGATCATGTAAAGGTGGGACTAGCGATTCTTTTCCCATCAGTAGAAAGCCGCCTATTTGAATTGACACCCAGTGTCATAGTATCCCCACGATCGGAAGTGTGGAAGAAGCCGCCGCTTGCAAGGGAAGAAACCATTGCTGCGAAATTGAAATGAGTGGCAGCATTCCGAAACATTTCTCCGTCCTGATCTTGTGATATGTCAAATTTGAGTATTGTTATGATATGGAGAAAATAAAATTATTTAGGTACCAATTATTTGAAACGTTTCACTAATGTCAATAATGTAATAAGTAGGGGGACGTATTTGAAAGAAATGCCATTTTTTCTTTAGGACAATGCTGTTTAGTATAGAAATTACGTGCATCTGTGTTATGTGTTAGTGCTGAAAATCTTGCATTCTTCCTGAATTTTGCGAGACCCGTCGATCCACATGTCCATCCATAGTAACACGCCCAAAACACATTTTTCGACCCAAAGACCCTCACATTTTATCTACCAAAATCTCGATTTTTTTTCTTTTTTTTTTCAATTCGATCCGAATAACTTTTCCTTTCGACAGCGTAAATCCGAGTAAAAGTAAAAAGTTGTGATGCTGAATTATATTAACTTCACGAAAAATAGCATTGCCTTTCACATTTCTTGCTAATATTTCACTCCCTCGTAAAAGCCCCCCCCCCCCAACCCTAGTGGTGGATTGTGAACGAAGGACTGGCGCGTCCGGAGCTGAAGACCCCTCGCCACCGGCAAATCGAACGCCCGACGAGGCCAGTGTGCGAGTAGCGACGGCGCGCCGCGAGCGGGAGCGGAGCGGAGCGGGGGTGGGGGGGGGAGGGGCTGATGCCAACACCTGATACCTTTCCCGGGCGCTGGGCAGGAACGAATCGTAATTTTTTGCTCGGGGCGCCAGGGAAACGGCCAGGTGGCACGCGCTTGCGACGGCCAGCGCCGCGTGTGGCCGCCGCAGCCCTGATTAGCGAGCGTGTCAAATATATTTGTCATGGTTTCCGCGCTTCGTATCACTGATGTAAAATCGTGATGAATAAAATCACGGCGTTAGTGCGTCAATGCATTAACAAATGATAAAGTAGATATGATTTATCCTACGTATACACTCTAACGAGGAATGACTGTGTATATTGTAAAGAAGAATGTTTTAAATTAAAATAATAGGAAAGCCAGTAAAGAATGTCTAAAAAATAATGAATGACCCATGTGGTAAAAGTCATTTTAGTTTGTTCGTAGCATTAGGCCACTCAGTCTATCGGACTCGTGTCGCAATACTTCCTACTTACAAAATAAAATGTCACTTTTACCACTCGCATCATAAATAACTAGTTTGTCTATAAAAGAACTCGAGATGTTCCTCTTTCTCACATTTACGAAATGTTGCCTTTTGGACTATTACAGTTTTGCAAGCTACCACTATATATATATATATATATATATATATATATATATATATATATATATAGGTCGGGCTCGCTGTTATTTTCGAAACAGGGTTTGAATATAAAGCTATATTCATTAATAAAACAGTTAATTAGAAAATGAAGTATATTCCCCACAAGACCCAACGAGTATACTTTATTGGTGTCAATATCTCTCTTGCCCAAAGCATTTGAAGCCTACAGAGATGAATGAGATGTCAATGGTAAAGAGTTTTTACTGACTTCAATGATAGAACATTATCTTGACAGTAAACATATTGCTTTGATGTGTAATTAAGATAAAAACTACGCGTTCATACATACTTAGTTCGCACTGTCGTTCTCAAGCCACCTTATTCGTAATGACATCCCGGAAGTGCGTCACAATGCCAGGGTGTTTCTATTCTTCCCTGTACAGCGTGGCCCGGATGCTTATATCCCACTAGATGAGCTAGTGATAATGCGATGGAATACAGTTTGTGCACCCTGTGCCTTTGGTTGCTCGCGCAAACGCGGGAACCTTTTGCATCCGTTAACAGGCTAGACTTTATTTGCGACTTTTTTGTAAAATAAATCTTCTTGTTTCAGCCTGTTTGTTTTCCAACACATCTTATCTCTCCAAATCTCAACCTCTCCTTCCATCCTCTCCTTTTTTATTTCTATTCCCTTCATTCTACCCTTTATATAACACCTTTGACGCTTGTTTCCCACTCTTTGGCCCAGCTCCTGCCGGTCCCTGGCTGTCGTGTAGGAGCACCAGTCTCCGCCCCCTCCCCCCACCTGCGGCGCTCCTCGGCGCATCCGGGCTGTCGCCACCGCGTGTCGCTGGCCTTAAACAGAATTCCCACGACGTCACACTAAATTATTTACGAAGTCTACAACCGACGCTGTTGTTTTCTCCTGTCCTTTCATATTAAAAGTCTATGTTAGTCGTATAAGAACGCCTTTCTTGAGTAAGCTAATCATTTTATTATTCTGTTATTAAATTAATGAGAAAACATTTTATCCATTGCTTGGTATAATTATGAATAATTAATTTATTCTTTGAAACTACTTTCATTTACGCTTCGCTTTTGCTTGTAAACGGCAGGAAAATAGAAGTATCTGTGATGTGTATATATTATTGAAAGATTATGTAACTAATAGGTGTTGATTATTTACCGCAGTTACAACTATCCATCTTTTCTTCGCAATAGCGTCCCCATATTCAAATCCATAGGCAATAGTAAACTCCACCATATGTTTCCTAGTGTACATTTGTATATTGTCCAAATATCAAACATAATTAAATAAACTGGTAAGATATGATAATACAGAAGATATTTTATTGAGTTTAAGGGATATTAGGACTGACCAGCATAAAATTAAATATTAACTTATTTTCAAGGAATTGCTTTAAGTGCGTGTGATAAATTACAACATTTTTCTGACTCTCCTTGAAATGCCACGTTTAGATTACGTTCCGCCTTTGAATATCATGTTTCGCAAGAAAAAATTCTCGTGCTGTGAGAAGAGAGCGGAAAAGACCCCTGAATTTCAGAGGGCGTTTGTGGCATATGTACGCGTCGGTTGTAGACTTTGTAAGTAATTTAGTGTGACGTCGTGGGAATTCTGTTTAAGGCCAGCGACACGCGGTGGCGACAGCCCGGAGGCGCCGAGGAGCGTCGCAGGTGGGGGGAGGGGGCGGAGACTGGTGCTCCTACACGACAGCCAGGGACCGGCAGGAGCTGGGCCAAAGAGTGGGAAACAAGCGTCAAAGGTGTTATATAAAGGGTAGAATGAAGGGAATGGAAATAAAAAAGGAGAGGATGGAACGAGAGGTTGAGATTGGGAGAGATCTGATGTGTTGGAAAAAAAAGGACGGGAATGGAAGAAAGAGGACTGGAGTGGGAGAACTACGAAAAGTTGGAATAAAAGGTTGAGAATGAACTGAACAGAATGGGAATGGACGGAAAATGGTGGGAATAGAAGGGAGAGGAAGGGAATGGAAAGGATAAGAAGGGAAATGTTTTAAATGGATTTAAACAAGTAAAGCGTATGAATAAATGGAATTTGTTTTATAATGGATGTGAACATTTCAAATGAGCTGTACAGTGGATGAATACATGAAGTTTCGTGATAAACTAGTTCCGTGATAAAAACGTTTCAAATGAAAATTGAAACCCAGCATAAAAAACATTTGAAGAATGATAGGGCCAGTTTGATTCTTTGTCCTCTTTTTACTTTCTCGCTACCGCTTACGCCGCAGAGAGAAAATTATTTAATGCTGCGCAAAAAAACAGCGAATTTTGGGCAGAAAAACTCTCCTTACAGGGCCCTGGTAACGAATAAGTGGATAAATCCAGTTGCTAAATTTGGAAAAAAATCCTCTAAAACCAAAAGGGAGTGTAGGCAAAATCCTTGCGTGTTCTTAATCGCCGAAACTCGAATGACAGCAGAACGTCCGACCGTCAGTCCGTTTGTGAACAAAGCTAGCGGGTAATTTTTTCAGCCGATCTTCTCCTAAATTGATATTCTCCAATTGATCTAACTATCTGACTGATGTCGTGACCTGTCAAATTTGAAACCGATACTTAATTTTGGAGGGTACTTTACGTGGAGCGTCTGAGATGTTTCAAATGTCCCCAAACTGACTCCAATATATTTTATTTTCATGTTAATTGAAAAGCCTGATTTTTCGAAAATTGCGAAGGCTAAAACTGTTTTCGGAGTCTTCCTATAACTAAACAATTAAAGGTAGAGATTTTTCCCTTAATAAAACCTGTTCCTTAAAGATAAATTTTAAAATAAGGTCTGGTGCAGTTTCAGAAAATGTGAGTACTTTTCACGTAATTTTGCGTTAAAGATCGGGGGAGAAAGTATGTACACGGAGGTTTAGCACTGCTAGTTTCCAAGTCCGTCGTTGAAGTTCCGACCTTCAACCTCTGCGATAGAAGAAAAACATCCTGGCGTCTAGCCAACTCCAACTTTCAATCGCATTTAACATCAAACTGTAGATATACGGTTTACTATTTCTTACTTCAACTACTACGTATGTATTTCTACCTTTAAAAACACGCATATTGCACATGATTATGCGCATGCGTCACCCGTTTGTCAAAAAATCCGCCGGAAGCAGCCCCCGGAAGCGCCGGGAGAAAGGCGCGGCAGCGGCGGAAGTGGCGACGCCAGAGGGCGGGCGCGGCGCGGGGCGGGGGGGGACGGGCGGGGAGCTCGACGTGTCCGTAGAGAAAGCTTTCGCTCCGGCGTGATTAATTCCGTTCCTAAGCGCTCTCCGCACGGCGCCTCAGCCCCCGCCCCACCCCGCACCGCCCCGACTCGTTTGTCTCGCCCTCGTCTGGCATTTTCCCACCCCGTCGTCTCGTCTTCACCTCGCCCCGACTCTCCCCTTCCCCTCCCACACCTCTCCCTTCCCGTAACCCATTTCGTTCCGTCTGACCCGCATCGCCCTGTTCGCTCTATACCGCCTCGCTTCGGTTCACCCTCACCCGCTTCTACCATCCCACTTCCCGTCCCCCTTTCCTCCCTCCTACGTCTTGCTTCAACCAGCTCCGCTTCGCTCTACGTTACTTCGCCTTTCTTCGCTCTATTCCGACCGGGCGAATGCCGGATCAGTACCCTAACAAACGGGCCACGGACCGCGCGCGATCTTGCCTTCCTTTTCTTGTCCTACACCTCACACACACACACACACACACACACACACTTCCTCCTACACTTGCGTTTACTTCACTAACACACATGCCGGAAGACCGGCCGAGAGCTTAGTTTTTCCCAGCTGGGAGAATGCCCCGCTGCTGGGAGATATCTGGTTGGGGAAAACCCTGCTAGGCGGCGGAGAGCGGCGCCGGATCGCGCCGTCCCGCGGAGGAAGATCACCATCTGCCGAGGAAAACATATGCCCTACACTTTCGGGAGTGGTTTCCTCCGTAGTTTCGATGCGCCCGGAATCACAAAAAACCAATCAACCAACCAATTATCGCCTAGCTCCGTACCTCCCTTCTTGGCTCAGTTTTGCCACGACACACCTTCGCGTTCCTTGGTTCGCTTCACCGCATCCTCTTTTGTTATCGTCTACTCTTCTTCCTCTGCCGCTTCACGACTCCTCCTGACCGTTCATCGACCCCTCTACCCTGCCCCATTGGCACTCTGGCAGGACTTGCGCGTCTTACAGTTTCTTTCTTCGTCTTTCGATCTGTCTCTCCCGCACCCTCCTCCACCTCGCCTCTCTTCGCCCATCTCCGCTACTTCAACTCCGCTTCACCGGCTGACGTTAGCTCAGAGGTAGCATTGCCGCCACCCTGCAGCGGCTTTGACCCGGAGGTCCTAATGTTCGGATCCCGATGGTTCCGGAATTAAAGCTGGAACCAATTCAGCCGTTGTCTAGGAAAGAATTGTAGTAGCCGACTGCTCTGATCCGTAGCTTTCCGTGTTTTCTCCGATCAATACCGGCAAAAGTCGGAACACAATCCTAAGAAACCGACCACGGCCCGCACGCGATTGTCCTTTATCTTTCATATCATCTCCAGACATGCACGCACTTTCACTTACATCACTGCACTTCCACACATGTCGGGATCCTAGGGCTTGTCCCGGTTGGGGCGGTCTCCACTGGGGGAGGAAACGTGAAGGGGCAAAACTCCCGCAAGTCGACGTATAAGTTGGTGCCGGATCTTGCCATGCAGCGTGGAGAGAGTCACTTGCCGGTATGAAACGTTCACTGCACAAACAGCACTAATGACCATGGTAGTTGACGTGGTCTAAAACGTTAGTCAATCAATGAATCAATCGAATCAGCTCCCTTAGCACAAATTTGGCTAGCTCTGCTCCGTCCTCGCTCTCCCTGCTTCGAACCTCCCCCAGTCGCCTCGCTCCGCACAGATGCGCTCTCCTTCGCTTGGCTCAACTCCCTCACCGCGATCCGCCCCCCCCCTCCCGCGCTCGCCCTCTTGGATTCACCCCCCACCCCACGCTCTTCGCCCCGCGCTCCACGATCCTCGCGGCTTTGGCTCGCCCCACCCTCCCACTTCTTCCTTCGACCTCCGCTCTCTGGCACCTGGCGGACGCCCTTTCCGTCGCTATGAAGCGCGTCTTCGCCGACTTTGCTCCTTTTTTACTCGCGGGGAGCGGATTGTGCCTCTCCAACCGCTTATATAGAGTGGTTCAGAATAGACGTTGCAATCATCTGGAACATGTAATGAGGATCGAATATTATCACGTTTTTCCAATGAGCATGTGGGAAATCTCATATAACTAAGATGCACATGTGCTATTTTTTATTTACTTCCCTCATCGGTATGCAATACACAAACTCCCAAGAGAAACATCCTGCAAGATGACGTAGACAATAGATTTGATAGACCGCCCCTGACTAAAACACTCCTCGATTTGACTGCCTTGAGATTCTTACGCAGTCAAGGAACTCGAAAGACTTGATTCGTGAATTGTAAAAGGGCGTGTCAATTGTATCCAGTTGTATGTTTTGCTTTACCTACTATGGAAATTCACTAGCTGAAATTCATCAATAAAAAGATTACCTAAACAATTCCTAGGTACTGATTGGAATTCGTAACACGTCCTCTTATTAACGAATGAAACTACATAAAACAACACTGTACCTCACTTTCGTCAGTTATTACATGTGAATCGGTTATTACATTTCAACACTTTCCTATTTACAAACAAAAATATTCAAATTGTAATTAAAAGAAAAATAATGATATTGAGAAATGTGTTTCGTTGGTATTATTGCCAAGGTAAACATCTTCAATATATAATTACTATTAAACTGTATTAATTGCTGATGAAGTATTCTTCGGGAGGCATTTAAAGTTCTTGTAGTAAAATATTACAAAAGTACAAATACGTACATTTCCCCAGCATTTGAACAGTGACTCAGAATATATGATTTTGTATATGGTTCATTTCGTTTATTACAAAATGAGTAAATTATCGAATATTATGGAGTAGAATAGTCGATCATCTGAATTCTAAATAAAATATCTATATTACGAACATATTGGCACAGAAAAGTGAAAGAAGACTATAAAGCTTTCGGTCAAGTGTATGGTTTGTTCCATACCCAGGAACTGTAAAATAAAATAAAACATTAAAACAATTTCGATTTTGATAGATAAATCGAAGATGAACAAATCAGATAAGAGATGAACGTTTATTCAATTAGGTATTTCGCTTTGCTGACTTTTTCTCACAGTGTTCTAGTCTGGATACGGCCGTCTTGAGGCGTTACAAAATAAAAAGTAATTATCCACCACGCTTATTCAACGCTGTATATTTCGACGTCCATCCTAAAGACCGAAACGTTGCTAGAGAGAAAATGTAAGTTTGTCCTTTAGATGTTTTAGAGCGGCGATTGTAAACATTTTCTTCATCTTTTTCTCTTGACCGTTCTTTATTCGTGTTTCGTAATAATACAGTACAACTACTTCAAGTTTCACGGTAAATTAAATAAACACGGATGGTTTTATTACATTTTATTTCATAACAATATTTTTATTAATTCCTTACACATTGTAGCTTTTTTATATTTAGCTGTTTTATTCCTCTAAAACTCTCTCCGTAACTCGTAACATCTTCTCTTCCGAATGGGAGTCGGTTCGCCTTAAAACGCCTGCGCCTACTGGCACACTCCGCATACTGGGCCGTGCTCCCCCCCACTTCGCCCCTCGCGTCCTGCCGCGCCGCGCCGCGCCGCGCCGCCCCACGCGCCCTCGCGCCCTCGCGTACTCTCGCGTGCGCAGATCGCGCGCGTCGATAACCTCGAATTGGGTTTATTTTTAACCCACTTTCTCCGCCCGGAAAGGCGTGCGCGCCGAAAGGCGGCGCTGCTCATTCAAGAAACTGCTTCGGACAGACCGTGATGGATGTTTGCTTGCTTTTCTGAGCGGGGCGTTGACCCGGCCAACCGCGGCGGGGAACTACTGGAATTTCTCTGGTGCTGTTCGGTGGGCCATCATTTTACTTTCATGAGTCTTTGCTTGTTGGTGCTTTTCCTACTTGTAGAGTCATCTTTATTTATTTGTTTCTTTGTCTTCGCGTTTTCATAGTCTTTTATGATTAATGGACTTTCAGAGCATACAACTACAGTTTATATTTATGAGATGGAATCTTCGATTCGTTTCTTTTCTTTAAAGATCATTGCGGAACGTGACGAACAAATGAAGGCAATCAATGTTTTCTTTACAAACTAGACAATATTCTCTTATCTTACGAAAGTGTGTTAATAATGGAGCTATATCAAAAGGCGAAAAAGTGAAACGCGGAGGAAATTTGTCTTGCGTTTTTTTAGTCAAATTTGCCTGAGAATGTACCACAGATTCACTAAATTTAATTCAAATTCCTCTAAGTGTTTGGGAAAGTGAATTAATTTTTATACAGGACACTTACACATTGTGAGATCGGGGCAATTGTGTGCAATACAATTTTGAATTTGGAGATGGTATTTATGAAAAGTTAACTTTTCCCAAACATACATTACCGAAAATAATACGAAACAATTTTTCCGTTCAATTTTTTAAGTTTGCATGATGCGCCTCTACGGCACGGAGCAGCGTGTTTGTTTAAACAAGGAATAACCAACAGCACCTCCTCCCAAAAAAATTGCATATGCCGAGCGGAATCGCCCATGCAACTGCATCAATAGATTTAACTTCGCTCGGAAACAAGAGAATCGCTCCCTGGGCGCGCCCCGCACTGCCAACACACGAAGCGATCACTGTGATTGTTCAAAGGAACGCCGCGTACAGTCCTCCCGAACAACACAAACTAGAGGCGCTAAAACAACGCGTACTTTCTCGCCAGTATTTTCTGGCCAAATTATGCGAAAAGTACTCAAATTTTCGAAAACATGTACATGACCTTATTCCAAAGCTTATCTTTAAGGAACGGATTTCACCAAGGGAAATAAATATCTATCTTTACTATTTTAATTGTAAGAAGAACTTTGACCTTTTGCGATTTTCGAAAAAGTAGGGTTTTCATAGTACCAGAGACCTGCTTCATTCTCTTAAACGTCCTTTACCCAACAACAAAATTTATACAAACACTATGGAACCTTTTTTTTTTAATTTGGAAAATGTTCCAAGGACTTCATGTAAAGCATCCTCCATAGTTAAAATATCGGTTTTTACTTCAAGGGGCCGCAACATCAGCCAGATCGATAAGGTAATAACAATTTTGGAGAAAATAGACTGAACAATTTAGCTGCTAGCGTTATTCACGGACGGACAGGCAGAAGTTTGCCGTTATTCGATTTTTTGCTATCAAAGACGCACAAAATATGGATTCTAGCAGTATACGTGTTAAAGGATTATTCCCCTAAGTTTTGCAACTGGAGTTATCCACTTTTTCGTTCGAAGCAAGAAAGTTAAAATTTGTCATAAAGATTGGAAACGCTCATCTCACAAGATTAGAAAGAATCATATCAGCCAAAACGTTTTATAAAAATATATTTCATATTGTAAATAATTAACCAGATGTTGCGAGATCTTATCCATCTTCATTCGATTCTTGGGTATCTAATTTCTACAGATTTAATATTGTTCAATTTTTGTATTTCATCTATTTCGTCATATATAATTACGTTAGTTTCATTTCATATGTTAATTAAATTTGGTTCATCAGTTTTTTCTCAGTAGTACTACTGAAGACGGGATAAGATTCCTGAAACATGTTTTTGGTTAATTATTTATGATATTAAATATATTTTCGTAAACCTTTGTGGTTGACACCTTTGGGTCGTTTCTAATTATTATATCTGATGCCACCACGGAAATTGGTCATAATGTCGATGAGTTTCAGTCGAGCAGTTCAGTGGCAAGAACGGTCGTAATGAATTACATCCGCCAATTTCTGTAAAACAACTTTAAATAAACGTGAAACATTTATCATTAATTTTTCTTTCACGGCCTTGTTTGTTTCAAACTTTTATTGTGAGGATTTCGGATGTTAAGTATTACGCGTTTCCTCGCAGAATAATGAAACATTATTTCGTCAATTTTAGCAATGTTCGCATATTACGAAATAAAAAAAAACGGTTTCTTTGTAGTTAAATCATAATGTCATTATCTGCAAGTTAACAAAGATGATTATTCAACAATGTTATCACTTCATAAGTACCAATTTAATCTCGGACAAACATTATTTTACTATTTTATATTAAATAGTTACATATCAGGTTTTCTCTTTCTCTGTCAATAAATGAACGTTATGTTACGAATCATTGATAACAGACACATATGTCGGACTCATTTATCATGGACATAGCCGATGGAATTTAAAGGAAGTGTTTTGAACCATTTGCTTTTTTTTAACGGGGATTGCGAATTATAGAACACACACGCATACAAACACAAATTCACTTACCTACATATATATCCCGCACACATACCCCGAAAGGTGGGCTTCCAGCCACGTGATTGACGACACATCGCCGCTCTTCACCGTCTCCGTGGGCGGAGACGACTCGATTTAATTAACCCTTCAACGCGCGGAATATCGCCTTGAGATGGCGCATTCCTTTCCCCTCTGTTCTCGTGCCTAGACGTCACGGCAAATTCCTCTCCGTGCCAGAATGCCGCGTGGCGATGCAGTGCCGCCTAACGATGCAGAGAGCTGTCTACGTGCTCCCGCAGGCAAAGCTCCATTCCTTTCGCGGGCTCTGCACGAACAATGTACTAAATAGCAGATTCATAGACAATTAAAGACTCATCAATTTCACGAATTGTATTAAATTTTTAAGCATTTTTATCCAAAACTTCCACATTCGCCGTTTACAGCAACATTGCATCTGAGGAATATGTTATCTCCAACCAAACAGAATAATGTCACGTTATTTCAAAAATATTTTCTTACCTCATTAACTTCGCCCTCTATTACATATATCTTAATTAATAAATTGTAAAATATCATGAATATATGAAATAACTATCATTAAATTGTTACTCAATAACCAAACGTGTTATATACCGTATATTTTGTAACATTTATGCACACTTAGAAGGAAAGTGCTAGTTGGTCTTACCTTGTATTATTTTATAATTTGATATTATAAAATATCTTGAAAAACATGTGACAACCAAAAAGTAATAAATAAATAAAAAAATAATTTTTACATTGCGTTGTTTCAGTAGCGCGGACGGCTGTTGTGAAATTCATCTGCGTTGAAGTAGCGGGTTCAAATCTTGGGTGAAGCGATAGGATATCTATCTGATGATGTAGCGTGCTAGTTAAAGATTAACGCCAGCTCTACTATGTCTTCTAAATCATTATTTCGTAATTTTTTTTGGTGCAACCATCTATATGTTATTCAAGTATCCTGGGTGACCTACGGTGTTCAGACAAGAGGACTTGTCTTTTTCCGCAGGGCCCGAGATTCAGATCCCGGTCGAAAAATTTGTAGGCAAACTGGATGGCGGCAGGTTTTATTTTGATTATTCTGTGTCCCCTTAGTACCATTGCTACTTCATCTTTCAAGTCATAACGAACACAAACACAATCAATTATCTGTCAAAATCATTCGTTTGCTATAGGTATGGCTGTAAGGTAAATTCCACTTCTCTGTTATCCAAGTATCGAATGAATCGAAGTATGAATTACTCAAGTAGCGAATAAATCCAAGAATGAAATCGATCAAAGCATCCAACCGGCACGGGTGGCTCAGAGGATATGAGTGTCTCTGACTGGGAGGTCCTAGATTCGAGTCCCGACGGTGACAGGGTTTTGGACACTAGCCAGATAGCTTGATCGAGCCTAGGCTGTCTGGAGGAGAATTCTAGCGGCTGGCTGCTCTAATCGATAGTTTTCTGTGATTTCTCCGATCAATACCAGGTGAATTCCTGAGCAGTACTCTAACGAACGAGCTAATCGCCGAACGCGATCTTTCCGTCCCATTCCCCTATCCTCATCGCTTACATTTGCATGCACTATTTACCACACATGTTGGGAAACAGGTCGAGAGCCTAGAGCTTGTCGCGGCTGGGGCGATGCCCCGCTGATTGAGAGATACCTGGTTGGGGAAATCGCCGCCACCCGACGGTAGGTTGGTGCCGGAGCTCGCCACGCAGCTGGGGAATACCGCCGCCG
>BOPP01000241.1:1326824-1363486 GCA_017312745.1 Gryllus bimaculatus
ACCACCACCACCACCACCACCATCACCACCATCACCAACTACCTACCTACCTACCTACCGACAAACATGCACTACACTTACAGGATTAATGACCTTCCCAGTTGTGCCCAGAATCAATAATCAACCAAAGCCAAATATCCAATAAATCCAATTGGTGTTGAACATCGGTGTACGCCCCGCGATATAGAGCTACAAGAAGAAAATAATTGAATTGCTCCATTTGTCTCTGGGTGCGTGCACGGGAGCCGGGTGGGGCAACGCGACAAAAGGGCCGGCAGCCAGCGCGCTCTGGAGGGGAGGCGCGCGCACAAAGCGCAGTCCACCGCCTGACTGCGGCCCTTTGACACGCGCCCTTCGGCCCTGCCAGTGAGGCGTGGCGCTCGTTTTGTTTATTCCCTGTGGGACGCGTGACTGGGAGCGGCTATAGTTTTAAATTAGTATGTATGAAAGGGTTATGTTTTAGCGCGTAGAGAGCGTGTCAACTTTTCTTTGATTGTCAATGCTCAAGAGGAGGTACCTTTGTTCTGTTTAGTTACCGTAGTGAATTTTAATGCTATAAAACATTCTAATACAAGTAAAGCTAGTTGGTAAACGGAAGATACAACATTCTTGTATCATTAATTATATTTATTGAAGTGAAATAATAAAATACAGAGAAACAATTTACCAATATGTATTTTTGAAAATTGGGATCTAATTGATTATATGCATTAGCAATTTCAAAAATTAACGAACTGTTGGGGTTTTGGACATCATATCGACATTTCTAAGAATTGTATTTCACTAATTCTTTAGTTTCATTTTAATTTATAGTATTATTGCTGTCATGGCACACAGACACATTTGTCCATGTGTGGCATTCTTATACAGTTTAGTTTAGTAATTGTCATACATAAATGATAGTTATAGGATAGTCACTGAATTATCTCTCAGCAATACTTATATAATGTGATATTTGCTGTACGTACAAATTGTATAAAAATCGCTAAATCAGAATAGTGAACTTCGAAAACTCTTAATATTATGCGATAAGTATTTATTCTTTATCGTCATGTGGAGAATAATAATGAATTATGAAAATAAATAAATAAATGTTGAAGGAAATGAAGATAAGAAACAAGATTCCATAACTGATTTTTTTCTGTCTATTAGTTCATTTATCGCATGCATTTTCACAAAAACATCAAGCGTAACCAGTTTGCTTATTTTTCAATACTTCATTTCACTAACCGATTGCAAATATGATTTTAGCAGCAGTAGATCTTGCGAGTGCGAAAGCGGCAGAAACGCGTCAGCCAAAAGTGCATTTCCCTTCGCCGTTGAGTGCTCCGCTCAGCAGCTTCTTTTCGCCACTTGCCACACGTTGCTCACCCATCTTGAGCAAACCTTGTGAAATATCGCTCCCTCCGCACCTTCCAGAGAATTTGTTTTGAGGCGGCCTCCTCCTTCAGCCAGTCGCCCGCCCCCTCCCCTCCACTCCACTCCCCCTCCGCGGCGCGTAAAACTCTCCGCTCCGCTGACAAGTTGCCCCGGCGGAATGCCGTGGCACAGAGGTGCGTCAAGCTGGAACAGCCATGTCAGCACACTTGAATGCCAAGTTATTTATTGCTAATTAATTACCACAATTCCGAATTATTTCTCACCCATTTTCTTGTCGAATATGGGTGTGAGATGCCTTGACTCGACGGCAGCACGCACATACGTTTAATGCACACAGTAGCTAGGCGTACACCCTCAAATGATTTATTGCTAATTAATTGCAATCATTTGTAATTAACTGTCACGAAACTGACACGTGGCAAAATCGGGTGTGAGCAGGCTTGACGTGTCAAACCAGCCCCCACACGAGTTAAATTGGTGACTGCGGGGGAATGCGTTGCCTGACGCAGAGCGTTTGACCTCTTGACCACGTCCCTCGTCAACATTTTAATCGGCTGGAATGCAAATGCGGCGAACGCAAAACTCGCCTCAGGTCACAGCAATCTTTTGCTGCCTCAGGCCAGTGATATACTCGTATTTAGCATTTCCTTTTCTGAGGTTTAAAATACGGTACCTGCAGTTACGAAACGTGGTTGCAAATACGACAAAATACGTCTAGCACATTGCTATTTAAAGACGAAATTGAGAGATACGTGGTGGTCCGTTTAGATTTATAAGCAGACCATTCGTGTTGCAGTTGCATTAATTCGATGTTTAATCGCATCTTATGATATGTGCGGATATAATGATAATATACGTAACGTCGTAGATACAAGCAAGAAATATTGCGCTCCTTCAAGGGCATGTAGTTAGATTTGAATTATACTTCTAATATAATTTTCTTGTGCTGATTCTCATTTCTAGACCTTAAACAAGCAATGATATTTTGGGATTTTATATTATTACCGATTGTTATCTATCCAACATACATAATCAACCCACCAATTATAAACTCGGGATTTAACCGCAGCTAAGATAATTTAAAATATCTACATTGCATTGAGTGCAACTTATTCTGTCATGCTACTCCATTTTGCTGAATGGGTTTTTTGTATTTGATTTTGTTGCAATGATGATAGCCACGATCAAAATGTGTGTACGAATATATGAAGTTATTTCAATAAATGAAAATCAACGGTAGACAATCTTCTGGTAATTATTTAAAGCCTCGACCCTTCGAAGGTTGAATCGAAGCACTATCTGGTGGAAAATGTTAGATACAGGCTATTCTGATCAGTTGTATTTCCTAATATCTCCGATCAATACCTGGTGAATGCCGAAGTACTACCCTAACAAACAGGACACGGACTATGCGCGATATTTCTTTTTGCGTCTTGTTCTTCCTTACGGCCGTATAAACAAACACTTATGAAACTAACGACCATAATATTTTGTTAACTGGAAACCCTATACAAAGAATCAAAGACTTTATCAACTGAAGCGCCCACAAAGTAAACAAATTGCTATAATTTGTGTATTGTTACTTCGTTTGTAAATGGAGTGCCTCCTGATAATTGCATTGCAATAACCTATTGTTTGCAGGCGTGATAGTGTTTGCACCTCCGTCAAGCTGCAACCCCCACTTGTTCGAAATTCAAAATTAACTAACCTATAATTTTGTACTAATTATGTACTAATTTTCTACCACAATTAAAAATTTTGTACTCGACTTAAACAATAAAAAAACCACACAAAGTGGGGGTGCTAGCATTGACGTTAAGTTAGCACCCCACTTCTCATAAACTCAAAATCAACTAGGCCTAACATTATCTACTAATTATGTACTAATTTTCTAACCACTTTTAAAAATTTTGTACTCACCTATAAACAATAAAAAACCGGTGCCAATAAAAGCACTTTTCACACACATTTTCTGATTTTTAAAAACATATTTAGAGTGAAAGTTTAAATTGAAATTAATAATGCAGATTAACATCATAGTGAACTTTTACATGTAATAATTTCAACATTTTATCTAGTCCCTGCAACTGTGAATTTACAGTCTAAAAACACGAAAAAATTGGCGAGTGGCTCTAAACAAAAGTGTCTGCCACTGCATCCCCTTTCGCAGAAATTCCAATTTAACTAGTCTATATTGTTCTAACATGTTATGTACTAATACTACAACAAAATAAATAATTTCGTTCTCAACTATAAACAACTAAAAAAACCGGTGCAATAAAGCACTTTTCTCGTGAATTTCACGAGTTTTAAAAACACATTTAAGTCAAAATTGCAAAGTTGAATTCACAAACGCAAGTTTAAACATATAATGAACTTTTACATATAATAATTTCAAAATTTTATCTTGTCCGCAACTGAGATACTGCAGTCTAAAAACACGAAAAATTGCGACGGCTCTAAACAAAAGTTCGCCCACTGGCATCCCCCTTCGCAGAAATTTCCGATTTAACTAGTCTATATTCTTCTAACATAGTATGTTACTAATACTGCAACAAAATAAATAATTAATTTCGATTTTAAATTTCGACACTAAAAATAGAAATAATTTCGATTTTAGCAGACTAATTATAACCCAAATTTAAACATGTAGAACTGTCTAAACATAATTTTTAACTTACATTTGCTAGAAAGCCCTTTTGGGCGTCGTTTATTTCGTGATGATAACATACGCTGCACCTCTTCGACTTTTGGGGCAAAGGTGACAGAGTTTAATTACCAATTTATTGCTTCACTGAAGTAATGTATGGCCCGTCTGGCTGGAATCTGCAAATATTATTGTAAGTAATTGCAAATATTATTGTAATTTTTGCTTAAGTTCTTTGCATAAAGTGTTGTGATTTTTAACGACGGCGCCAACAATTTTGTTTAATTTTGATCGCCGATATAGTATGCAATAATTAAGAGAATGTGCAATCTGCAATAAAGCATATAATGCTTAAGAGAATGTTGTAGATCTCACGTTATTATAAAATGCTAATTGTATAAATATTTTAACTGAAATGTGGTTTATCAAAATAAAGCTTTAATAATATCATGCCCTTTTTATGAAATATGAGTATGTTTTGAAAAAAATTGCTCCAAACATAGGCAGCGTTTATTTTCTGTAAACAATTGTTTCTAAAAACTGCACAAAATGTTTTTGATTCAATTTGGACCTAGGTAGCGTAAAAACGCTAAGAAAATATGTTCGTTGTCACAAAGTCACATGCTTCGTTGAATGCCTTAGTTTTCAATTAACCAACGCTCCAATTTTTTTCTTTAATTTACGTAGGGAGAATGCTAAATGTACTCTACCAGACACTAAACCCATATTCTCTATTCTTTTGTTTTTTGAAAAAATATAGCATGGCAGCTGGCAAAATTGTGGTAGAGTCCAAGTAGCTAGCCGAGAGCAAAGGAAATATAAAACTAATTATGGGAAAGTCTGTGCCATTCGTTGGCAACACTAGTTAATTTCTCGTTACCACTTATGCAGTAGAGAGTATGTTATCTATGCGAAAAACCGTCGAACTTCCGCAGAAATCCTTAATTACAGGACCCTGTAACAAAAAATTTGGAAAAGCCAGTGATAAATGTGGGGAGGGGAAATCATCTTAACACATAGTGAAGCCAAAATCCATGTTTGTGGGTCCTTAATAGCAAAAAACTCGATTGACGGCAAATATCGATGTCAAAAAACTCGATTGACGGCCCGTCTGCTGTGAACACACGCTAACGGTGTACCCTTCAACCGATTTCTCCAAAATTTCATATTCCCAAATCTATGTAGCTTGTGTTTCGGAGTCTTAAATTTCAAAGTGGTAGTTTGATTTTTGGAAGTAACTTAGCCTTTGGATATTTTCAAAACTTTCCAAAAAAATGGCTCCATTGTTGTTGTTTTACAATTTCTTCGTTGCTGTCATTCTGTGTTGAACGATTTTCCGATGCGAAGCAGCCGCCGCTCGCAAATTGCCACCCATGCAGTTCACAAAAAGACTTGGGGGCGTTGTGTTGTAAACCCAGACTCGCCCCTTCCCATTCCCTTGCCCCCCTTCGTCCCGCCCGCCGTGCCGAGCCTGCCGGCCCGCCAGTCGTCGCTGCCGCCGCCCCTGCCGAACCACAGGCGGGCCGCCGCCGTCCCAGAAGGAGCCCAGGGTCCCAGTGTGTCGCGGCGAGGTGGCAAAATCTCTCCCACCTCCAGGTCGCTGACCGCACCCCCACACGCGGCGGAGAGCCGCCCTGGTCCCCCGCAGCCAACGCAAGCGCTCCCAACCCTCGAAACAAAGGCGGCGAGATCACAGAAGGTGGGCAAACCGTCCCTGTCAACAACTCCGTCGACGGACCGCCCCACTCACGCTCACATTCGAGTTTGCCCTCAAGAGGAGTTTATCAAAAACGCCTTATTAAGGCTAAAAAAAGTTGAAAAAAAAAGGCCAAATTTGACGCGCCGTAGATTCTAAACTATTAGATGCAGCCGTGAGATTTGCACACGAAATTATAAGTAACAATATTTCTTTGATTTGAACATGATAAGAAATCTCTAATTACTAAGAACATGTTCAATACAAAAAAGTTTAAATTAAATAATTTCATGCAAATCCACCTTCGTTTCGACACGATTTCGAGAATTCCGGAAAAACTGAGCATCTGATGGGAAATTTATTATCACCAGTGTATTCTCCATTATATTTTCGTGCTAGGACTATTTCTGAAAAAATCTGACGCATGTTGAAATTCGCAAAATTTGACAGGTCACGGGTCGTTAATCTTTACATCTTTCTAGACAAACTAACCCCCATATCTCAAAAAACTATGCACAATATTTCAACTTTTGTGCTTTAAATTCGTTCAAAATTTCATTAGTGTGTCAGAAAATGCCGTATTTCCCACATTTCGACGTAAAATATGCCCTCTAGGAGTTTATAAATAATAACGTCGTTTGAAGAGAGATTTGAAAATGTTGAATATTATAGGTTGAATTTGAAATGTTGAATTATATTTAGATGTTCTGCATCGTTTCAAAATGTTTAAATTCGGTATCAAATAGTTCTTAATTAGAACACGATTTGGTGTATATGATTTTTGTTTCATGCATTATTCTTGTGTGTGTATGCTAACTTAACATTAAGTTAGCGTACCCACTTTTAGTGTTGAATATTTACTAAAGCTGTGCATCCGTAGAAATTTTTTATTTGGTATAATTAGTCCTTAATTAGAACAAAATTCTGAAATACTGCTTTTCAATTTTGTGATAAGTGGGTATGCTAACTAACGGACATGCGAACAAACTGTCGAAGAGTTTGCTTCCCTTTTTACTTTCCCGTATACATACATATGGAGTAATATACGTAGTATAGGAGTAGCTATGTAATACGGCGCGATAAAAAGGTGGACTTTCGACAGATAAAAAAAATTCATTGCCGGGCTATAATACACGAAAAAGTGGATAATCCAGTTGTAAAGTAAGAAAAAATTCTCTAATGTGTGGTGTAGCCAGAATCAAAATGGGTTCTTGATATCGAAATACCAATACGGGCACAACGACCGTCTGTCCCTCCCACAGTCTGTCCTTCTGTGAACATCACTATTGGCTAAACTATACGTAGGTTTTTTCTAAAATTGAAGAAAACCACTCTCCACCTGGCTCGATTCGAAACTTTGATATTTTAAAAAAATATTCTTTAAAATGGGGTACATTACATGAAAGCCTTTTATAAATTTCTCCTAAACAGATCCATTTCGCCTTTAAATTTCTAGTAAGCATAGAGTGAAATACTTTATAAAGGTGCATAGGTAAAATTTTCACGGTTAACTCTCAATTTTCGAAAATTGCAAAACTTTGAATTTCTTTTCGGCGTCTACCTAACGACTACCAAATTGAAGGATAAGAGGTTTTATCTTTCAAATAAATTTTTTTCCATAACGAGGTCTTCATTAAGGTCTTGTAATTTTTTAAAACACTTTTAGTAGTTTTCCCGCAAATATTTGCAGACAATATAAATATTTTTGGCTCATTAATTCATTCAGCTTCAGCTCATAAATTGGCCTGAACTATCATTGTAGCGTCCGCCGATGAGTACAAACTCATACGTATAACATTTCGGCTTGTAAATCTATTTCTGTTCCTGGACAAATGAAATTCCTTTTGAAGCCAAAAAAAAACATTTTTAACGACTAGTATTCACAATATCATAATTTTCCTTCTTTATAGGAAGTAGCTCGACAGATCCTTGCATCGACTGCAATGCAAAGAGCCGCCTATTAAATCACGCTTTGGCTTGTAAATTCCATTTCTGTTGCCTTGTCAAAAGAAAATATATCTTGGAAACGAGAACACACTTATAAAAAATAGTATTAACAGTATATTTTTTTTTCTTATAGGAAGTAGCCCGACCGATAATTGGCAGTGACTGAATTGCCAGGAAGAAGCCTACTAATACTACATGCTTTTACTTGTATTTCCATTTGTGGTACCTGGGAAAAGGAAAATCGTTTTTGAAGGAACAATGACACACTTTTCCTGAATAAGCAATCAGAATATTATAACTTTCTCTTTAGCATAGGAAGTAGCCGGGCTGATCATAGCAGCCGACTGGGTTGCCAGGAGCCCGCTATTTAATACTCTGCTTTACTAATACTTTGCTTTAAATTGACCATTATAGTTGACGTAGATTTTTTAAACAAAAGCACTGGATATGGTACCTCAGTCCTATAATCAAGGAATAATTCGACCTTGAAAGGTTTTTATACATAAATATTTGAGACAAATGTATTGGAAGTGAAGGGGAATTTCTTTATGATATTAGAGTATATTGCCGAAGAACAAATAAAGTTGCATCCTTAATTTTTGCTAACCATAAAATATGACATTGCAGATCTTTAGGTTAATAACAGGTGTTCATTAGCATATTATTTGAGATTTCACCATAATAAAATGAAAAAATTGCAATTTGTTTACTAATAAAAAAAATATTATTAAATTATTATACTAAAACACAACCATAGTCTCAAAGTGCAGTCTAAATTTCAAAAATTAAATTTTGACTGAAAACGAGTTTAAAAAAATCCAGAAATTAACGCTTAGTGATTCAATTGCACCAGTTTTTTAATTGTTTATAGTTGAGCACGAAATTAATTATTTTGTTGCAGTATTAGTACATATATGTTAGAAGAATATAGACTAGTTAAATTGAATTTCTGCGAAGGAGGATGCAGTGGCGGACACTTTTGTTTAGAGCGCTCGCAATTTTTCGTGTGTTTTAGACTGTAATATCTCAGTTACGGGGACTAGATAAAAATTTGAAATTATTATATGTAAAAGTTCATTATATTATTAAACTGCGTTGTGAATTTCAACTTTGCATTTGACTTAAAATGTGTTTAAAAACTCGTGAAATTCACGAGAAAAGTGCTTTATTGGCACCGGTTTTTCAAGTTGTTTATAGTTGAGAACGAAATTATTTATTTTGTGGTAGTATTAGTACATACATGTTAGACAATATAGACTAGTTTAAATTGGAATTTCTGCGAAAGGGGATGCAGTGGCGGACACTTTTGTTTAGAGCACTCGCAATTTTTCGTTTTTTAGACTGTAATATCACAGTTGCGGGACTAGATAAAATGTTGAAAATTATTTTCATGTAAAGTTCACTATGATGTTAATCTGCATTATTAATTTCAACTTTAATACTTTCACTCTAAATATTGTTTTTAAAAAATCAGAAAACTGTTGTGAAAAAGTGCTTCATTGGCACCGGTTTTTAATTGTTTATAGTTGAGTACAAAATTTTAAAAGTGGTAGAAAATTAGTACATAATTAGTAGATAATGTTAGGCTAGTTGATTTTGAATTTATGAGAAGTGGGGTGCTAACTTTAACGTCAAGCTAGCACCCCCACTTTTGGATTGTGGTTTTTTTATTGTTTATAGTCGAGTACAAAATTTTTAATTGTGGTAGAAATTAGTACTAATTAGTAAAAATTATAGGCTAGTTATTTTGAATTTCGAACAAGTGGGGTTGCAACTTGACGGAGGTAGTGTTTGCTGCTTCTGCTGACGGGCACCGTGGAGCTTCTTGCGGTGTGGGCGTGACGAGGGTGGGACAGGGTGAGGTGAAGACAGGCGAGGGCGGACGAGCGGACCTGGTGAGGGTGCGTGGGCGAGGCGTGACAAGGGCGTGGCGAGGGGCTGGGCAAGGAGAGCGCGAGGGCGGACGAGCGGACCTGGGCAGGGCGAGGCGAGGGCGTGCGGAAAGGCGGGGAGGGGCTGGCAAGGCGACGGGCGAGGGCGGGACGAGCACCCTGGTGAGGCGTGACAAGGGCGGGGCGAGGGGCTGGGCAAGGGCAGGGCGGGCGAGGGCGGGACAAGCGGACCTGGTGAGGGCGTGACGACGAGGCGTGCGAGGGCGGGCGAATCGATGTGAGGGCGGGAGGGGAGAGGGCGCGGGGGCGTTGGCGAGGCGAAGAAGCCACGGGGGGGGGCGAGACGGCGTGGGGGTTGCGGGGCGCCGGCGGGCGACACAGAGCCAGGTAGCTGCTGGGGGAGGGCGTGGAGGCAGCGCTCAATGTTATCGCGTTCCCAGCGCGTGGAGCCCGACGGCGGTTCGAGCCCCGCGACAACCGCAGCGCTCACAGGCGAGCTCTTCCGAGACACGGCTCCACTTTCCACTCCACCGTCTGATCCTCCACGCCATTAATTGTCTTTCTGTGTTCTACTCAAGATCTCCCAGTCTCCTTCACCTTCGACTTTTCGAAGTTCTTTTTTTCGGGAAAACCTTACGTCTTGAAGACAATTAAACTTTCTTTAGTACACCATTCAATTTCCAATATTTTTATAATATTAGAAATTTCAAAATTGTTATAATCCTTTTGCATTACATACTAGTTCGAAGCTTTCGAAATTATATTTGGATTTCCAAATTTGATCTGATTTTGAGCTTTGAAATTTGATGCTTGTTCCTTCAGTTGGCAACGGGTGTGTTAATATTTCATCGACGTACAGAATATCTATAAAGCAGTTGAGTTTTGGTCCTTTACGAATGAATAATGTAAAAATTGTGTAGACTTTCATTTTATAATAGATGAATTTATTTCGTTAAAAAACAGACAGTTAAGATTTTTATGACACAAATTTCTAGGAATAGAAAAAAATTGTAAGGCATGCATGTTAATATCCTCAATTAAGAACTTAAAAACTATATTTTATGTAAAAAAAATCGTTAACCAGAATTAAATAGTACTAAACACTTTAAGCCATTTTGTTCACTAACAGTTTATTTATTAAGATTGAATCTTCAAACGTAATTCCGAGACATCCAACTATTTCTGATATGGTTGCTTTATTTACTAGGAGAGCGAAAGGTAACATTCGAATATTATAATAATAATAAGTATTATAATCTAATATTCCAGTAGTTACACAATACTTTACAATTTTCAGCTTTACTACATGAGTACGTGTTGTTGTGCCGTTAGGAGCGAATTTTCAAAAATTCTACAATTCAATAAACCAACATTATAAGGAGCTACATTGCTTTTTTTGTTGACAGCAATATAAATGTATAAAAGAATCAAACTTAATTTTGCGAAACAACATTTTTGTGACTTTGTATTTGACACCTGTGCGAGAATACGGTTGTTGGCTGTCCCGTTTACCGCTAACTCCCCACGAACCTCTTCACGCTTGGCTGAATGTTGGCTACGCAATCATTCGTACCGGCAAATGTTAATACGTCATCATTTGTGCCGTAAATGCTCTTTTAGAACGACTTCTTGGCACATAAAAGGTCATTTATAATGCTGGTACGGCAAAAACCAATTTTTAAGTAAAGTTAGAAAGTGGCACGAGAAAGTCCTTGTATTTGAGTAGTTTTTCCGTGGATTGAGACTTCGCGGGCCTGGATGTTAGAGGGAGAGGCCGCCGCCTGCCCCATCGGCGCAACCGCGTGCTGGCTGTGCGCAAGGAAATTAGCGCCGCATTGAGGGCCGCGCGGCCCGAGCAGCAGCCCCCGAGGCCAAGACGCAAGGGCCGGGGCGGGGCGGGCGGGGCGTAATCTCCCGGAAGTAACGCGAGGCGGACGAAGGGCGCCGCGGGCGTTCACCAGCGCCCGCTGCCAAGAGGCCCCCTGGCACGCCCACCGCTCGCCGCCATCGCCCTGCGCCGTGGCCGCCTGCTCCCCATTCACGCGTGCAACGCCTCGCCCCAAGACCCGCCTTTCCATTCACTGGCACACGCCTACCCGCCTCGCCCGGCCCGCCCGCTTTAGCAAATCACCCGTTGCCTGGCCTCACCCCGATGTGCCCCGCCACGCCTCACCTACCCTCGTTTCGCCCTTCCCGCCCCGCCCCTCCCCGCATCACCCCGTCCCATCTTGCCTTACCCTGCGTCATTCTGTCACCTCGCTTCGACAGCGACTTGCTCGTAGATCGCCTCTCGCCGACTTGGTGTCGTGGGAGGTTTCTTGCCGATCAAACGCCCCATTTCGATCAGATGGTTATCTGTTCTCCAGCTTGTTTTGTAACTGGGTGTTGTGCTTACTGTTATTGAGTAGAATATATGTCGATTTAGCTCATGAATTCTTTTGAGGATTAATTATATAATTGCTCTGATCTCTAGCAAATAGATTTTTGTCCCGATGATTTGCCACGATAAAGACAAAAGATAATTTTTGGATGAAACAGTAAATGAAAATACAACAGAGGGAAAGAAGAAAGTAAAAAAATAATAAAAAACAAATTCAAGCTGTTCTCGTCCTATCACTAACACGCAGCACTAAATTTGATGCAATAGAAAGCAATAACTTGCTTTTTCATTTTAAAGTGAAAAAATAACTGTCACTTGATTGCACCCACAAAAGATGTAGCCTTGTGAGTCGTATATTCATTCTCTCAATAAATAAATAAATAAAAATTAATTTTCAAAGTCGCAAAGTTAAAATTTTGTGTCTAGAATGATAGTCATGTAACTTTAAATTCACATTAGAAATTCTCTCTCTTCTTAAATACTTTTTATCACTTAATTTAATTGATCAACACTGATCTTACGTCATCATGTATTTGACATTTTGGCCGGTAATTGTACGTTATGTTTCCTTCAAATTGTTATTTACATCCTCTTTCATCACGTTCGTATCTCTAAATAACGGCTCTCTCTCTTGTGCGCTGACCTTCCTCACAATTCATTTCACGTGAGCCACACTCCTGATTACTTGGCATCTTTTGCTACAATTATCACCTGCTTACCGTTTTCTTTGGTGCAATTGCAATTTAAAGTATCTTTCAGTTCTTCTTTTCTATCTCATTTTTTCCCCACTTTTTCTCTATTCCATTATTTCCTTGTCCCTTTTCGATTCTTTCTCTCTTCTGTTTTCCTCCTATTTTCTCTCTCTACTTCTCCCTGTCTCTCTGCTCTCCGCACCAGTGAGTCTCCATGTGCCCACCCGTTCCGCTGTTGCTGCCCCCGTCGCTTCCCATTACTCGCATGACAAAGTGTCTCACTGCGAGGCCCCTCGTCATTGCTAATTAAGACGTTCTCAGCCCACGCGGGCGGCAGAATGCCCAATTAGTGAAGAACCTTGCAAGCTGCTCAATTGCGGATATTGTAAGCGAGCTGAAGTGCAGATTATTCAATTCAGGTAATTCTAGACGACACTTGTACTAGCGCCAGAAGCACTAGATTCACGCTGAGTAAATGGCATTCGGTTGGGAAAATGAAATGAAATGTTTTTGTTGTTTTTAAATTCTAGAATACGGTTTTTAATATGTTTGTTAATGGCCATTTGTAAGTGGTCATTGCATTTTCCGTGAAAAATATGATATTTTCCCCACCAAGTATATATATTTTGTATTAAAATAATATCGGTATGCTTCCTTTTATTGTTTTATTAATTTAATCGTTTGTTGAAAAATTGTATAACTATTCTCTCTTGGGGTCAAGACGTTTGCTCATGAGTTCCGCTTTACATAAGCATTATTTTTTCGCAACATTCTCTAATGTTATAACGTACGTACCCTTACGGAAATTGTTTGTCTCACCGCCAATTTTACTTCGAATATCTTCTCTGAACATTTTTCTACGCAATACCCAAATCTTTGAAACGGTGCCTTTGTTGTTAGTTTCCTATTTACGCACTACTCAAACGCCGCAATCTACCATTAGTACCTGATTAATTATTTAAAGATCATAAACATAAACATTTCCTCATGAATTACAATACATGACTCATTATATTTTTGTGAAACCTTTAGTTATGTTTGATTAATTACTTTTATTTCTTCGATAGTTTCATATGTCAAAATATATATTTAATGAGAATGCTTATTACATTCAGGAAAACACATGCCTTAATCTTAAACCTCTTAGTTGCATTTTCATTCTCGAAAACGGTAAAATTTGGTTCACTATGTTCCACTTGGATTATTACATGGCATATTTTTCACCATCAGCTGATACTTAATTTTCACTGTTGTTTAATTGTACACTACTCACTCACATATGCCTTGTTCAATTTTTGCATTAGAATGTAGGCACAAAACGACTTTCTTATAAGCGAGTAGAAACACTATTTGCTAAGAAGAAAAGGGTGGCTCGCTTCGGGATGTGCTGCTCGCTTCGCTTGTAAGCTGGCGCGCGCTGTGACTGCGAGTGAGGAAAGAGTCGCAAAGCGCTTGAAGAGATTATCCCCGTTTCCTCGGCTCCTCCCGTTTCCCTAATGCCCTCGGTTCCTTAATCCCGTCGAGGGATCAGCGCAAATTGTTTAGAGGACTTCCTTCGTAGCCAGCGATCTCGGGCACATTGGGTGTTGTTCGCCTGTTCGGCTGGCTTCCGAAGAAAATGGAATATAAAATCCAATTCTTCTACTTTTTATCTGAATCATGAGTTTCGGCATGGTATTATAATATAAAACCTGATCGTATTCAATAATGTTTCCTCCTATTATCGAGCATGTGCTGTCTTTAATAAAATTATATTTGTCTCACTGTCATTTGGACTCTACAATTTAATCTATATTTGGTGTTAAAGCGTTTCAGCAGACAATTCTGGGCATGTCAACTGCGGTAGTGGCCACTAATCCCGTAGGTGTAGTGCATGTTGTGTCCTGGGAGGTGTTGGTGTCGCTCTCCCGCTGGAACGTTAAGATCCACCAGCGCGGCCGTGGCGAGCTACTGTTTGCCCACGCAGACCTCCGCAACCTAGAGAAACTCTCATCTTTCGACATGAGTGTTAGTCCAGTGCATGTTAGTATATGTGTAATAAAGCGGGTCCACGTATTCGTTATTCGGCGAACAGCGAGCAACCGCACGCCGAGTCCCGAGTAGTGTGGATGAGTTGCTAGTTATTTGCAAAGTGACGAAGAACTCGCCCTACCCAGCGTCGTCGGTCTTTTGGACACATCAAAGGAAGCGATTATTCGCCGAACACAAGAGCTGTGCGGGATTGGGCGAGCAGTATCTTGCTGCTCGGTGAATGTGGAGCCGCCTTACATGCGCAACCTGCACAGTTAGTATGAACAAAGCTCTCGAGAAATCACGAATATTGGTTGTTTGCTACGAATGTGTGTTTGCTACTTGTCTTTTATTAAGTATCCAAGATTTGCTTATATTCTTTACTAATTACCTTGTTTCATGTAGGTTTTCTTTTTAAATTCTGTCTTAGGAAAGGGAACCTTTTATATTGCAAATTCTTTGTTTGAATTTATTTTGTGTTAAATTTAATTAAATCATTCGCTTATTTGTTTAATATTGCAATAATGTGAAATAAATCCCACTTTTCTCTTATGACGGACAGCTGTTTTAATGTACAAAAATCATTGTTAAACCTCCTAACCTAAACGTAGGAATTAATTTCGATTAAAAATATTTAATTTTACTCTTAATTGACTATTTGAAATACTGCTTATGCATTTCAATTCAATGTTTTAGTAAAGGAGATGGGCATTAATATTGCTTTTGGGGAAATAGCTGTGAACTGACATGTCCAAAAAGACTGTCAACTATCAACTCACATTAAAGTATCGACATCTCGGAGCGATTTGTGCATCCATTACTTTTAATTCTCACGACAGTTAATCTAGACGCTGTGTCCGCAAATCCTAGGGAGCTATTTATCTTGCCCGCGACCTTGACATGACTAATGTAAAGTGAGAAAAGTGATCAAGGTTGAGAAAGGAAAGATCGCGCAAGTTCCGTGATCCTTTTGTTAAGATTCTGCTCCGGCATTCTCGTCGGACATTTAGGATCGAATTTACAGAATCGCAGTTACAAATTTATAAATGATGAAATTGTTACAACGAGCTAGAATACACTACATATAGTGCCTGACCCTATGGTTACAGCGCTCTTGGTGAACGCTTGAAGAACTAGGGACCCCATGTTTTTTGCACTCAAAACACGAGAAGTGCCTGATGGTGACGAGAAGAACTACTATAATATGCTGTTTGTATTATATCTATTTTCTATTTTGTCTTCTGTTTTAACTGTATTGAAGTTACATTTCTCGTTAGAAGAATATTCACAATGCCTTCAGTATTTTCGGCACATGACTGAAAAATAGAAGTCATCAAACCTCAAATATATCATTTTTCAAGTTTTCCGCCGTATTTCTGTTCTGTTTGTTTGCTTCTTATTGCAATAACATTCAGTTTCAAGCGTTATGCTAACTACAATAACATTCCAACAGCTTGCATTCTTATGAAAAATAACCGGTGCAGGAAGCAACGGGTTTTTAATATTTCTCAATTCGTTCTCCTTACATTCTGTGATTTCGCCTTTAAATGTTTGTGTTTTTGGTCGTGAAACACAGAGTAAGAGGATTTATATCACGCGCAGCCCGCGGCCACTCGACCGTAACAAGCGCCAAACGGAATTCTAGAACACTCTCTCCAGAGGGTGCTGCTTTCACTTCAGAACACATGGCATCAATTTGCTGCAAAGATGCCGGAGCTTCAGCCACTCTACGTAGTATATTCTAGCTCGTTGGTTGGAGGTCAAGGGAAAATGTACTACCTCTAAAAATGAAAGACGATAAAAAAGAAATAATTTAAGTATGATATTAAAGCTTATTTTAAAACCTAACACAGAGAATAATTCATATTTTGTAGAGGAGGTATTCCACAACGTGACTTCAAAATTGATAGAAATCAATTTGAAAAGACTTCTACACATTTTAATTTAAGATGAGTTGAGTTGTTGAAATCTGCTTAATGTTTCAATAGCACTTGTTTTTTGTTTAGGAAAGAATGCAAATTTAGTATTTTTATGAAAATGAAGCAGAACTATAAACAGTGATCGCATAGTGAAATTATCTTAAAATATTTCACTATATTCGACAAGATTGCTTATTTACAGTATGTACTCCAATTTTTCAACAATAATTTGTCGAAATAATCTAAGCAATAAAGTTACTGTCGCTTTCTCGTCTATTACAACAATGAAACATCTCGTAAATGCTGAGAAACAAACAAACGTTTGGAAACAACGTATACTTAAATATGCAAGGCACCTTTTTGCCGCCTTTCCCGAGACACTGCAGTGGCTCTGACCGGGAGGTCGTACACTTGAGTCCCGACAGGGGCAGGGTTGTCAACGGCTTGTCAGCTAGGTCGAATTCAGCCGCGGTCTGGAGGAGAATTGTAGCCGCCGGTCGCTCCCACCGATAGTTTTCCGTGGTTTCTCCCATCAACACCAGGCGAATGCCAGAGAAGTACCCTAACGAATGGGCCACGGACCGCCCGCGATATTTCCTTCCGCTTCCTTGTCCTGTTCTCGCCCCTTATTTAGACACACATTAACATGCACTACACTACCACACATGCCGGCCAGGAGCTTAGATCTTGTCTTGGCTGGGCGGTGCCTCGCTTGTGGGAGATGCTTGTTTGGAGAAGAACCCACTAGCCTTCGGTAGATCGGCGCCGTATCTCGCCATCCAGCGGACAAAGATCACTGCCACCTCCTGACGAAAAATATGCATTACGCCTACGGGACTAACGACCTGAGCGGTTGACGCACCCGGAATCACAAGCAATCGATCATCACCCGCGAGAAGCACGCGGTGCCTTTCCTCTGCGTCTCATCTGCGTGGGCGAACAGTAGCTCGCGGTGGCCGCGGCCACGGCTGCGGCGCGCGTTCTGGCGGCAAGGCAATCGCCTTGCAAACCGCGGCCCTGACAACGCTACAGACCGCACCTCGCCGTGTCGGCGCCACACAGGGCGTATAAACCTTCAACGGCGTCTATGCCCTCGCAGCACCTAGCAAACCGCGTAAACCAGAAACTCGTTAATAAAATATTGTGTGAGTGAGAACACGTGTGGGAGTATACGTGAGTTATGTGTGTCTGTGTGTGTGCGTGTGTGCTAGAATATGTATATGTTAATTAGTAATTGTGAACGTGTATGTGTGAGTGAGTATCTATATGTACAATCTGAGTGTTTGAGGTACTAGAAATATTTAGCAGCTGCCCCTAGGCTTCATTTAGAACCTACATGTACCGGCCATGTAAGAGAAGGGGGAAGACTACAGCTGTGTTTGTTAAGTTTGGAAATAAGAACTTTAAAAATAGCTTATGTTCAAAATATTAAGTAGTGTGTCTTCAAAAACAGATTAAAAAACTATCCCTCTCTCTCTCTTTCTCTCTCTATCTCTATCCCTCTCTTTCTCTTTCTCTCTCTATCTCTCTCCCTCTCCCTCTTTTTCCCTCTCTTTTTCTCTTTCTCTTTCTCGCTCTTTCTCTCTGTTTCTCTCTCCTCTCTCTCTCTCTCTCTCTCTCTCTCTCTCTCTCTCTATATATATATATATATATATATATATATATATATATATATCCCCCTCTCTCTCTCTCTCTCTCCTCTCTCTCCTAGGGCTAAGAATACCAAGTTGTAACGTAGAGTCCATTCGTTGCAACGTAGAATATAGGTTGTAGCGAGTATTTGCTTGTAGTGTTTATTGCTTATTGCCGAGTGTCTATGGCTTGTAGCGTCCCAGTAATGCTTCCATTTTCTAGGAATGATCTAGGATCGAGGGTTCAAATACACTGAAAGGTGTGTATGTTTTCATCTTGTTATTGTGACTTGGATGGCAAATGCAAACCACCTAGAAGCTCTTCACATATATACTCTCAGTAAATGGTGAAGGAAAGCAGAATGGTATAGTAAGCGGGAATCTAATGGAATAGATAAAGAAAGTGAGGATGATTTAAGCAGGTAAATGTAATATAGTTATAATCATGGCTTGTTTTCTGGCAGAACGAGATGGAACGGCGTTGTGGTACCTCGGACATAATTAAATTATATTATAAATACATCACTATTTGTTTAAATTAATAATTAATTTAAGGCACGTTTCGGTACCCAAAATTTTATAAATCAAGCACTGGTTATAATATGCAATGTACATATAAGTAGTACAACTCTTCAGAAAGATCAAGAGTTCTCTTCATTGACCGATAAAACAATCTATTCGATATTTGGTTCCTGACTTCAGCCAAAAACAAGCCACAAGCAAAAATTACATGCAACGTGGAAAGTTCACATTTTAAAATGTAGTGAAAATAAATTCTTCACAGACTGATCAATTTGAATATGGGGATCGTCCATGATTAATGAATAAACAACGTTAGTGAAAACTGCATTTAAAGATTTTGACGTTCATGTTGTTTATTAAATAGTTCCCAAAGTATGAATAAAACATTTTAATCTCCCGTTCCTCTATAGATATCCTCTTTTTGGGGACCTCTTGAATTTTTGTAGTCGTTGTATAAAGGGAACTTGTTATGATTTCTCTGCATTTCAAATGTGCATAGATGGTGAATATGGGCAGAATAATGGTACTGAGTTGAGAGGACTAACATTTCCCGCATTGGAGTGTCAGTATTTGACACAATGTCGTATTTTGAACACGCCTTTCCTCATTGAAACCATCAGTTCATCGGCTCGTCGATTGGTTAAACTAGGCTCTACAGAAATTCCATCCATCCTTAAAAATGTTACAGAATTGGTCTCTAAACGGCTTTAATGATATTACGCAACGTAGATATGTAGTTCATATTAAACTACATAACACATTTTGGTATCCATATAAATAACCATATAAATAACGTGAACATAAGACGTTAAATTGCTTTAAATCATGTACTGTCATCATTTGAAAACTCATATTCTACATATAGTAATAAAAAAACCCGCGAGGGTTTTTTTTTCGTTTTTAAAGTTCAATCTCTTCTGGTTTACAATTCTGGGCAAAGGGGGTGTTATATAATGTATCTCAGTCAACTGGTGAGGAAAACACTCTTTTCCACATCATTGCAAAAGAAAAGGAATTGTCAAGAACAAACTGACTCATAGAGTTTTATCCGCCTAAAACGCATTTAGGTTGAGGTTAAAGCACGTACAGAAGTAATAAGTAAATCATTGGATTACTGTTGACAACAGAAATATATAAGCACTATTTTGCTGAAATGTTTTAGAAGAATTCTAGGAAAAGATGTGTTGAGATCTAACGCACATACTGTGATGAAAGTCTGTGAATTAATTTACTGCCTTTCCGGCAGAACATTATTCGTTTCATTTGATTGTGTCTGACAGTATTTTCAATGGAACTTTCCTTTGTCAGAGGAACGGCGTATCAGGCAACTGTATTGGTTTTAAGTTTTTTATTATGAACTTGCAAAGCACAAATAAAAATTCTATCATGAAAATAGCCGCCAGAGGCGCCCCGTTAAGCTAGTTACAAAGTGTTTTTGAAGTACCTTTAAACTCAATAATGGTCCTTAAAGACATTGCTTGCGTTTCGTTGACACCAAGGAACTTTTCTACCAAATTTTCAGGAGAAGATTACTCGATCCTTGGCAGCGACAGGCGTGTGGTATCACGGTGTTGCCACTGTTGGAGAGGGACGGAGATTATGCGTGGTGGAGGCGAAGGGAGGCGTTTGTGAACTCGACGACGCGTAATCCGGGCTTTGCGTCGTCAGCAGATGGCGGTGTACGTACGCAGGCAGGGATTGTGCAACGTGTGGCTAGTTAGCGGTGACGACGCCAGCAGCGGTAACCGGGTAACCCGTTGTAGAGACAAGCGTGATCCGCAACGTGAAGTATTATCGTTTTCAGCATTTATGCATGGAAACTAGTCCTTTCTTTCACTGTTTATGGATTGGAAATTGTGACTTGGCGGTACGCAAAGTCGATTTTGCCGTACGCGTACCGGAAAGAAGTTACGACCATACAAAGCAAACTGTATTACTAAGTAAGCAAAACAATGGTAAACAAATTAAACTTTCTGACTGCTTCACACGGTAGTTCTTGATTCCAGCCGCCTGGTATTTTTAACTATTTTTTTGCATCTTAACTAAAAATAGAGCTTTAAAAGTATTATAATGTGATTACATGTAAAATTTCGTGTTTACAGTGACATATTTTAACAATAGGCAGGGTGTTTTCCATCGTTTTAGAAATTCTGCTAGAAAAATGTTTTTTAAAGGTAAGAAATGTCAAATATTGCATATGTTTTTATATAACCATATTTATTACGCATAAAAGGATTTTCTTCAAGCACAAGAAGGGGAGGACAAAATGTTGGACTATTTCCTACGGAGCTGCTCCGTACAACATACCTGAAAATAAAAATTTCTTCTTCTTTTGCTATCCAAAGTGATGTTTCTACTGTACGGTGTCTTTGCTTTTCTGTGTATATGGATACTAAAACAATAAGATTAAGTCGATCACACACTTTTGCATCGCTACTCTCTTCACAGCTTTTTTTACCTTTCTTTTTCTCGCCTACTTGCGTAATAAAGGAAAATTATTGAAATGCTATGGCAGAAATCGGCAATTTTTTGACAGGAAAAACTTAATCGGGCCCTGGTTAAGGCAAAAATAAATCTTTTTTTGTATATGAAGTAAATTTCGTACCCCTAACACGTATAGTTAGTATATACTCGATTTGTTGGTCCATACCGATATTTTTATTTTGGGGTCACTTTACATATAGCCTCATAAGATGTTCGTAAAGATAACGGGAGGTGCCAGTGCTGCTTATTAGGAAATAACAATTATATCCAGCGTACAAACAAAATAAGGATTCATACATTTTGATATTTTAAACAAGAAAAGGTGGTAAACAAGAAACATTGGAGAACATACGAGTTTTAAAGTTTTTCTTCAACATTATTTACTATTAAAAACAGTAGAGGTATTACATTCCGAAATGCTCTTTTATTTCCAGTAATTTCTCTGAAAAATCTAGTCATTTATCACTAATCAGATTTATGAACATTTTATGGTCGTCCAAACAATGATCAGTTTGGGTTTCTGTTTTTCCAGAAGCAAAGCAGAAAGAAAGTTGAAAGTGAAAGCATGAAGGTAAAAGTTTATTTCAAGTATCCACACCCAAAAGAATATTTCTTTAGAAAAGTGCACGTGTATAAACGGATAACTGAAAGGAATGTAGTTTTAATTTCAACGTCGCCATTACATGACAAATTGTATACAAATAAATGGAGAAGACAAGAACAACGCAATCCACGTGTGTTCTTAATTATACAACGTGTTTAAATCAGTTTTTTAAATACATAAAGTATTGTGGAGTGTCATTGTCATCCAATGAAATTAACATTATGAATTGTTGAAACGAGATGTGTTTCCTTATAATACAACACATACTTTACTTTTCTTAGACCGTCTGGTACCGACTTAGCCACAGACTCTTGAAACGGCTCCGTATGGTGGTGTTAACGCCTTGGCACCGGAAGGTCGTGTCAGCGATGACGGCAGCGCGTGTAAGCAAATGCGCGAAGGATGTGACGAGCAGAGACGGGGTGATAACGACGATGGCGTTGGCGCGTGGCGCAAGTGGGGGCCGCTGTTTGTTTTGTGTGGTCTGCCTCAAGGTCGCTTGTGGAGCACGTGCCGGAGCTTAGCAAGCAATAAAGCGCCTTCGTTTGTCACGAGATTAGTCGATCTGTATCAGCGGCTCTTTTCGGCGCACGCGATCGGCAGTTCTCTTAAAATCGCTTTTAAGTTTGAGGTTAGGATTAGCTACTAGAATTGTCATCTTCTTTCATAGAGTGTTAAGTTCTCGCCTATGATTTGATGGAAAATGAGAAAATGAAAATGATAATCCAACCTCCTCTTATGAAATAAACAGCTGTATGTCAGTAATACGGTAAACTATCGACATAAAATCCTGTGAATGTGCTACTGCGAGAAACGGAATTAGCGCCAGAGATGCATCAAATAGTTAGGAGATAACATTCAGAGTTTTGCTGATTATGCTCTGATAGAATCATGCAATCCGCCATACACAATAAGCTTCATCACACGGTACCATCGTGAATAACTCGAAAACTCTTCGACCTAAGCTTTTAGAGCACCACCATTTCCTATGTTTGTTTAATGCTTAACCAACAAATTTACACTTTTTCTATTTTTTATTGAATTTTTGAGGTGTAAGGTCATTTGGGTACCCCTCACTCCGTAGCAAGAGATCTTAACCTGCAAAATATAGGCATCTTATTAAAATTAAATTGTTTATTTGAAAGTCACTGCACTTTAATCGAAACTGTTTAAATATTTCTATTGGTCAATAAACGTTTATCAGTATTACAACGTTTACACATGCATAGTAACCAGTGTATATCATGAATAGTTTAATTCAGGATCTCACGGTTCAAACTGGTATTTTTACTTTTAAAACAATGATTTCAAAAGTACGCAATGTTCGCGCGGTACAAATTATAGAAGCTGCTTATAAATGTGGGCCGCTCAAGTTCCCTTCGAGTTTTCTTCACTATTCACTCGCGCGTCACAGGTACGCTGCTCTTTTTTGCTTATTACAATCGTCCAACTTTTGCAACTGGGTATTGGGGATGGAAGGGGAAGATGGAGTAGGCCAACTCGAGTAGACAATCTCCGCTACAGCGCGTAAATATTACTGTCTGCTATAACATATGCAGTTGCTAATAGGCAATAGAAACGTTCTTAGACTGGGATGTCCTAGATTCTCGAAATTTTAACATCGAGTTAGCTGCGTAAACGTCTACTATGATCGGTCGTTTGCGTGGTTCCTCCGATCAGTGCCAGGCTGCTGCTGGAGCGATATGGCAAAGACCGTGTCCCTCTCTTCCCTACTCTACCCTGTGCTTACTCCCACCATTGGGGACGAGCGCTCCTACATTCGCGTAGGGCCGTTTTCTCTTATCTACAAAATCGCCGACAAGTCTGGGATACCAAGGATGTAGCTGAAGCTGTGATTCCCTCGAGATATTGTCCGTGGTGGATTAACCTGAGTAAAGTATTATTGCTATTATTATTATTATTATTATTATTATTATTATTATTATTATTATTATTATTATTATTATTTGGAATAAGCCATTCTGACCACGCTGCACGTTCTCTTTGAAAGCCCAGTCATATTCTATTCTGGAGAGAGAATGTATGTAATTAAGGGGATCAGCTTTTCGGCTGTATCCCTTCATAAGACAAGGTTATTAAGCCTTGAATTGTTAATTATGAGGTGATAGGCTGATGATGAGAGGTGTCCGTGGTCTTTTTGCTCACCCCAGCATTCGCATGGATGACCGAGCGAAACCGCAAAAACTCCGGTCAGGTTGGCCGGCCAAGGGATGGAACCCTGACCTCCCGTATGCGAAGTCAGCGCGCTAAGCACTGAGCCCCGTTTCCGGTTTGTTGTTGTTGTTAATAATAATAATAATAATAATAATAATAATAATAATAATAATAATAATAATAATAATAAAAACAACCTGGATCAGACTAGCTGTTTTCCGCTGTACAGAGACATCAGGAAGAAATAAGAATGTGAAAATTACATGATTCATTAAGTGAATTCAGAGCTCGCAGACATTCACTATGTTAATACCACTCTTTGTTTTTCTTCTTCTCCTTTTCTTCCTCTGCTTTTCTTCCTCTGCTACTTGTTTTTCGTTATCGACTTCTTCTGGTGCGCCTGCTAATATTGACATGAAATCGTAATTGCAGGGGTCGCTGCAACCAGAATCGTGTAACGCTTAATCGTCAAGCGGGTTGCCTAACAAAACACTTAACAGGCGACAACGATTTGTGGTCCTCGACAAAATTTCACTTCTATTAGTTTCCATTACCGTTTGCAACGTTTTTCTATTAATTTTTGTAAAATATTCAATTGTTCTCAATATTATCAAGTTACAAACACTATAAATTTATAGTAGGATATTTTAAATAAAAAGTAATCTCAAATTCTTCTTATTTATTTTTTTTTAAATTTCTTTACTTTTGGATTGATGCGGGATGTGTGAATTGGGTTTTAGCTTAGAGGGCTTGGATTGAGTATATTTGGGATGTTTTGGAAGAAGTGAGTGAATAAAAAAATGATGTGGTTGATTATCGGTGCTAACTGGAATTCTTTATGAAGTTGTGAATTGGAGATGTACCATGGGACTTTCGTGATGGTACGGAAGAACTCATTTTGGGCTATTTGGAGGTTTTTGGTATTCGATTTGGCTGCGCTGACTCATACTGGACATGCATATGAAAGTAGTGGACGAATGATTGTTCTGTAAATCGTAGTAAGGCTGCATTGTACGGTAATTTAGCTGATCTATTTATTATTAGTTTCAGATGGTGTAGTTTAATTTTTGCTTTTGAATAATTTTATTGTCGATATGATTTTGCCAACTGACTCAAGTATCAAAAAAAAGCCCTAGATATTTTATGGATTTGTTATGATGGTTCCGTTGTACAGGTTCTTGGTTTAATTGTAAGAGAGGTGGGGGGATGTAAGGTCTTGAGGAAAATTGTTTGCTTGCAAATCTTACGTCTAAGTATGAAACCTTTCAATAGATGATCGCCAGAGGCGCTCTTCGAATGAAAAAGTCACCAACGAGCGCTCATCGCTCGCTTCGCTTTGAAGAGCATCGTCGATGACGTGCAACCACGCGCTCGACAACACACACACACTAGACTACGGAAATTGCATGCAGCCATTCATTATAGCTTGTCGTCCCAACTTCCGCTTGGCGGCCACAATGAAAATTGCTCGGGAAATTATGAACTCTCCAATTTCACTGAAATAAAAAAACGGTGTAAAATTGCCGCTTCCATTACTCAGTATTCAATAACTGCAATTATTCGAACAAAAGGTATAACGTGTTTTGAGAAGTTTACTTTTCCATTAATGATGGGTTCAGGGGAGAATCTGTTCACGGGCACAGCCCTGGGACAAACTCCTGGCATATAATGGAAAGGATGATGGCGAACTGAAAAGCACTTGGTTGGTACAGTAATTTGTGCTTGTTCTACTCGAGAAATGGTATTAATTAATTTTTTTCTCAGTGAGATGAGTAAATTTAAGATGCAAGTCACTTCTTTTGTTTACATGATTAGTAGCGAGTAATTATGACATAGTAGCATGTGTATTATTATCATCAAGTTTTGTATTAATATTTTCCCCTATGCAACCATCAATTACAAGAACAGTTCTTGTATTAAATTAATACAATTTAGATATCGTAATTCTCTTAAAAACAATGGTTTTTCCTGTTGTTAGTAATTAAAAAATATATTTATATTCATAAAAAATCTGTATATAAACGTAATTTTCATTCCTTAACCAAATGAAAATTCGCACTTCACCCGAAACTACGTAGCTAATAAACAAATGAAGATATAAACAATCGAGAAATGTCATAACCAGAAGATCTGAGTGAACCTAGCAACATCAACCGGATATCCCCTGTAACCAACTGGAGACGCGCGATTCAAACAGTCCGCCTATTTTTTGAACTAACTATGTATACACATAGCAGTAGTATCACGTAAAAAAGATATAAAAGGGCAGTGCATTGGCAGAGATTTAATTTGTACCCAAGCGATTCATGTGAAAAGGATTCTGCCGTGACTCCCGCCGCACGACGGGAATTAACAGAAATTGGATTCGGAATGGTTGTTGGATCTAGACGCATAGAAGATTCAATTTCGGAAATCTTCAGGGAGTTCAATATTCCGAGATTCATAGTGGTGCCGATAATACCTCGTTTCAGGTATAACTTCTTACCACGGACAACACAGTGGCCGACGGCCATCACTTAATGACCGAAAGTAGCTTCTTTTGCGTACTGTTGTTAGTGCTACCAGACAAACAACACTTCGTGAAATTACGGTAGAAATCAATGTGGGGCGTACGACGACGTTTTCGTTTGGACAGTGCAGCGAAATTTGGCTTGAATGAACAATGTCAGCAGAAGGAAGGGCGTGGCAAGGGATGGACCATGGAGGTTCGCCCAGGGCGGAAGGCAGGGCAGGGATCGGGTAGTGAAAGGGGCGTGGGTGGGATGGGAGTGGAGGAGAAAGGAAGAGGGGCTGACGCTGGACGGGGGTGGGTCATCTTGCGGACAGTGAGGCAGGTTTGTCATAGACCTATAGCGCCGAGGCAGGACGGGGGGCGGGGTAGTGCATGGGGCAGAGGGCAGGGCAGGGGGCGGGGCATGGGGATACGGATGGGCCATGGAAGGAGGAGGCAGCGGCTGGAGCAGGTGGAGCGAGATGGCGGCGTGGAGTCGGGCGGGACGCCGTGGGCAGCGCGGGCGCCAGGGGCGATCGGCTGACAGGCAGTTAATTGGGCGGCTCTCGAAAGGCGCGGCGCCGCGCGACGGAGGGGGCTAATGGGCGGACGAGGCCGCCCGTGCGGGCAGAGACGGTAATCGAGGGCGATGGGCGGTCGCCATGGCGATGCCCCGCAGGCCGCGATTATGGACCGGAAGCATGGCGCACCCGCGGGGGGGGGGTTATTGAATGGAGAACGCGTTGTGTCTTAGGTTTGGCTACAAACGCATGGGTGAGTTGGCAATTCAGTTTTCCTGACTGTCTAGCGTTGTTTGTTTCTGTCACTTCCTTCGGCATCCAACGACAAATATTTTTATATACTTTCATTCTCCAGAATTGTAATAATTAAGCGTAAGTTTGAGAGGGAGTGTTGCTAATTTCTACGAGTTTATTTGATTTTATTATTTGTGGACGGGAAAGAGGATGATTTCAAAATGTTTTCTTAGGTTCTTCTGTTTCTCGAATCGAATATATGTTTACAAAAATTTCGATATTGGTGCTCCATTATAGCTTTCATTTTCACATCTACTTGTAATACATTTTACTTTTAAAATAACACGCATTTTTTAATTACTATAACTCTGACGTCCTCTATATTTATGTCTTCATCTGTCCTCATGCTGTCTTCTATTACAATTTTTAAGAGTCTTGAAAACATTGAGTTGACAATTTGGGTTTCTATTACTTTCATTCTCACATGTAACGTAATAGTATAAAATTGTACAACAATATAACTGTGCGAAAATGATGCTAAAATTACAGAATGTACTCTTTAGGAAGGCGTGTCTTGAGATAGATTTGAATTATGCCGGTTCATGCGGCCTGAAATTTGTGAAAATGTACAAAATATTTTTTCTCATTTACAATATATAATAATATAAAGGTGTGTGTGTATCTTTCGGTGACCTCGTCTGTCTGCCAACTATACTCTTTTGTTTATTATCCCTCACTACCCCCAGTATACTCTTTCTTCATTCTGTTAGTGATCATTCCATTCTCTTTTTGTCTTATCACCATCCTCACTTTACACCGTTGCGTAATTACACTTGGGGTCTAAGTAAAACTAAAACACACTCCGACCTTCATCTGGAGTTGATCCGAGAAACTTAGCTAGTGTCGAAAATCTACTGCCGTCGGGATTCGAATTGTGGAGCCTCCCAATTGCAGGGTCAAGGATGCTGGATAATTATTTAAAGATGAGGTGAGAGAGATGAATGGGGTGAGCGCGCGCTTTCCCCGGAGGACCAACGCGGGGGCGGGGCAACGCGAGCGGGGGGCGGCGGGCGCTCGGGCGTTTCGGCGGCCATTCTTCTCTGTCGGCCGCTGCCGTCGTCGGGCTGAAAGGCGCCGTGAGCGATCTATCACGCGGGGGCGGGGCGGGGCCGGGCGGGGTGAGAGCACCCGGGTGGATGTGGGCGGGGGGAGAGGGGCCGGAGCGAGTGCGGGCGGGGTAAAGGCCGGGTGCAGCCGACGCGCCGCGTGCCGGAAGGAAGATCCTCGCGGAAGGCGATTTCCGACACCGCAATAAAAACCCAGCGCACTCACCAACTCCGCCACCTCAACTTCTCGTCGCCGCCGTCCCTGCACATCGCCTACGTCGCCCCCGGATGCTCCTACTGTCTGCGTCCTCCGCCCATCTCTCCTTATGCGCCTTCCATCCCCTTTATCTATCCACTCGCCGTCACGCGTCCGCCGGCCCCGCGACACAGCCACGCCCACTCCTCCGCCCGCCCTGGCCTTTCTGCGACGCGCCTCTTTTTTCTTCAACTCATCGCTAGGGTGATGGACTTGTTTATTTTCTTTACAAGGCTTCTCCATAACTGTCACTATAGTTTGCTATGTCAGCATGCCCAAAAACATAACAAACTCTCATACACATATCAAGTTATAAGTAATGGAACTTTTTTGCCTAACCGGACACTCTAAGAGATAGGACGTCAGTAAATGTGTAATTTCATAACCTTAACATTACAAATATTGTTCGTAAGCGATTAATATTGTCGAAATGCTTTTTTTAAATTTGAAAGCTGAATGCAAGCTATAAATTCTTGATCAGTTACGAACACTGGTACTGCGCGACAAACTTGTAGAAACTTTAAATGCAATAATAGGACATATTTTGCTTTATTTAGATCGTTTCATTTTAGCTGTGTTGGAACAAGTAACTGTGAAAGCGAAAGACATGATCATTCTGTAGTTTTGGATGACACCCAATTGTTTAGAGAAACATACTAACTTTAGATATATGATGTCAGGTTCGTAACAGGTCATTCCATCACTAATATGTCTTGTCTTGTCCTTGTCGTTTATGATATCGTAAATGAGGCGCTTTTTAGACATGAGACGTTGGGCGCACAGGGTAAGATAATTGGTCTCTCAACCCCTTCGTATGATGGCAAAAATATATAAACGGCATCTCCCTTGAAAATTTCATTTAAGCCCAACCCTATTAAAGATTTTGCAATTTTAATATGGAATTGGCAGTAAATCGTGTTAATGAAGTCCTAGGCTTCCGCGGCCAACAAATAAACAAATCTCATACCATAATGAAGTATTCAGCAAACTGGCGGCCTCCGATTTGGCCGCTGCTTCAGCCAATATTCTCGCCAGACATGAATATTGTGACCGGCTCATTGATACCTCACAGCGACCCACAGTCCAGAGCTTTCCATATAACAAATAAATATTTATTAACAAGAAAACAAAAGCAAATATATACACTTATTAATCTACTTACACCCTAGCTCTGATAGACCTACTATCCCCTGATCGCGGGAGCGATTCCTAACCCGATGAATGGTTTTGATTGTGGCATTCGCACACTCCTACTTTTTTGAAGACGCGCACAAGCCTAGCTTCCGTGACGGATGTCACGCTGGAACCAAAGCGCGTTCTGGCGCACCATACGGATGGTTTGCCTCGATCGCAGGAAAAGCGATCTTATCCGATTGAGAATCGGCGTGAATCGTGGTCACTCAACACTCTTCACCTCGGAGCACGCAACGACAGCATCGCTTCCCGTGACGCAGTAGCCCACGGACCTAAAGTCCGCAGGCTTCGTCAACTATGATCGAGGCCTCGGCGAGCCTTGGCTCGCATATGCACCGTCGGTGGGCGCCAAGTTTTGTGGCACAGCACAGAGGTTCTCCCACGTCTCGAGAACCGCACCACTGGGCTTCTGTCACTCTGTTACATTAGGCGAAGGCCGTGACTACTACGTCACGCCAACCCTCGTCGCTTGTTATACAGTGAAAAGTTTCTATAAGGCCGATACTCCCAACGCCTTGTGTCTCCGTTTCCGCGTCTTACCCTTTACGGAAAAACCCTTCTTCTGTGGCGAGGCTAATCCTCTTCCAAGCGTCCGCCAAATAGATGCCATGGAGGCACGGCTGGCTAATACGTTCAATATACCCCGAGCGCTGACCATCACGGCGCATACAGCCCTGAGGAACACCAAGACAGATGGTCCGAAACGTCGGCAACGCAGCCTTCGACACGGCGTCACCCGGACAGCCCAGATCACCTACAGTAAATCTAAATGATGCGTGGTTTCGCAAATAGTTACGCTTCGTCGCGCGGCGTGGGGCGGCCTAGCCCTGCCTCGCAGGCGTCGGGGTGCGCCGGGCGGCCCGGCCCAAGAGGGCTCTCCGCGCGCCCGGCAGAGGGAAATGGTTTCCGAGCAACTGCTGTGTTCTGTTCACCCCTACGTCTCTACCGCGGAGTTCTGTTCCCGTGCCCCGGTAGCAGAAATCGTGGAAGAGGATCTGCTTCGTGGATTCATTGTTTCCCGGCACTTCAACACCTAGACCCATTAGTGCAGTGAATGTTTTAGTATCTGGAGGTGGCGGTATTCCTCACCCGCTCAAAAATCCGCCTCGTCTCGTAAGGGCCGAACCCACGTCTCCTAGGGCCCGAACGTCAGTTCGGCTGCAGAGATGGCGGCAAAGCTGTTTGTACGTCCGTTGGTCTGCTTCGGGTCCTTCATGTTAAATGCTGCTCATTTGCTGGTGATTTGTTTTAAATTGGCAATATACGTTCCTAATAGGGTTGTGAAATTGGACCTTCCAATGGAGATGCTTCCTACGGTATGTCATCTGCGAAAGAGTTGGAGACATTTCTTTTTCCTGTGCGCCCCACCGTCACCTAACAAATGCAAAATATAGCAGTAGTATGTTTTAAACAACACGAAAATATTTGGGGAGTTAATTGTTTTTTAATCACCCCATATTGAGGCCAAATTTGGTAGGGATGACCTGGTTACGAAAATTGCAATCGGATATCTTAAGCGAGTATGTTTCTCTACAGTATGTGCCATGTGGAATTCCGAAACTTCCCAGAATTATCATGTGAGAGCGTAGGCTTCCGCGCCGGAGTCAGTATTTACTTGGCTGTCCGGGTGACGCCGCGTCCATGGCGAAGGTGCCAACGTTTCGGTCAACATTCTGCTACCTTTCTCAGGGTGTAATACGATGTACTGCCTATATCATCATCGTATTACGCCCCCCATTATCGTATTCAGAATTTTCCCTTGTAAGAAAATGGCACAATTTAAACCGCTTGGGGAATTCCGTCTGCTACCTCGGTGGCGGTGTACGTGGATCGGAAATAGAGCTCGTCAGGTCAGTTGATGTTGATTCGCCGTTGATTTGATACAAAATGGACATATGCATTCCTAAGAGAGACGCTTAGTGAATATTTATACAGATACGATTTGGGCAACGTTCGTGAGTCAGCGACTATCGTCGCTCATTTTCAAAACATGTTCATATTCAATAAAACTTAACATTATGAACCACTTGCATAATATACTATTATTATTCAACAAATACTTTTATGAGGGACTATTTTCAACTGGTAGAAACATCATAATACGCTACACACCTGCTATTAACTAAATGTAATTAACATAGCAATTGACTCATTGATGTTTCCAAGAACGTCAAATTTAATGGTCATTAGTCTTGTTAGTTCAGTTATTGTTTTATGCCTCGAGATGGCGGTGACCCTCCCTTTCAGGATAGTGCGATCCCGCAGCGATCTACTCGTCGACGTGCGGGGAAGTTTCATCCCGAGGCATCACCCACCCTGGAGGCAAAACCCTAGTCGGTACAAGCTGTAGGACCCCAAATGGTCACCTGACATGTGTGGCAGTGCAATGCATGTGAGAGCACGTGTATGTACGTAAGTGAGGGGAAGGGATAGAGCTAGACAGAGGAAAAGCAGTTCGCTCGTGATGCGTGGTTGCTTTGTCCTCTGGCATTCGGCTGGTGGTGATTGGAGAAACCACGGAGAGCCACCAATCAAGCAGCCGGCCGCTGGAATTCTCTTCCAGACAGTGGCTGAATCCGGCCTAGATAATATATTGCTAGTGATGAAAACCCGCCTCCGTGAAATCTTGCGACCTCCCGGTCACTATCGCTTGGCCCGCAGCACTGCTGGCGCTGACCTAAATTCACCCTGCCAATAGCATGTCAGTACTTCAAGATTATCTCGATACTTTCGTACATATCTTTTGCATTATTAACACACTTTATTAATAGTTTATGAGTTAATAATTGATCTGTAAAATAAATGAAGTATTATTATTTATTTGTTTAATTATATAGTGGGCTTAATCTTTTCGATATGGAAAAGTTTTACTATTTTCTACTTACAACATGCTCATTCAAATTTGTTCTCAGTTTCTCTGTCCCACTCGCAAAGTGATATTCTCCCCCATACGTCAAATACAGTTTTTACTGTTTTTTTACTAAATAAGCCTAAATCTAAAGTAATCAGTTGACCATTGTGATATGTACGTAGTCGCTTCATGAGAGTGTGAGCAGCAGAGAGCAGAGTGCCCACCAAATGTAGAAAGATGTACCGCCATTGCTCTTAAAATCGCGTCACAATGTTTTTAATTATTTCCTCTCGTTTTTAAAGCCGTATTCTGTGGTGGAGTGAAATATTACTTACTGAATTGGATGGATCGAGCTGTAACTCAGATGGAGACAGCAAGGGAGAGAGAGAGAGAGAGAGAGAGAGAGAGAGAGAGAGAGAGAGAGAGAGAGAGAAGAGCACAGATATTAAAGTAAATTGATTAAAACCATCCATCATCGACCAGTCTCCAAAATTTCCAACATCGGAATCACTGAAAAGATAAATTGTCGGTCATACGAGTATCTTAAAGGATTTCCGTTGAATTGCAGTGGACGTGTAAAGCCACCGCAACATTTAATCCCCATATTGGGAACGGGGTAAAAGCGACGGACCTTTGCTACAAAAGCTTTTTGTAGTAGCTCGAGACTAAATGTTTCACACCACTGGCACAGCCAGTCAAAAGCCTTCCTATTGTTTAATGTTTCGTTTTTAATGGATGCACGCATCCTGGCAGAATACAAAGAACGCCATCGGGCACGTTGGCAGATTGCTACCGACAATCACTTGAGTAGTACTCAATATTCTTTCGCCTTTCCGTGATCACACTACATTTACAGGCAGGATTTCTCGATTCAACGTTATCAATACAGTTCCTCTCGTGACAATAACCGTATGGCTCTTGGAGTGCGTTGAAATATTCCCCAGTGTATGATAATTATTTCTTCATAAAGCCTGGTATGTTGTTTTTGGGGTGTATCATGAAACATAACGTTAGAAAGCTAAATATTTTTGTAACTACATGAAATTCAGAGATGAGTACTTATTATTTAATCATGATCAAAACACTTGTGTAATTTATGTTAAGTGCTTTCTACATCATTTGATTAAGTTATGTGCTACTGTTGGTCGGACTGACTGACGGACGGACGAAATTTTGTTGCTGAGAAAGTGTACAACGTAATTATTAAGGCCAAAAATAAAATTTCCTAGGTGGAACAAGAGTGAGCAAACTCTAATAAAAGTTCAGACGTAATTACTTCACGTAATTATCAATTATTTCAATTTTAATTTGAATACTTCGAATTTTTTCCATTTATTTACAAAAGTTATAGTAGTGCTAATTAATTTTAACTAATAACAAAATTCCTTTGTTTCAAATAATTTAGATTAAGTTTGTATTTTTCTGTAAACTCCCAGTGTGTTATTAATAATCCATACACAAGAGTCATAAAATGTTTTACATTAATGAATTTAATCTTATGCAGAAAACGATAATATATTTATTCACGAAATAATAATAATAATAATAATAATAATAATAATAATAGTAATAATAACAATAACAATAATAATAATAATCCTAGATATCAATTTTATTCGCATCTAGTTACTGGATTCTAGAAATAAAAGGTTTGCTTCTTTTTTTAAATTCAGGTATCGAAAGTTTAATAATATCCACAAATGGAAGCAAAATATTTTCAGTATCCAATTTTCTGAAAACATTTTCCGAATATAATTTTGTGAAAAAAAAGTGAGTTAATGAAAACCAATAAGTACAGGGGAAGTTTAGTTTAATTAAAGGACATTTCATTTCGAAAATTCGTTAATGAAAACTGTCACGTGATACTTTTCATATTATTATGTACTTATGTAACAGCTGAGTGTAATTCAACTTGAATGCAAGGATGAACTTTGCAATTGCAGCAGTTTATTTGCAGTTTCCCCCATCTCATAAAACCTCGCATGGTGCGCGTCTGCTTCTAGTGAAGAACGGTTGCCATATAATTAATACGGCAGTTATCTTTAATGACGACTTGGCGAGAAAACACTGCCAGAGCACAGTGGTAGTGCCCTGCAGTTTATGAGCCATGTTCTCCCAGATGACTTCTCGTAAGGGTGGTCGTATAGAGGTTACAACATAATGCGAGACCTCTTGGAGTATGTCGCTTCACTACTGCTCTAATGACAACGAGTTAATCTACCATCAGACCCCCGCGAACATGTGAACTTCTCTTGCGTTATTACCAGCGAATAAACATATGAGCTAGACGCATTCTGAACACAAAAACATCATACGCTGTAAATCACACAATCTCGTTTTCAATATGGATTAGGTTTTAAATAATGCACTGGTGGACTGTTGTATGTGCTATTGGAGAGAATGTTAATTATTTGCAGTTTACTAAATGCGAGAGAAACTAGATGGCTCGTGCTTATTATTCGATTATGAACAGTTTACCAGGCAGATAATATTAATTGGTCAGTGCTAAATCTGAACCATTCTGTTGTATCGCTCATCATAATGGACTATTTATTACCCCTACATAGCATGGCTGTTTACAGTGCGATTTGTTTTATAGAAACATTAAGTGGTCGTGGCAGCCATGCTTCCAACTGTTTTGTTGTGTTCTAATTATTCACGTATGTTAACTCTTGGGTAAAGTAGTGTTTTTTTTTGTCAAATGTGCTGATTGTCATGCGCAACGATTTTGAAACTTCACGGCTTATTGTATTTTCAACAAAATATACTGTAACACAATACGCTTCTTGACTCCTTATATATATATATATATATATATATATATATATATATATATATATATATATATATATATATATATATGGACTTTCGAAACCGAACCCAAGAAAATTCGCAATGTTTTTTAATTGTAAAATGGGAGAGGAAATTCTTTGGGGGGGGGGGGAAACCCTACTTGGTAATCTAGGAGCATAGAATTAGTTTCATTTTCTTGGTTATCATAATGCATTTATAAGCACATTAGATAAAAACACTAAATAAAAAATAATATGAATTAAGGGAACTGAACTGACAAAGCGACTGTACGTATATGCTCTTTTTTCCTAGGGCTTTTATCCAGCTTTTACGCTTTAGATCCCAATAGGACGCACATTTGACCATTCACTCATTCACGAGATAACAACACTCATGGGGGTTCCTCTTATATGGGGTCAGAAGAACGCGAGGTCCTTTGCGACAACACATAAGTGAGAGACAAGGGACCAATAACCACGCACAAGGCGGGACTCGAACCCGTGACCTTTCGACCTAAAACGCTGAGTCGGTACACACTGTTAACCACCTCAGCCACTGAGGTCGGCATATATATATATATATATATATATATATATATATATATATATATATATATATATATATATATATATATATATAATATGTGCTCTTGTTATGCCTAAAAATGTTAAAATATTTAAACATTAACTTGCAGAAAAATTAGAGTAATGTATTGTTGAATACGTAGCATGTGTTCTTAAACATATAAAACATTCTTTCAGTTATATTGCAAATTATTCTGACCACAGTTTACCCCCCACCTGCACCCCACCTTGTTATTCTCCAGGTACAGAAATGGCGGTGGCGTGCGTCTGCTATGTACGATTGAGGGACAGTGAAAACCTGAATGTCACCTTAAATAATTGTCGTGTGTGCAGGCACTCCCTTCTGGTGCCTTCTGGACGTGGTGCCCATCAAGAACGAGAAACGGGAAGTGGTGCTGTTCCTGGCCTCCCACAAGGACATCACGCACACCAAAATGGCGGAGCTGCAGATATGTGAGTTGCCCGACCGCGGTGAGTCCGTCTGTACCCACGACAACTCCTGCCCCTGTGTCGTAACGTGGCGTCTCGTCTCGTACCGCTGTGTCGCCCCTCGTGTGGCTAACCCCTTGGCCCCTACCGCCCACCCTAGCGACGAAAATCGTCCGCTGGGCGAGCGCCGACCCTGGCTGACCTCTGACCTCGAGCCCCGCCCC
>BOPP01000241.1:1376726-1396726 GCA_017312745.1 Gryllus bimaculatus
CCTGCCTTCCTATTCACCCACTAGTCTGCCCATCCACCCGCCAGCCCGCCCCCCCTTCCGCTCTCCCAGCCGCCGCATCCGTGACATTTCGCTGCACAAAGCGACAGCGAGACAAAACGCATCTGGCGCTCTCCCTCGCTCCCCCGCCCCTTTCCGCTCGCTCCGCTCTTTTTTCTTCCGACGCAGCCGCGCCGCGCCGCGCAGCGCCGCGCCGTTCGATTGTTGTGCGCGCAGCGTGGGCTGTCGGCTGCTCTTGCCGCTGCCTTCCCCCTCCCACGCCTCCGCTTTCGTGTTTTGGGGATTCCGGAAGGTCGATAGCGCGGGGAGAAGGCGCCGCAGAAGTCTCCGAAATGCGGATCGCGAATTGTTTTTTCTCGCCTCGGAGCTTCTGGTTGTGGGTATTGGTGGACGTTTTCTGATAACTGGAGATCCTCTTTTTTACTTTGGTATCTAAGGACAGAAAGTGCAAAGAAACGTCGATCAACCACATGTCTATTTGCATTATTAGTCATGTGTTGTCAAATATTGTTCCTGTATATTGAAACTAAGTTCTCGTCATTAATTCATTGGCACCATGCGATTATTTTTTTCTCATTCAAATAGTGTCCTTTGCATTATAAAGAAACTTAAGTTTTTTTACGAATTGTTTCCCTTTTGAAAATTTCTTTGTAGATAGAAGTGTTAATGTGATGGGTAGTGGGAGGTACAGAATGTAGTGGATTGCCTTTGAGTGTGTGTGTGTGTGTGTGTGTGTGTGTAACTAAGGTGTGAGGATATCTGAAGGAAGAGGAAGGAAAGATTGCGCGCGGTTCGTGATCCGTTTGTTATGGTACTGCATCGGCATTTGTCTGATGTCAATCGGAGAAATCAGGAAAAAAACACAGATAAGATCAACTGGCCTTTAGAATTCTTCTCCAAACAGACTGAAGTCGACTGAGCTAACTAGCTTGTGTCCAAATTCTGCCTCCGTCGGGACGCGAACCCTAGGAGAGAAGATTAGAGATTCGCAGCGACGGTCGGAGACGCTGCAGTCACATCAATTGATGGCTTGAGGCAGCTCAACCAGCTTATATTTGAATTTTTAAATTTAATTATTTATTAAGCATCCCATTTCAGAGATCTTTTTTCTCAATATTTGCCTTTTATTGTCAGGTAACATGACAACTTTCGATGACGATCCAGCCTTGGTTTATGTCAAGCAGTGTTCTAGTGTTTTATAATCAACGTGTACACTTTTACATTAAGAAATGTAGTAGTGACTTCACTGTCTTACAAGAAGCCATTTCGCACAGAAGCAAAGTGTATTTCTTAATCCAATCCCGAAGCCTACACCGAAGAATACCCAAGCACGCTGGAAAAGTTGCGTAGTTCTTCAGCTCTTGTGTTTATCATTTCGTCCTAAATGTTGCGCGTGACTTCACTGAAATATTCATTTTGCACACAATAATACATCGAATTTTTTTAAATGTGTGTTCACCGGCTGAGTTTAGTTCAGAGCCATAATTGCACTGCCTCTGCGACGACTCTGACCAGGAAGTCCCAGGTTACGAATCGCCTCGGAAGCGAATTTTCGACTCTAGGTAGGTCGATTTCCGTCGCTGTCTGGAGAAGACTTCTAGCGTCTGGTCGCTCTAATAGGTAATATGCCGTGATTTTCCAATCAATACCAGGCAAATGCCGAACCTTAACAAACGGACCGCCCGCGATATTTCCTTCCTCTTCCTTGCCCTGTCTTCACCCCTTACTTACACACTCTTACACTCAAAGGCACTACACTACTCCACTTAAGTGGAGACGGTCGGGAGCTTAGCTTTTGTCCTGGTCGAAGTAGTGCCATGTTGGTGGGAGATGTCTGGTGGGGGCGAGCGAGCGAGGTTGGTGGTGGTGGCGGCTACGGTACTTGCGGCAAGGGCGGCGTAGAAAGCCGACGAGACGAATTTGGCGCCAGATGACGACCTCCAGCGCGGAAGGATCCCCGCCACCTCCCGTGGTAAAAACATGAAATACACTTACGGGACGAATGGCCGTAGCCATTGACGCGCCCGCAATCCCGCAATATGAGTCAATCCAAGCCTCCGAGCGCCGGTTGTCTGACTGCGGTGGGGAAGTGGCTTGGAAGCCGGGGGTAGCGGGGGGGCGGCGCTGGAGGGGAAGGCGCGCGCCGGGGGCCTCGTTTCGGCACCGCGTCAGGCGTCTCTTTAAAGCAAACGCCGCTCGCGGCGGCTGCGGCGGCGGGCGGGCCGCAATAACGGCCCGTTTGCAGGCGCCGAGCCGCCACCGCCGTCCTCGTCGCAGCCTCGCCGCCTCCGCCAGCATCTCTAGCACCACCACCACCACCACCACCACCACCACCGTCTCCCTCCTCTTGCCTCTTTCGTCTTCTCCACTTGCCGTCGTCACCACCACCACCAGGGGAGATGGCTCAGAGATGTCACTCCGGTCCCTCTGACCATGAGGTCCTAGTCCTGTGGCAGGAGTTTCAAGCTTGACCTAGCTTGTCAGCTGGGTCGAATTCGGTCGCTGTCTGGAGAAGAATTCTAGAGGCTGCTCTGATCGGTAGTTTTACGTGGTTTCTCCGATCAACACCAGGCGAATGACGTAGCAGTGCCGTACCAAACGGGCCACGGTCTTTCCTATCTCTGCCTTGCCCTCTCCTGTCCCCTTACACACTTACACTAACACGCACTACACAAGCACACATGCCCGGAGAACGGTCGGGAGCTAAGCTTGTCCCAGCTGGGGCGGTGCCCTGCTGGTGGGAGATACTTGGTTGGAGAAAACCCCGCTAGCTGACGGTAGGTCGGAGCCGGGTCTCGCCATACAGCGAGGGAAAGATTACAGCCATCTCTCGAGAAAAAACCTGCCCTACACTTACGGGCCTAATGTCCCTGGTAGTTGTCGTGCTCAGTATCACTAAGCCACCAAAAACCACCACCACCACCACCACCACCACCAGATTCCACCCAGCGCTTTCGCAACCCCTGACACCGTCGCAGACTCTGCGGGTACCCTCGCAGTGGGCACTGCAACTGCCACCGACAGTAAAAAGAATGATAAGAGACGTAGATGGGAGAAAGACGGATAAGAGCGGCTCCTTGAATGAAGGAGCAGGTAGAAGAAGGGAACCCCGAATTGTGAGTCTGGTGATATAGCAGAGCTTCGCTAAGTATATAGTTGACAATTTGGAATCACCTACAGTTTGACTAAACTTTACGTCACACGAGTAAATTCCGAATTAGAAGATAAAATTGCTTTTATCACAAAAACTCTTCACTTCTAAATGTCAAGAACGTTGGCTCCTTATCTCGAAAAATTTGCCTTTATGAATATTAATTATAAACGACCAATGTAGTTAACACATCACACTCGAATTGCATTTTTAATTTAGAATTATGTAGACAATATATGTAATTCGAAACCATTAAAACTAGAAGAAAATTTATCTATTTCGTATCTTGACACTTGAAGTATGATTAGTATAGCGTTCCTGAATCTAATTAGACCGGTTTTCTCTCGGCGAGCCTGGCCGTAATCGCAGCGACGAATAACAAACTTCGAACTACATCAGCGGCAGGGGCGGGATGAGAACTCTATGGCAAGGTGGGGAAAGGGTGGGAGGTGAGGACGGCGACGACAGAGGTGGGTGGCGGGGTTAGGAGTGAGAACTCTGGGACAAGGTGGGGAAAGGTTGGGAGGTGTGGACGGCGACGAGGGAGGAGGGTGGCAGGGCTAGGGGTGAGAACTCTGGGGAAAGGAGGGGAGAGGCTGGGACGGAGACCGTTGCGACCGGTGTTGGCAGTGGTGAGGAGTGGTGTCTGTGACGCTGTGGTGAGGGCTGGCGGAGGTGACTACTCTAGGACATGTTAGGGAGGGGTGGAGTGGCGGGGAAGGAATTCTGGAGCCAGGCAGGAGACGGGGCGGCGGGGATTGCGAAGGCGGCGGCTGTTGGTCCCACAGTGCCTCGTAATTAGAAGCGAGCGAGCGCCCGCCGCCACTAGATTGCATTCGCGTGGGGCGCCGAGTGCGTGAGCCTCATTCATAAAGATGATGGCGCCGACCGCTGGATTGATTCCTGGCTTTCTCATTACGAGGCTCGTAGCAGGCGCTCTTCCAATAGAACGAATCTTCCCTCTATGGGTAAAACACAAGCCCATTATTGCTTTCTTTTCTCTAGGGAGAAAATGTTATAAAGTTAGTGAAGTGGAATTGAAAACTGACCTTTTTTTAAATAATAAATAATCCATTAATGAACGCGATTAACACTTGTAAAATTTGTTTTTAAATAGGCAAGAAGAAAATGTGATACATGAATTGACCCTTACCTTTCATTTCATCAATAATTACTTCTATTATTGCATCGCATCTGTACTTTTTTTTACATCTATGAAAGTATTAAAGTAACAAGAAAGAATGGTTACAACAATGACATTATTGCAGGATTTTGATTATTATAATGCGCGAGAGAAAATAAGAAGCGAAACAATGAAGCTTGATAAAGTGCTTGAAAAAAAAAGTAAAGTGGTAATTTGCTTTGATTTGTTCATAATTTACGTTTTACTTAACGTCTCTAATATCTGGCTGTTTGCTCACTATTTTCAAATTTGTGATAGTTATAGTATTCTTGACTTTAATGAATTAGTGATGCTTGCTGATGAATGAACAAAATAGGTTAGGATTCTTAATAATCGTTTGTCTTAGTTTATATTCAAACTATCCATTGCATTAATACGTAGGGTAATAAATACTATTCAAACATATTACTCCCGCTTCATATTTATTCCTTTGTAATTGTCACTTGATGCTAAATGAAGTTCTTTTTCGCTTTAAAATAGATTACTGCCCCATATTTACATTTGTATTGTTCTTTCTGTAGATTACACTGAGAACTCAATTAAATATCACTCACGCTGCACTGAATGGAAAACGGAAAAAAGGAGGGAGATAATGAAGAATCTTGTATTTTCAAGTCATATTTTTCGGTTTATGGGTTGCATATCGTATTTTCTAATTGACATGCTGAAAGCTAGGTTTATATTTCATGTAATCGTTTGTATTCGATGCATTCCTGTGAACGTTTGTATTTTAATTCTTGAAATAAAAAATTTATAACGCTCAATTGATGCAGGTGCCCTAAAATAACAGAACAAAATTCCAAAATTGTAGAAAACGCAATCCAATATTATTTAAACCTAAGTTATATATAACTCATACAGTTTTTCTCATTGTCATTGCGTTAGTTTGTCAAGACTAGTTTAAGATAGCTTCAATGCTTCAATTTACTTGCTTCGATGTTACTTGAATTAATTGTTACCGCTGACATAGTAAAACATGTACATGTTATGCCTTGTTGAATATAGCTTACGTAATGTACTTTAAGCAAGTCATTTTTCTGTACTCTGCTACATTTGTGAGAAAAGCTGTGATCTATATAATTATAAAATTTAAGTCTCAAACATTGAATTTGTGGATTGTTTCAGGTTAACAGTCAACCCTCTTAATTATGTTTCTCCGTGGGTAGTTTTTATATTGCATGTTTAAACTATTCTATAATTCAAAAATATCTGTACAACGTTACGTAATTATGCATTGTATCTTAACTTTAGTTTGACAGCTCTGTGGATCCCACCCAGAACAATGGAATGTGAGACCCACAGAATAGTTGCTCATATCTAAGAGAAGCTGTGTTGTAGATCGTTCCAGTGCAGGTCCAGTGTTGGCTCGAATTTAATGGACGTGTGCTGTCTGAGCAGTCGATGTGCCTCGGTCGGTCGATCTGGGACGGCCACTCGCATCGACGCGGCGTTTGGGATGCGATTGTGATTGTGCAACTGCCGATCTGCGCTCGGCTTAAGGGGGAGCAGCAGAGGCGCCCCCGAACAGCGGCCCGCCTCAGGAAATGCGCTGATTGGGAATGCTCGCTTCGACATCGATGACTGGGTTGGGATGTTTTCTTAAGAAGATACTTCAGTTTTGGGTTGGGAGCTCCGATAGTTATTTCATTTCTCATTTGAACATAGTTTCTTACAAGTTCAATGTTTAAATGGTCTTGGCTGTTCAGGTGACGCTGCGTTGAAGACTGTGTTGTCAACACAAAAAGGCTGTGTTTGGCAACACAGCCTTCGATGCGGCGTCACCCGGACAGCCTAGACCATTTACATGACTCCGTTCGCGGAAGCCTACTACTTCAAGTTCAATGTTTGCTTTCGTCTATCTTCTGAGTAATTATACGTGTTCTGTAGTAAGATATTTTTACTGCATAGTATTTGGCTAGAAGGGTTTTTCTCTTTAAATTTCAGTTTCGCTGTACTCCATAATATCTTTATCTTGCAAATATAAATATTATCAGTTGAAAGAACTACCTTGCTGCAGTCCGCGTTTTCATAGAAGAAATCTATCATTCACCGTTGTCTATTCACCGTTGCTGGACATTCAGATTTCTGCTTCTGCTGCAACATTTCCAAATCAGTTACCAAGTATTGAACGAACCCCTAAGTGCATGCTTAGTATTTTTTAATTACAAAAATATATTGCTTATATTTTCATTATAAAAATTCTGGTAGGCTACATCGAGAATGCAGCCACAGTAAAGTGTGTAACATTGAATGGGAGCTGCAGAGAATATGGCCACTAGGGCAGTAGCATAATACACACCTTGGTTGGGTGTGCTCATCTAATTGGGTGCAAGATGCGTTGATCTGTTTGTGTGCGGGGGGCGCACATATAATTGTGTGGGGGATGCGCACATATGACTCTGTGCAGGGTACGCACATGTAATAGTGTGCAGGGTGCGCACATGTAAGTGTATAGTCGGTGCGCACATGTAACAGTGTGCAGAGTGCGCACATGTAAGTGTGTCGACGGTGCGCACAAGTAACTGTGTGCAGGGTGCGCACATGTAATAGTGTGCAGGGTGCGCACATGTAATAGTGTGCAGGGTGCGCACATGTAACAGTGTGCAGGGTGCGCACATCTAAGTGTGTGGAGGGTGCGCACATGTAATAGTGTGCAGGGTGCGCACATGTAATAGTGTGTGGAGGGTGCGCACAAGCAACTGTGCGCCGGGTGCGCCCGCCTGCCACGTTGCAGACGCTGCTGCAGCCGACGGCGGCGCCGCTGCCCGAGTACAAGACGGCGGCGCTCAAGAAGTCGCGCTTCATCGTGTCGCACTACGGCGTCTTCCGCTCGTGCTGGGACTGGTTCATCCTGGTGGCCACCTTCTACGTGGCCGTGGTGGTGCCCTACAACGCCAGCTTCATCTCCGTCGACCGCCCCTCCATGGTGAGCGACGTGGTCGTCGAGGCGCTCTTCATCATCGGTGAGTCGGCTGATCCTCTGCTTTTCTTTCATTCTATTACCACCTCGTTGGCATGCTGCCCAGGCATTCCCCAGGAGAGGTGCCTCAGGGCATTAACTGATGTCACTACAGTGTTTCTGACTGGGAGGTCCTAGATATCAGGTCGGACGGTGGCAGGATTTTCGACACTAGCTTTATAGCTAGGTTGAATTCACTCGTTGTCTGGAGGAAAATTCTAGCGACCGGCTGCCCTGATCGGTACTTTTCCGCGGTTTCTCCAATCAATGCCAGAAGAATGCCGGAGCAGTACACTAAGAAACGGGCAACGGATCGCGCGCTTATTACTTATTGATTTATTTACTTATAAATGAACTAACTTAATCACTGATTAACTTATTTACTAAAGTGTTCCGTACTCTCGTCATATAGATTTATCGAAGCGAAAAGTTTCCCTGCCACATTACGGCCATCGTCAAACTCCGTTCCTCCGTGGCCCCTGCCGACATGCGTTTGCGGCCGTCAAAGCTGTTTGCTTCATTATGACGCGCGTTCTTCTCAAATTTTCTAATGACACGTAATCGTCGCTGTGTATTTCCGGAGCCGCTTGCTGTTGCGTTGAGCGATTTGCGCCGCGGCGCCTTGTGCCGTTGGCTGCCCTCGCCCGCAGAGAGCGGAGCAGGGAGGCCGCTGGCGGCGCGAAAGATCACCCGAGGGCGACGACCACTGAGCTCCTGGTGACAGCGGAGCTCGCAGCACGGGAACGGGCCACGACACGACGCAGCAGCGAATCCTGTGGAGCGGGTTTTCCTAAGCTAGCTCTTTTTTACCGATTTATTTATTTTGAAGCGTATATATAAACAAAAAACTTAATTGGTGGGTATATAACCGAACCAGTTTATTTCTTATACTTATGGGCGAAATGTAACCGTACTGTTCATAATTACTTACTAAAATTATACGTATACTGTTTTCTAAGCTACCATCTCTAGCTGGTTCAGGAGGTTTCATTTTTTTACTTGATGAGTAGTTGAAGAGTTTCATGCTCTTTTTATTTGTTTATGTTGCTTTATAAAAACGATGGAAGTTAATCTAGCAATGATGTTTTTCTAAACTTTAATTGACGCATCCAAAATTATTTTTAAATAAAATCGTTTGAAGTTTTGTAATAAACATCCGTAAAGAGTCAAAGCTATTTCCTTCTTTGTAAAGTTACTGAAACTAAACGTATTTGAGTATTTAAATGGTGTAGCTATTTTTTAATTAAACTGAGATAGCGATAAAATATTCAATAACGTATCTAGTGTGTTTTATGTAACGTGAAATAGGTGACAACTCTTCAGGCTCAAGGATGACAACAACGAAAAATGATTTTGAAGTAGAGTTAAAAAAAAGTATTTCAGTAGGTTATCTAGGATAAATAAGAAATTGCTAAATAAGTTATTTAATTAGTCTATCAGAGAATTACGTAATAGATGCTGGGGAAAGTACTGGTTTGAAAACCCAACAAGAGAAAATGTTTAATAAATATGCCCGAAATAGAAGAGAAAAGCCAGTTGAGTATGTAATTTCGTAAAGAGTGTAAGCAGGAATGACGATGGTTGCCTCTGTGAATTCAGTTCCCATGTTCTCACATTCGGCGTTTGTGTGAAGTGTCGGAATTCAATGTGCACATTACGACCTGCCCAACTCGTGTGCGTCCGCCAACTGACCTGATAAATTCTGAGGTCAACTAACTAGCCCCTCGCCTGGTAATAACTTCTGGCTGGCAGTCGGGTAACAGACTTACAGTAGGTGGTTGGTTGCGCCCCTTCGCTCCCAAAATCCAGGTCTCGCAGCGAACGGGTAAATCATATTCCGCCAGCGCCGTTGCAGGGTGGTGATGATACGACGCAAGTGGTTTGGGTGACGGGGGTGAATCCTATCCAGACGCCCCACGACAACAAAGGAAGGTAAATGAGATTGGTGTAGCACTCGATGTGTAAAAATTGTGAAACAATCAGAAATTAGACTCCAGTCTATTCCAATAAGGTAATCAAACGAAGAAGGAACTCCTCAACCTCGGTACATAAAAAACTTTCACTTCTCTAACGGGACTAATGATCATCGCATATGGCGTACCCGGAAACATAAATCCACCATCGAACCATCCAGTAATGCGATAAAAGTGTGAGAGAACAACGGGTTAAAAGTCTGCCAAACAAATCATTCGTTTCTTTATGAATTCAAATAATGCAATCTACGTAACAGCCCTAATATACTAATATAAGTAATCTCATCAGAGGTAGCTCACTTTCTTGCCGTGAAAAACCACTGTTACGTTTTCATTTATTCGGCGTATGCTCCCTGTAAATCATTAAAACGTTGCCCATGATGCCGCGGAGGGGGGAGGGGCAGATGGCCGCAAGACCTGAGGAGGTGGAGACGTCCCGAGTCCCTTGGCGGCACTCGCGTTGTTAGCTTGAAGATGGAGGCGGTGAGCAGGTAGCTCGCCACCGACTTTTGAGCGAGATTCGGCTTGGGGTTCTTTAGCCGGCATCCTCTGTTCAGCTATTGGCGTATCTCATACCTACATAGAAAAGTTCAGACGGGGAGCATCAACCCCCATTCGCCATGTTTCCGGCGGCACTCACGTCGATAGCTTCAAGGTGGAGGCAGTGAGAAGACTGGTTGGGACCCCCAGTTAGGCCCTTCGCTTTGTCGTGGCAGTGGCCCGATACCATGTGTATAGAGGGAGAACTTGTCCCAGCGCATTGATTCGACTTCGGCACTGGCCTGGAAAGTTAGTAGCTTTGAGTTGGCAGGGCGGCCTCACCCAGGCATTGCTGGGGGAAGTTCGCGAGAGTGGTTCTGACTGGTCTGAGTTATCGGGGGGGGGGCGGATAGGGACTAACACCTAGGTGTTCACCCGGGGAGAAATCCTCCTGCTAGATCATACACACTAGACATTCTGCACTAGACATGTAAGCACTCTAGACATTCTGCTAGCCCAATAGATGAGCAGCTTTTGCTATTTTTAGCCACTAGTTGTATTATATTGCCTATATAATATATACTTATAACCAGATCTTCAAGTCTACGCGATTAGTTCATAAAGAAGTTGTAACCAAATGAGAAGTTGAGAAACAAAAGTTGAATAATTCGGGGAAAATGTTGCATTGAAGTTCTATTTTACTCTTCTTGTGAAGATAATGCGAGTACAAGATTTTCATTTGAAGCTAATAAAATGTCTTGAGAAATTATTTGAAACTAAAGCTAATACCTCTTTCTTTTAATAATAATAATAATAATAATAATAATAATAATAATAATAATAATAATAATAATAATAATGATAATAATAAACAATCAAACATCATTTGCAATAATATATAATATAATGAGACTTTTGCTTTTCGCGTTAACGTTAGGTAGTCTTCTTTAGAACGATTGTTTTTGGTGAAAAATTCAACTTCTTCGTCAAAAAAGGTAAATTTTGAGACACATGTTTTATTACGTCCCACGTCGGGAAGTCCTTCCTGAAAACGACGTGCGACCAACTTGGACGCACATGCGGCGCTCCCGAACGAGCGTGCTGCGACGGTCTACACCGTCGCGACGCCCCTTGAGGCCACCTGGTGCACCGCTGCCGCTGCTGCTACCTCTACTTCCAGCAGCGTCGCCCTCATCGGTCGACGACGTAACCGCGCTTCGGTTTGTCCCTGCTGCGTCAGACGCGGTTGCGACCCTGCCCTAGAAGTAAACACTTTTTAGAGTGCCTGGCTGTTGAAAGATGAAGATGAACTTTTTGTAATCATAGTCCTTTGGTTGATTGATTCTATGTCAGTCCCGAATGAGTAGTGCATTTTCTATGCTGGATGTATCTAGGAGATACATTCAGAAAGTAAATGTCCCTCGATAGTCAACGAAAATAAAACACAATTTCCTGGGAAAAAAATATTGTAGCAAATACAGGTCGCACTATTATGTTTTCACATTATCACCAGCAGAATTGAGACATTTGTGGTATGAGATAAACATTTGTTTCCCTGTGTCGTAGAAGTCTGCTTCCTGGAGAAGTCCTGTGGGTGACTGTTCCCTCCAACTCTGCGATAATATGATACCCATAATACTGACGGAACAAGAATTTCTTGTGTAAGAAAAGCTGGAAATCGCTGGGAGTGAGATCTGCATTATAGGGCGTATGGTCGTGCGCTCGGCCACACGCTGTTCGGCGCACAAGAAACCTTTCGGAGTGGTTCCCCTTGGAGGTGTTTGACTGTCAACCTTGAGGGCCGGTTTTCACCTGCAGCGGTTTCGAACTTTTCTTACATCTCGAGAAATTCTTGTCGCGTCATCGTTACTCGTATCCACTGCAATAAAGTTGTTCCATGAAAACTTGTTTTCTGTTAATGACGTAGGGAGACTTCTGGATTCTGCTCGTTGGTGTGTTCCGCAATGACCGTTCAAATACTAAAGCGAATGGCCTCAAATGTCGCACTAACACTTGAAGAGGCGAGAATGAATAGCAAGATTCGCAACATCTCTAATGATATCCCAAATTTTATTAAACTTCGCAATGTGTGTTTCTGGAAATGCGCAATGCCTAGGTTGGCAGCATTGTTGCTAGGGGTCGTTCGGGACGGGGTCGATCGTGGTGGGGCAGGTGGACCATAATTAAGTAGCCATACAACGCCGGGTTCATTAATCTGTACATTTTACACAACGTCTTTGTGCTTGACATTTGACAGACAAATTATGAGGCCGACAGTTTTTTTTAGTGACTCGCAATAGTAGCTGATTTTTTCCCCAGTTTTTTTGAAAACAATTTCTACCCTTGTTGCTACCATCTCGGAATGAATAGAGAAGATATAGCCAAACCACCAATGCGCTTCAACCACGAATTTATGAACTCAACATCAAAGCATTAAAAGTATTCAAACAGTAGTATAGAAATCAGAGTGAAAAAGAAAAAAGTATAGGTTTGAAATAAAGTATTCGCTTTAGTACTCTCGCGACATATCGTACAGTGCACACGTATCAAGGACAGTTAAGCGCTTGGACCTTCCTCTGCCAAGGCACTACGCAGCCGAGGCACAAAGAGGAATGGTACAGCGTACAAACGCTCGCATCCTTCCTGTGGTTACGTGGCGCAGGGCCTCCGTGTCGAGGAGCTGCCGTCACTGTGCCGAACTGGGAGCAGGTGTGCTGCATGGATCGCGGCGCGTCGTGTCGCGGGAGGGGCGTCCCCTGAGAGCGGGTCCAGGTGGGCGGCGGGCGCGGGGGGGAGGGAGGGGCGGGCAGATGCATGCGAGATGGGGCTCTCCGGCGGACGCCTGCCCCACAGGGCCATCGCACTAACAGCACGCGATGTACTGCACGCGTGGCAGGTGGCTCGAACGCGCGACGCCGCAATTTCGTTGACCTCTCCCCACCCCGTCAGCGGCGGCCCAACCCCCCCCCTCGCGATGCCCTTTGTCCACTCCGCATCTCTGTTGTCCCAACGTAAAAGGAGGCTCAGGGCGTCAGCTGATGACGCTGCACTGCCTCTGAACGGGATGTCCTAGGGTTCGAGCCACGGCGGTGGCAGGATTTTCCACACTACCTGTCAGATTCAGTCTGACTGAAGGATATTTCTAGCGAAAGACTGCTCTGATTGATAGTTTCTCCGAACAGCATCAGGCGAATACCGGATCAGTATCCTAACAAACGGGCCACGGACTGCGCGCTATCTTTCCTTCCCCTTCGCATCCTATCTTCACTCCTTGTCACCTCATTGCCACACTTGTTGGGAGATCAGTCGGGAGCTTAGAGCTTGTCCGGGCTGGGGTGGTGCCACGCTAATGGCAGATACCTGGTTGGGGAAAACTCTGCAATCCCACGTAATGACCTTAGCAGTTGACGCGCCCGAAGTCAGTAATCAGTCAGTGAATCAGTTCGTTGACACACACCCGTCCACAGGCCGACCTGGTGCGGCAGAGGCATGACGCATTGCACTCAAGTCAGTGTTACACGATGACTCTCTAACCTCTCAAAAGGCATGCATTTTTTCCGTTTTTTGATGGCATGGTGAGCTTTCTCTCTTCTCCATGTATCACAACTAAACCCCATACTTCCTCCCGATGACTATTTCTTACCCGGGAATTTGTGTGAGCTAGATAAAGAAACAACTAGTGTTGCTACAATAGCACATTCTTTCTGACATTTTGTAGCTATTGGAATGTCCACAATTTTAGACGCCATTTTCAACCGTCACTTACTGTATTCGATAGGAAAAAGGAAAATATTGAAGTTTTTTTATATATTAATTAAAACACAAATATCCCGAAAACCGTTTATACACAACCGTGTTTATCAATATTTTTTCCCGAAACGATTTCAGAAAGAAAGGAAAAACAAAATAGTTATTAGTAAATTCAATATTTGAATGTCATATTATATTTACAATTATTCATTCTACAGAGAGTTTTCCGAAAATACGACTTTGCGCCGTTTTCTTAACCCTCTTTTGCTCTAATCGAGAAAAAATTAAAGAAAAGATTTGAGAAAATAATTTATTAAAATTGTCTGTATTTCGCGCAAAATTACCGATTTTTTTAAATTGTACATAGCGTTATGTAAAGAACTTTATTTGTAAATAATATTTCATTAACGAAAAAATCTCTATTGAATATTGAGGTTGCAGAAAGGCAAAAAAATCAAAACATTTTAAACTTTCAGAATTTTCAAAAATTCACTGAATTTCAATGAAGATGAGTCCTGTACCATTTTCAAGCGTCTTTTTCTCTATTCTTAGAAAAAAATCAAAAAAATATGTATTGTAATTTGTGAGATCATTTTTAAAATGTCAAGGCTTTATGTCAACTACCTCCAATCAACCAAATCAAATCAAAATATTATTTTCAAATTCATAGAGCCTCATGTTCATTTAAATTAATCGAGGAAAACTAGTTTTGTAGAAAATCGTCTGAATGGTTTAGACACTAGCGTTGCCTACAGTCGGACGGACGGACGGACAGACGGACAGACGGACAGACGGACAGACGGACAGACGGACAGACGGACAGACGGGCAGACGGACGGACGGACGGACGGACGGACGGACGGACGGACGGACGGACGGACGGTCGGTCGGTCGGTCGGACGGACGTTTCGCCGTAAATCAATATTTCGGTCCCAAGGACCCATAAACGTGAATGGAGAATACACAATGTGTTAGAGAAAGTGAGTTTCTACATAAAGCAACAAGATGTATCTAGCTTTTCTATATCAGGGCCCCTTCGGAGTGATATCGGGTTACGCCAGAACGCGATGCCATGGCGGGAAAATCACGACCAGCACATCTTCTTGTGTCTATCTTGTGTAAATCCGTCCCGCGAGCTGGAAGCTACCAGTACTCCGGGGCGGTAGTAGGGCTGCCCACGCCCCGCACTTTGCTCGAGAGACGTCCCTTTCCGATACCTCTGCGTGACCGGCATTGTGTCGACGAAGCCAAGAACCCAACCTCGGGCAACATGGGTTGTTGCACCTGTGGGCGCTGATCCTAACAACCCGTCTCCTGTCTGACCGATGGAAGTGGTTCAGGGCATGAACTGATGTCTCTGCAGTGCCCCTGATCGTGAGGTTCTAGGGTTTGAGTTCGACGGTGGCAGGATTTTGGAAACTAGCTAGGCAACTAGGTCGAATTGAGGTGTTGTTGCAGGGAGAATTCTCGTTGGTCTGACAGGTAGTTTTCCGTGATTTCTCGTATGTGGTGAATGGCAGGAGAGGGCGAATACCGCAGAAGTACCCTACAAACGAGCCACGAATCGCGCGCAAATCTTTCTTTACCCTTCCTTGTCCTAGCGCCAGTCCTTACTTACTTGAACTCCCATGCACGGCTCTACCACATATGCCTGGAGACTGGTCGAGAGTTAAGAACTTGACCCGGCTGGGCGGTGCTCCGCTGGAGGAGATATCTGATTAGGGAAACGCCACTAGCCATGAGGTAGGTCGCCGCTGGTTCTCACCAACCAGCGGTGGAAGATCACGCCCACCTCCTGAGAGATACAACAATCACTAACGGGAATTTTGACCATAGCCCAGAATCACTAATCAATTAATAAATCCGTCTCCTTACTGAGATCGACGTATGCTAACAATGAGAGGCCCCCGGGAATCTGGGTAACCAGGTGGGACATTCTTTAGTTCCCCGCCAGGCTTCTCTGTGTGTGAGCACAGCGCCAGGCTATGGCCCCCACCCCACCGGCGGGCTGTTGGCGGGCAGGTGCGGGAGCGCGTGCTGCGTGCGCGGGGGGAGGAGTTGTGCGTGGCGGGGTGCGGCGCCCGGGGCGATACCTGCGCCCTCTGCCCTGGCCCTTGCGCGTCCGGCCGCGGCCACCTGTAATCATGCTAATTGGGCCACCGACCGCCCCGCCTCGTCCCGCCCCGCTCCGCTCCGACCCGTTCCGCTCCGACCCGTTCCGCTCCTCCCCGCTCCACCCCGCGCTGCCCGGACATGCCACTGCCCCGCCCTTCGCCGCGTCACCGCTCTCTGCTTCGCCCTACCCGACCCGACATTACCCACCCGACCGACTCGACTTCTCCCGCTCGACTCGTCCGGCCCGCTGCCCCGCCCCACACTGCGCTGTCCGCCCTAAGTTGCTCTACCCCGCCCCGCCCCGAACCTACTCGAAATGCCCCTACCCAACGCACCTCGCCCGCCCCGCCCCGCCCCGCCCGCCCCGCCCCGCCCCCGCCCAACGCCCCGCCCCCGGTGTGGCCGCTCTCCTTCATCCCTCCAACTCTCTCGTCCGCCCGTACTGTTTAGAATCCCCCGCCCTCCCCGGTGTTATTCTTGCATCTGGTTCCCAACACGAAAACGTGAAAACTGCTAGTGCTGTTAGAACTACTCATTGTATTTGCAGCTAGTACGGAGTTAATAGTACGTAGCACTAGTACATAGGAAATTCGTAAGTTAAACCAACGATGCGTAAATTTAACTTGCTGCAGAACAGAGCAGACATTCTCACCCATAGGGCTATTGGCGGAACGATCTTGCATATGAAGTTTTCCCTTTTGTGTAGCACTGCACCGAGCATACGCACAGTTCTTCCCCTCCCTCCCTCCATCTCTCTCTGTCTTTCTCCCCCTCCCCCTCTCGCTCTCCCTCTCTCTCTCTGTATCTCTCTCTCTCTGTCTGTCTCTCTGTCTGTCTGTCTCTCTCTCTGTCTGTCTCTCTCTCTATCTCTCTCTCTCTCTGTATCTATGTCTGCCCCTGCGCACCCAGCTCCCGCCTTTGTCTCGCTCGCACGTGCTGCCCGCTGCGGAGTGAGCCCGCGGTGCGGAAAGAGACGCGGGCGTGTGTGCACTATCGACCGTGGGCGTGCATTTCATGCGCGGGAAGCCGTTGTCGAACCCGGTTAATAGTTTTAATCGATTTCATCTAAATGGCGCGTTTGTGCTTTCGGCACGACACTGCTTTTGACTCACATGTTAACATTTCCTATGGGGAGGTCACAGTTCGATGGACATACTGCTGCAATATATCGTATTGGTCAAGTATATCAGTCGATGATATTCACTGTTAGAGGGAGATATAAACGAAGATGCAAAACGTGAAGTCAAATTGCTATCGCAAATGCAACACTGAATTAAATTTCATGTTTTTCGGTTTTTCATTTAAGATAGTCTTAAACTCTCTTTCAAAATGTTCGCCAAATGTAGCGTAACTGTTTTTACTCCCACATTTTCCCTCAGTTTTGTAAAACTTAATCCGATTTTCTAAAAGTGTGATGGATTATTTGGATAAAATTTGTGATTTTAGACGGAATGTTTGATATTTTTCTTATCATATTTATCCTTAGATATAAACAAATGTAGATACAAATCTGTACGTTAGTTTCGTTTTTTCCTTCTTTTATTCATATACATATTTTGTATACTTTCAATTCACTTGTAGAAATCATTTTATCTTGAACATATATGTGACCTCCAAAACTACAAACTCTTTTCAAACGCTTACGCGTGATGTTAAATTGCTTGCAGTTTCAGATGTTATTCGGAAACACTGAGCAATTTATTTTATATCTCATGTAGGCAACATCAAAGTGTTACTTTGCACCGTGTTCTTGATACTGAAGTGAGTTCCCTGTTTCCGGAGTCATCACTTAGTCAGGCTGTCCCTGACACAGAATTCTAAACACTCCTCCAGTCTCGTGGTGTGTACCGAACTTGCAACACCTAGCCAGTAGCGTTAAGTTGATATGCGACCTACCGCCCTGGGGCTAATGAAAATGCCGATGTAAAGTGTTAAGTTAAAACCCTCCGTTAGATATGTGCAGATTTTGGATATCTCAGAATAAATTATGCAAACTTCCCAGGCATGAAGGTGGGTCGTAAATGGTCGCGTTTTGCCAATGAACATATAGTAGGAAATTGCATATGAAGGAGTTTATACAACCAATTATTTATACGTATGGCATCGTTAGGCAGTTCTGTATTCACAGATATTCAGCAGTTCTCGACTGTGTTTCAACATGACTGGCCAACATCTTTATATAAGAAGTTTCCTAAAAATCAGTCCAAAATATCGCATGCCCAACTTCATTTTATGAAGTTTCCCATTACATGTTTGTTGGGGAAAAGGTATTATTTTCGACTTCATTTATTACGAAACAGCCTGTGTATTGTTTTCACGTGGCCCGTCCCTAACTGTTTTCTGCTGACAGCTGCGTAGAAGGCTGCAGTAGCCGATAAACGATGGCGTCCATTTCCCAATACAATTTCCTTCCCCTCTGACGTTATTAGTCCGCGCGCTTAGTAGAACGGAGCTGCAGCAAAACAATGATAACATTTCTCGAGCCCCGCCCCGCCCCGCCCCGCCCCGGCCCGCCCCCGCCCCGCCCCGGGCCCCGCCCCCGCCCCGCCACCCCCGGCCGTTTGCAAAAAACCGAACGGCCGCGACGCGAAGCCCCGCTCCATCCACCCCCCTCCCTTTTTGCGCGGGGTGGTGGGGAAGGAGCGCCAGACAGTAGAATAGAGATGATTTGTCGCGTCCCGCCGGGCGCCTTATCGCCCTCCCTTCGGGTCACCCGCCGCCTTCCCGCCCCCCCCCCCCCGCATGCGGCGGCGCGGCCCAGCCCGGAGATTGATCCGGAGTCTGCTCTGGCGAGCGGCGGCCGTTCCTCGCTTCTCGAGGCTGCTGTTGCGGGAGGGGCGTGGCGTAATGGCTTCTTGCGCATGGCGTCTTCATCCGGTAGGGCCCGGGTTTGATTCCCAGTTAAAGTACGTATGTCGAATTGAGGTGGACAATTGCGGAAATCTCTGGGGATTTTCTCATATAACCCCTGCATCTCAACTCTTCGTCGTCATTATCTTCATAATTCAGTAGATCATCACTCACGAGCAGTCAATTAAGTAGCCTAAGCGGCCCAAAAAACGTATAAAAAATGAAACAGCCGAACAAACAAAAGAGTCGAAAAATAAGCCGCTGAAGGAGTTGAACCGCGTATGAGTGGTTGGATCAGCGCTTAAGCGTACGAGTGTGTGTGCGTGCGTCAGTAAGTGACCTTCGATGTGTCTATATTCGTCAAACAATGCATTTAGTACGGGTTTCCGTCAGGTGCTTCAGTACGTCAATGTGTGTACATGTGGCTTTAGTGTGTGTTTGTACGTGGATGAGTACTGAATGTTTGTATGTGTACGCGCGCCATTGTAAACGGTGTGTTTGCCTAACATAGTTTTAAACAGTGTTTAAAAATAGCAACTACATTGTACATTATTACAAAAAAAACATTTTCACCCAAAAGAGTACACTAAACAAACTTAAAAAGGGCAGTACATTTCGCGACTTGTCCTATAAAGGAAATTCCTATCATTCACATATCCAATATTCTTTATTCCCCGTTCGCCCTCGCTCTCCGAGCAACGTCTGTCGGCGGCCATCGTTCGGCTCCGCGAGTCTGAAGGGCGCCGGGGAGGGTACAGTGCCCCTCTTCATTCTCGATGCTTGGCGCGGGCGGCGGCGAGGAGCCCTTCCCCTCACCAGAACGCCGCCCCGCCGCCAATATGAAAAGCACGCCTTTTGTCCGGCGCCGGCGGTGCACCCCCCCCGCCCCCGCCCCCGCCGGCAAATCCGGCACGGCTATGAGAGCGCCGCTGCGCCGGAGGCGTGCCTCAGCGCCTCCGAAATGGCGAGCGCAGCCCTGCCCCCCCGCCCCCTCCGCCCCGCCCGCCCACCCCCGACCCCGACCGCCCCGCCCCGACCGCCCCGGACCCCCCCGCCCCAAACCGCCCCCCCCCGCCCCCCCCCCGCCCCGCCCTGCCCTTCGCCCGCCCACCCGTCGCCCTCCTCCCCCCCGCCTCCGCCCGCTCGCTCGCGCCTTTCATGCATCCAGCGCACGCTTCCTCTCACCTTAAAAACTGGTTTGCCCTTCTTAGGTGTTTGGCGTGCCAAGCCTCTAGTACCTTTCTTCACTAATTTCTCCTCTTTATTCAGTACCTCAACTTTCATTTCGCGTTTTCTTGACTCTCTTTTCCACTCCTCTCCCCCACCCCTCTCTCTACCACTAACTCTCTTCCTCTCTCTGCAATTCACTTTGTCTCTTCCCCCCCTCTCTCTCTCTCTCTCTCTCTCTCTCTTTGTGTAACTATCTCTACTACATCTGCCCCGCTTTCTGTGTCTGTCTCTATCTTTTTTCTGTACATCTCATTCCCTCTCTGTAATAATCGCTCACTCCTTCCATACGCG
>BOPP01000241.1:1401726-1434840 GCA_017312745.1 Gryllus bimaculatus
TCCGGCTGTTTGCTTTGGCGGATTGCGCGAAGGCGGCCGCGCGCGCTGAGGTTGTCGCCAACCGGTAATTACCCCCGAGATAACAAACGCAGCAGATCCACGCGCGCCGCCCGCCTGCTCTTCCTTATCCCTTTATTCAGTGTCTGCCAGGACAATAACCTGCGCCAACCGCCGGGCTGTTGGCGACGGCGACAAACACTGTTATTTTCAGCTTGTTACTTCCGTTAGTTTGCTTTTTCCACACTTCCCTGTTAAAACGTGTTGAATTACAATGCATGTAGAGCGGAACTGTTTCGTTTCAAGACTTGGAATGCCGTGGCAAAGCATTCGATTTGGAGATATGTCTATGACTGGAGAGTTCCGTACTTTAGTTCCAAGAAACGAATGGTCTTTTGTCTAGAAATACTATAAAATGTCGGTCCTTATTGCAGGGGTGAGGTGTTTTGGGTTCCCTAGCCCAAACTGAAAAAACTATTGAAAATACTGCAAACAAAACCAAAGGAAAAAGTAGAAATCCTAATAACATTATTCCTTTCCCATTCTTACCCGGCAATTAGAAAGACGAAAACAAGACGGAAACAATGGAATGATGGAATGGATGATAATTCAGGTTAGAATTACCCATACATTTTCCTTGCGTCGATCCTTTTTAAAAAAATGCACCGCTTATTTTTTTCGCTTCATTTCTTCGCTCCCCCTTTCAGTATTTGTTTTCAATAAACGGGATAAAGCCTAATAATAATAATATAAATAATTGCACGCTAGTGATTTCGAGATAAACACGCTGGCAAAGAGTATTAATAAAATATTGTATGTTACATGGCCGTTAGTTTCATTTTTTACTACTTTTATTATCATTTTTAGTAATTTAAATAATAACAATTAGCGACAAAATATCACAGATACCAATTTGACGAAAGGGTAATTTTCATTCATAGTAATAATTCGAAATTTCAAAAAAAGAAGTCCATTTGTAATTTATTTTTAAATGTCTTAAAATGTACATAAGAAAACAAATAACTGTCATCTTCATTTTTTTTGTAATCAGTGAGATCTTGATCTAGATTACATCGATCAGCCGCTGGTGTGTATTCGGCTGTCGCCTTCAATCGATCCCTTGATTATCACTGACACCCTTGAGAAGTTCATCGAGCCTCCAAGTGGTCTACATAAACGCCTTTATGACCCGGTTTAGATAATCGCGTCATATTCGACGGTCAATGATTTGACACCTCTGCAGGTCTAGTCTTCTCAAATCTGATGCTGAAGCATTGCGCGTGTCGGCGCTGGCACCCGTGTGACAGCTGTTGCGGGGGTCTGCGGCCCCAGGCCCACCGTTTGGGCAGATCTCTTGTAGGGCGAAGTATCAGTATTCCCAGGCTGTATAGCTGGCTCTCCGGATTCCCGGAGGGTCGCCGGCCCGTGGCGGGGTGGGGGCGGGCATTAGTATGCCGGGGGCGCGACCGAAGTCTGGAGCGGCCCGGCGGCGGCTGCCTTTGAAGGCGCCAGTCCCCCCCCCGGACCCGCCTCGATTCTCTCATTAGCAGCGTAACAGGTGGCCGGCCTCTGGGATCTCTGGCCACCGCCACCCCCCTTTCCACCCGAGCTTCCCCCTCCCTTCGCGATCTCCCCTGCAGCAGCCGGTTGGCGTACTCTAGGGGCAGGTGCAACGGTTAGCGTATCGGGCTGTTATTCTCAAGTTTGCGGGCTCAAATCCGATCGAAGTCGTGAATTTTTAACTCCTTTGTACGCCTTCCTTTGGAGGAGAATTAAATCCGACTGTCCCTTGTAGTAGATTTACTGCTTGTAGAAGATTCTCAAGCCTAAAAGAAGTCTCTGAACTAAATTCACATCGCCTGTTTGGTCGCCCGAGCAGTATACCTTCCTTCACTGCCAGAGGGTGAAAGGAGCGTAGCTAAATTTGGGTGCTCAGACGGAAGGGCGGGCATGATGACCCGAATCTCGCCACGTAAATAAGGCATTAAATAGCTATTAACTACCGTCAGAGGGGAACGAAGGGATGGAAGCTCTCCCAAGACTGAGCAAGATTGGACTCGAGGTGTAAGGCTGTTCAGCTGTATGCCGTTCAGGCGTAGGGCTGATCATAGGCACAACAGGGAAAATATGAACTTCAAATTATGAATTTTAATTTTATGACAATTTGTTACAAATAATTTTTATCCAGCAATTATTAGTGTATAATGTACTTGAACTGCCCACGAAAACTTAAAAACACGCGTATCTCGAAATCAAATTTATCGAATTCTGGCAATGTTGTAGAACAAGAACGAAATAGTAATCGCGTGAACTGTCTGACAGACTGTTTTAACTCTTAGTAAGTTATCTTCCTTTTCTTAGACTTCGGTGCATGAAATAACAAGCCAAAGAGGTAACATCACCACGTTTATTTCTGTGGTAAGTGCACTCCTTAGCACAAACAGTTTCCAGAGACATATTCCAAATGCCCCCTCCCCGCCACACACACACACGCCACACTTAAGGCAACATAACAGAGCCCGCACTCAAAGCTCTGTCGCACATGACTCATTGTTTCATTGTGGTGAATAGAGCCACCAGTTTAAGCTGTGGGCAACCCTGCATGAACGATTGCGATAAAGCCCGTTTCAGAAAGCACCCGTTTCGTTTTCGTTATCGGCAACAACACTTGTTACCGGATGTACCGTTTCTGTGTGCCACACCGGGCACATCAATCATGTGGTCGCATTTGTTGTAAAGCTGTCGCCGCCATTAAAATCAGCTCTGATCCTCCGGAAGGCGGATGCGATGCTATCTTCGCTGAGAAGATAAACTGACGCACTCAGGAAAGGCCAGCCCGTGGCGCGCCCTACGGATGGGAGTTGGAACAGGATTACAAGCAAACATTATAACGCGCTGACTTTCACAGTGACTCAACTAGTGATGCTACAATTGCACATACTTTCTTCTATTATTTGTAAGCTTTGCAATTTTTGAAAATGTACAAACTCAATAAAAATGTAACCTGAATTTTATATTGTTTTTGTCCTATCCGCGAGGAGGGGATAAAGAAAAATTTGAAGCCGTTATTGAGAAACAAATATACATTTTTTTAAGCAGAACTTTGTTTTCGACCCAGAAGCTGCAAGCTCTGAGGATGATCGCTACGCGATCGAAATGATCATTAGTTGAATTAAAATATTGATACCTGACAATATCTCTATTTATTTATCAAAATAAATTTTTTCGAGAAAAATTTCGCAGAAGCTCCTCGTATTTTCAAAACGTTATACGTGACGTTATTTAAATGATTTTTTTTAGAAAAGATTTTATTATGGAAAAAATCTCTATCATTAATGTAGCACTTTTGCAATGTTAATTTATTTCTTTTAATGTTAATTAATTTCGGAAGTACAGATAGTACCCTAAACTGGGTTTTGCGCTATTGTTTTAAGCGTCCTTGCGCTATCCTAGGTTAAAATTTGAAGCACAAATGTGAAAAAAATTTCGAAAATATTAAGGCATTGTGTAAAGTACCCTCAAAATCAAAATATTTGCAATGTTTGATTTAATTTCTGTAATTTTTCGTCCACGTCAAACAATGATAATTGCGATATCGTTGCTTGTAAATACATTTATTTATTTATGTTTTGCTTTCTTTTCTGCCACATTGAATTCTGCAATTAGTTACGAGAAATTAACATCTAATTATATCAGTCAATATTTTATATTTGCATTTATTTAGTACTACTTCCTCAAAACATTTTGTCTAAGAATTATTTCTGGTTCTTCGCGGTAATGATGTTGTAATTGAGAAATTTTACTATCGATGTGTCTCAAACATCGAACATTAGAAAAGTGCCAAAATCGCGAAATGGAGAAGACTTCATAAGCAGTCTGAATTTCAAATGATTTGATTCTCCAATCTAAGTCTTCGACCTTGGGCGGTAATTGTTACAACCATTTCCAAGCGCCGTTACAGTGCCGAGTCAATTAACCTCAACTGCAAAACGATTCTCTCATAATATAATCGTATTGGAGACAAAGGGTTCTCTCTCAAAAGCATCTCCTATCGATTTTCCATTTAAAGACAGCTAATTTCGCGAGAAACAAGAGATGGAAAGTTCTGGAAAGCAAAATATTGGAACGGTCCATAGCTCGCAGCAACAAGAGTAGAGTTGGTTCGCGCTCTTAGTCGCATCCGTTTTCAAGTTCTGAAAATCAATGTCAGTCGGTAAGGAGATAATTTGTTTGCTCAGGTCAAACTCTCTCGCTGAGTTCCCTCCAGCTTTTACTCATCAAACCGAAATCGACAAAATGAGTTTAACTGCAGCGAGTCTTAAAGTGGTCGTCAGTAAATTACAGAAAAGAATATTTAGAAAAATAGACATCTGAAATAATTAAATGCTTTTCAAAGAATGTATCAGGATACGGTGTTTAAAATGGGGTATTACGTATTCCATTTGCTTTGATGTCAAACTTTTCGACTTTATGATATGAGATTAGTATGTTGGTCATGTAAGTTCTTTAGTAATGTTATTAAGACACTATTAGAGGAAAGTGACGGTCACTTGTGAGCAACTGTCAACTATCCTACTGAGCATAAGATGGCCTCTTATAGAAAAATTGTGTGAGGTTTAAGACGAGATGTTCGAAGTGTATATGCAGAAAAAATCATATTGCATCTATATTTCTGCAATGGTATTAAAATATGTTTGAACATTTAATTACAGTAGCTACTAGAATTGTTACCAAACTTGACCTAAAACCATTTTGTTTGATAATTTTGCGAGCTCGTATTGTAATAAGCAGCCTTATGACATTCCTATCATACATAACTAATATGACAATTTACAGTAAGAATTATTTTGTATTGTTGAACATCTATTTGTTATAACGCCAAGCTCTTTGTCTTTTCAATTTTATTTGACTCGACCATGTACCTGTTTCAATTGTATTAAACATTTTCAAACTCTTACATTCCTTGGTTTAGGAATATTACATTTACCCTTGATACATTGTTTTTGCTTTTTTACTAGCATCTCTTTGTTCCATCGCACGTCTGAGTTTCCTGATAACAAAAATTATTTCATCTATTATTTTCTGGTCTTCTCTGGTGATCTTATGGTCTAACTTTTATAAAGGCAATGAATATTAAACAGATTCAAAAAGGCGTAATTAGCAACTTCAGACTCTTTTGGGTCTCTTTAATATTCATTGGCTTCCAATAATTATGAACTGATGCAAGGAATATTACGTGTTACAAAGCAGAACCACGGGTTTATAAATTTGACACCAAAAAATTAACCTTCGTTATTTGGCTTTTTGCATGTATACAAAAGATTAAAATTTGTGTTATCGCCCTTAATTGCCATTACTATTTGAAATTTTACATTTTTACTCAGATTTTATGTAATTTATTTTCTTTTTTTTGTAGCTTATGCTTTCAACAGAAAACTTTACCAGAAAGAACATACACACCCCTGGACAATAATATGGGAAATTAATACATTTTGATCCTTGAATTTCTACATTCATGATAAAGTATTTCACATAAAATTGGTACATTAATTGGTATCTAATTTAATTGTTGATTGAGAAGCATTAGTTTCTGTGCTGAAAGCATTGTTCGTATCAGACCCTACGGCTCTGTTTGAAGACTGGAAATGAAACGGGAGAGATATGAGTACGTTCGCATGATCATTTTGATGAATGTTCAGGCTCATGTAAGACGGTCAATGAATCCATTTACTAATGAAATTGTTTGCCTGTATACAATGATATAAATATAAGAAACATATTATGCAATACGTAAAGACATTGACAATGATTGATTTCAAGGACATTCAATACGGAATTCTCGTACCGTTAAATAGTAGCTCTCTGCACGGAACTTCATTTTTACAGTGAAACGGCTCGTCTCTGATACTGATGTGGATTCGCACGGGTAATTTACGACTTCTGCGCTCAAACATTATTATACACTTCCCTCCTCGTTTGTGAATGCCCAGATCTTGGTTTTGCGTTTCTCTATGTCTGGCATGGCAAGATAAGCTTACTTGAGCTCGCGGTCACTGCGTTCAAAGATATTGGCGCGAGATTTAAAAGTAAGGGTTGTACAAATTGTTCCGGAGAAGCAGTACGTCACTAGATAGCTGGACAAAGTCAATCATTGGGAGAAGTTACTTGCCAGTTATTGTCACAAATATTCTGTCTGTTAAAAGCGCTGTCGATCCGTAAGTGAGAACCGTTAGATTACAGAGACTTGTTAATTTATTTCACATTAATGCTAAATACAATAAATAACTAAATGATGTAATAACAAAACACAAAACGAAAAGAAGAAAAAAATGCGCCGATTAAACATATTTCTGGCAATCAGCAAAAATGATTCTATAGAGGAGAATATAATTTAAAAATAAACATCAAATAGTAATAAGAAGTGAAGAATATAAACATAAAACAACTCTCGTTTTTTATAGAAAAAATCTGGCAAACATATTTTCGTACGAAGCCACTATTCACCGCCTCACGCCGCTTCAGCTTTCGTATGTACACCTCCTTCTGGATTTTAAGGGGAAATGAGTGCGGAGTGAGGGGAAGTTGCCCGTGCCGTAGAAGCGCCGGGCTCCCCAGGCGGAAAGTCGCTCGTGCAGGCGTGGTTGGATGTGCCTACTCTATGTCGTTGGTCTTGCTTGCAAGTAACTACCCCTCGCCGTCGGGAATGTGTCCTACATCAAGAGTCTACAAACGTTTGAAGATAAGAGCTTTGATACTAAACCTGACTCTGCAGTGAGGGGATCATTATCTAATGCCCTGTATAGGCATAGCAGGTATCACCTTTGTGTTCTGCCGTTGTGGGGTGATTGTCTTCCCCGCCCTTCATGTCTCACCTTTCCTGTCCGTCAATCAGTCCTGATCGGTTCGGATATCATAGGAGCTTGCATTTATACCCTTTACTTCTGGGTCGACCGACCAATTTGATCCCTTATATGTATGTTTTACCGCATTAGCAGTATCACATATATCACCTACGTACATCCCGATCATCGCCGTATCCTATGTGATCTTGCTTTACTTACCTGTATGTGATCTCTGGCTTACATCAATAAGAAACTGAATCCCTACACCCACTTTAATGATGCAAGCACGGAGATGGACCTACGGGCTACTTCGGGCTTAATTGTAAAGGCCCAGGACTGACATGAGCCTAGAGGCTATCCCGCGAGGGAGCTCCTAACTGCGAAGAGGACCCCAGGGGGAGGGAGGTAGAGACCACGTGAGGCCTTGGTAGTTCCTTCAGGCTCCTATAGACAGCAGCCTGAAAGAAAATGGGGTGAAACCGGAAGAGATAGCCCTGACCGAAAAGGGAAATCTATGTATTCTAATAAATATATTTGTCGCAAAATAAGAGGGAAATCTATAATTTATTTGACTCAAAACAAAATGATTATCTGTAATATATTTGACCCAAAATAAATCGATTATAATATATTTATATATTATAGATTATATTATATATTATATTTATATATGATTATATATAATATTTTTTACCGAAAATTAAAGGGAAATCTGTCTATACTTGTTCCGTTTAATCTATTTTCATTACCGTTCCAATAGCTTTTCGGCGCTAAATAGAGTGCATGCGGTTTCCTGTCGGCAGACATCATCATCAACTTCCGCACGACGTTCGTGAACAAGAAGGGCGAGGTGGTGTCCAACTCGCGGTCCATCGCCATCAACTACGGGCGCACGTGGTTCATCGTGGACCTGCTGGCGGCGCTGCCCTTCGACCTGCTGAACGCGTCCAACGTCTACAGCGGGGAGGTAAATTGCTGCCACGTGCCGCCGCGCGGCGCCGCCCCTCTCCCCGCCCCTTCCCCTCCCGCTGCGCGCCCCCGCCGCACGCGAGCCAGCGACGTCTATCACGCGAGGAATCCGTCGGCCGCGCTCGCGCCCACAGGGGGCTCGTTCACATTGAAAATGAAACGGCAACGTGACGTCATTGAATAAACTTGGCGTTGTAAATGTAAGCACAAGAAGAGCACAGGACGGACAATAATTTTGAAGCCGGCTACCGAGAGGGCTCACGACATCAACTGCAGGGCCTCTGACTAAGAGGTCCTAGGTTCGTGTACCGGCGGTGACAGGATTGTCGACAGCTAGATCGGATTCAGTCGCTGTCTGGAGAGAATTCTAGCGGCCGGCTGCTCTGATCGGTAGTTTTCCGTGGTTTCTCCGATCAACACCAGGCGAATACCGTAGCAGTACAACATGCACTACACTTCCGCATATGGCGGGAGCTTAGAGCTTGTCGGGAGGTGGTTCCTCGCTGGTGGGAGATACCTCGTTGGGGAATACCGCGATAGATCAACGTCGGATCTCGCCGTAGAGCGGGGAAAGACCTCCGCCCCCTCCCGAGGGAAAAGCATTCACTATACTTACAGGAATAATTACCTTAGCAGTTTATTATAAAAAAATGTATTTCAATAAATGAAAAATGTGACAATTTAATAACTTGTTATTCGATATTTGGAGAAGAGGCTCTCCAAGACATTTGGCAACTGTGTAAATATTTTATCCAACAGTTTATTTATTTGTTGAATCATTATAGTTAAAATTTAATTACCCTTCCATAATACTTCATTCCCATAACACAACATGCGTCATACATAGTAAATAAAAAAAGTTTGAGAAAGGTGGACCAGAAGTGAGTCGCTGCAAACCAAAAGGATCGAAGTCACATTTTGCGTGTTTAGAGTTAACGGTGGGAAACTGTTCTTAAATATAAATTGAACTTTCTATGCATTAATGATTATTTTCCGTGACATCTGTGACATCTCGAAAGCTTACACGTTTGAGTTAATGTAGATTCAATGAATGTGAGTAGCTTTCTTTCCTCAGAAAGTCAACGCAGTTCAGATAGTAAGAGGCTAAATTATTATTCATCAACATCTTTGTTGGTCTTGAAACGATTCAAAATCATTTATCGTGTTCATAAGTATAAAAATAGTCTTCGTAGTACAAGTATGATCACATACGTTTACATACTGTTGTTTTGTTTTGAAAATCGTACGGATACGTTATTTTATTGTGTCTGACATAAAACAGGAAAGTGAAAGTTAAAAAACTGCAAGATTTCGCGTTCAAGTTAACGTGATTTGAGAGGATTCTTCTACTGCGAACAGTGGGATCATCCAACGAAAGATTAACGTTTCCGTTATTCAGAAGCCAGTGAATTTTGTAATAGTCTCGTATATTCTGCTTCATCTATGCTGATGAAACGCTCCATATACTACCCTTGGTTTTCATACCATATACAACTATGGTTTTCAGAAGTGGAAATCATTTCTCTACACCAGATACGTGAATACCTTCACGATCTTGTTCACGGTTATTGCGAATTGTGCGATCATTGGTAATGTTCAGTGAACACGTTAATATCCCCCCTGTACACTACGTTAACGTTTTCATTGTGAATGAGCCTTGTCGTAGATATTTTTGATTCAGTTTTCCTGGACAGGGAATAGTAAGTGGATTCTACCTCTCATTATACTTTGTTAAGTTCTTATTTGAAATGAATGATCAATGTGACCACAGTTTTTTGATATTGAGTTTATTCAACCGCGTTTACCGGCGTACATTAGTTTGCATAATTTTGATATTAGATTAAGAATACATACTTCCAATGCCCTTCCTAGTTCAGCAGCTCTTCCCCGAAGTCCAAGCAATTTTTCTGCGATCGCCTTCAGTCCTTTACGTTTCAAAAGTAACGTATAGAGGTCTGTGACGGTAACGCCGCGTCCAACTACTACTGAGCAGTAGACTCGCGATTATTCAAGGTGCTGGTTAACCGATGCGCCAGGATAACCGAAATAGTGGTAAGGAAAAAACATTAAAATAATTCATTGACAAACTGAACGCAGAGATTTACAGAATTGGTTGCTGCAGTAGTAGCAAGGTGGAGATGCTAATACCGATTCTAAGGATATTGAAAATTAGTTCAAATCAATAATCGCTTCCCTCACCGGATATGTGGTTTTTGTCACCTTCAGTTTTAGTTGTCTCCTTTGGGCCCGCAGTAAACGTGTTTTCTCATTTCTATACTGTTCCGTAGTTTGCGTACATAATGTCTTAACAAAATATCGTACACGATTTTTTAGTAAAGGAACTGCGAATTTCCCGAGAGTTTTTCGAATCCGAAATAGTCTGGTTGCGAAAGTCCTCGTCTAATCGCGAGTGTACTGCGTTACGGGGAAACCCCGACTGCACCTCCGCCCGGAGCCGGCGTGTGGGCGGCGTGCGGCGGCCGTGTGGGTGCCGCCTGACGTGGTATGCGCGGGCGGTGTGGGTGGTGCAGGACTCGGGCGCCGGCCAAATCCACCTGCTGAAGCTGACGCGGCTGCTGCGGCTGGCGCGCCTGCTGCAGAAGATGGACCGCTACTCGCAGTACTCGGCCATGATCCTCACGCTGCTGATGCTCTGCTTCACGCTGGTGGCGCACTGGCTGGCGTGCGTGTGGTACGTGATCGCCGACAAGGAGCGCAGGGCCAACCCGCACTGGGACATGGGTGAGTGCAACACGCTGTGCGCGCGTACAGGCGGCCCCACACATTCGACCTTCGCCGACCAGCGAGCGACTGCTCGCCCAGTCCCGAACAGCGGATGTGCTCGGCGAATGTTCGCTTCCTTTGGTGTGCCCCTTAGGATGCATTTTTAAACCGATACGTAGTCTTTACACCGATGCTCGGAGGGTAGGGCGAGCACCGAATGTTGGTCGCTAGGCAAATAGCGAGCAACTCATCCACACTACTCGGGATGCGGCGGTGGCTCGCTGTTTGCCGAATAGCGATTGTGTGGCGCCGCCTTTCGAATAAATGTTACACTTAGATAGAGCATGTAGAGGGGTCGAATATCACTTTTTGCTTACGAACATGTGGTGGTAAATCTAACATAACACCGGTTTAGATGGCTCAGGGTATTAACTGATACCACTACAGTGTCTCTATCCGGGAAGTCCTAAAGTTCGAGTCCGACTGTGGCATGTTAGCTTCAGAGCTACGTCGAATTCAATCACTGTCTGGAGAAGAATTCTAGCGACCGGCTGCTCTGATCGGGAGTTTTCCTTCATTTCTCCGATCAACATCAGGCGAATGTCGGAGTAGTACGATAACAAACAGGCCACGGACCGCACACGATCTGTCCTTCCTCTTCCTTGTCCTATCCTTAACTACAAATGCACTTACATACACTTCACTACAATATATGTCGGAAGCTTAGAGCTTATTCCGACTGGGGTGGTGCCCTGCTGGAAGAGGATGCCTTATTAGGGAAAACTGCTCAAGCCGACGTGTATGTTGGCGCCAGATATCCAGCTCTATCCAGTGGGAGAAGTTCACCGCCACCTCTCGTGATGAAACATGCACTACACTTACGATACCATAGCCGTTGACGCGTCCGGAAACACCAATTAATCTAATAAAACAAAGTTATTAAAACAAACTCCTCACTGATGGGTTTGCAGCTCATCTTGCATTGGTGTTTGACAGGTAAACGTACTGATGCAGACAAAGATTTCATGTATCGACACAAAACCCCCTGTTGTTACTGTGGAACGAATATTCTCCTCTCAGACTTGCACCTTATTTACCACGTAAAAATAAATTTATATTGCTTATTTATGTTAGAATAAATAACAGATTCCCGCATGAAACCCTGCACACTCCACATTGTAATACACGTTGAAATACGTGTTACATTATCTTAAGGGAAGCGACCTACGTTCATTATGTCAAAATTACAAAATAGGGTATTTTTGGAAGTTCTATAACAATTTTAGAGAGTTCTCCCTGGAAATGGGTATCAGAAACATTCATATTGGGTTTCAGTATGATGCTATTTCCACATTTTAAAATGATGATATTGCGGAATTTTCGCTAGATTCAACTAGTTTTATTTATGTAATGTCAAAAAAGCTAACACTTCGAAGTTTTTCGCCAGCCTGATAACACATTTTCACAACTTTACAGAGGATAGAAAAAACGATTTGCAACAAGTCATATTATTTTATTTTCTAAATGTTTTTGTAGATACAAACTGAACTTAATACATTACTGAAAAACATTTTGCACAGTAAACGATAAACCTTAAAAGAAAGATATACAAATCATAACATTAAAACAGCCGAAATGTGAACATTTACCATTTCTGCTTTGGACGATACAAATATCGTAATGACATCTAAAATTGCACAACTATATATTACTTGTGACGTATTTACCAAGTTATGGCTCAAAACTTACTAATCTGACTTCAGTAATGCTAACACATACATATACTACTTCCGACAGAAATTCGAATTTTCAGGTAACAAATTGCGTTTATCTCCTCGCCACCTGCACCAATCTTAAGCCTCTTCAACACAGCTCCAATAGACCTCACTCCTGACGCGTGTGCAAAGTGACAGCTCACAACAACCGACGCCCAAAAACTATATCGATTTGCTGAGATGATTCCAATACGTTTCTAAAATATAGGGAGAAATAGTAAAAATCGCCATCACGGGTATTGAATCAGCTCGCGACCACATGTTTCGCAATGCAATAGTCAACTGTTTGGCCCCATGGTTGCCTCAGAGGTTCGCGGTTTGAGCGGACGCGCACGTGCGACATGTTGGGTTCAGGTTGGATCCACACGCTGGCGGAGAAGCTGAAGGTGAACGTGGAGAACGTGACGAACGCCGAGAACTACGTGACGGCGCTCTACTTCACGTGCTCCTCGCTCACGAGCGTGGGCTTCGGCAACGTCTCCGCCAACACCAGCAACGAGAAAATCTTCTCCATCTGCACCATGCTCATCGGAGGTGAGGCAGCTCACGCCGGGCAGGTGGCATCTCAGGCCACGGCAGTGCCTCTGCCCGGTCCAGGGGTTCCAGCCCCGACGGGCGCAGCATCTTCGACACTAGTCTCACAGCTAGGTCGAATTTATGCCGCTGTTAGAGGAGCATTCTAGCGTTCTAGCATTCTAGGTAGACGAGTTGGCGCATCATTCTTGCTAGACGAGACATATCCCGGGAGCGGGCTTAGAGCTTGTCCCTTGCTGGGGCTGTGCCTCTCTGCTGGTGAGAGATAACTGGTTGGGGAAAACTCCACTAGCCGACGGTAGGTCGGCACCATCCAGCGGGGCAATATCACCACCTCCCAAGCAAAAGCATGCACTACATTTTTACGGGACTAATGACCTTAGCAGTTTACGCGCCGAAATCACTTGTAATCAATCAATCAATCAACACGCGGTACACTCAGCGGCTTTGGCTTGCGCGCGCCTCGTGGTTGAAAAGTTGTTTATGATACTAGTAGTAAAAGTGACATTTTATTTTGATGGTAGTAAAGGTTGTAATACGAGACCGAAAGTCCGAGCGGTGCAATCGTTCGAGCAAAATAAAATCACTTTCGCCACGTGCGTCAAATCTCATTTGCAGAAAAAATCTCTATCATCAATTTCAAAGTTTTAGGAAAACGCTGAAAAAGTGTCAACCTTTTGTAATTTTTGAAATTCCAGAGTAAATAGTGGAAATCAAACCTGTGCCACCTTCATAAGTGTATTCCACTGCATTCTTTCAAGACGTTTAAAGAAAAAATTGAAGCCACTTTTGACATAATTTTCAAAATGTTCCACGGGCTTCACGTACCCCCAAATATTAATGAATATTATTCATAATCGCAGAGCTTCAAATGAGGCTAGATCGACCGAGGAGTATTCAGTTTGGAAAAAATCATACGCATAGTTTAGCCACTAGTGTTGATCAGTCATAGTGAGACAGTCGAACCGACGGACGTATTGAAAAAAACACGTTTTCGGTATCAAGAACTCACTATTCGTTAAACGCATCGTGAGAAAGTTTTTATTGTTATAACTAGGTAGATTTCTGACCGCCCAGGTTTGCAAGCAAAGCAGGCACTTTGGTTCTATGGTTCTACAAAGGTTCTAATGTCTGTATTTACTAGGCTGTCCGGGTGACGCCGCGTCCATGGCGAAAGTACCGTCCTTTCGGTCGCCATTCTGCGACCTTCCTCAGGGCGTAATGAGGAAGGTCGCAGAATGGCGACCGAAATGTCGGCACTTTTGGCATGGCGCGCGGTCGCCGGATAGCTAGTAATACTTGACTACCTGGGCTAGGCGGAGCCTCGCTCTCGACTAGGGTGTCTGCTGTAGGCATCGGTAAGAGAGGGCTTTTGAAAGAAATATTAATAATAATAATAATTATATAATAATAATATAATAATAATAATAATAATAGCACATAATATAATAATTATCATACAGAATTTATTAAAATCAATAAGCGGCATATAGAACGCGTCTTCGCAGCGCTGATGCACGCCGTCGTGTTCGGCAACGTGACGGCCATCATCCAGCGCATGTACTCGCGGCGGTCGCTCTACGAGACCAAGTGGCGCGACCTCAAGGACTTCCTCACGCTGCACCAGATCCCCAAGGAGATGAAGCAGCGCATGCAGGACTACTTCCAGACCATGTGGTCGCTCAACCACGGCATCGACATCCACGAGGTAACCAACGTACGCATTCCACAGGTCTTAGCATGTGTGTGTTTTGTGTCGTCGTTCACCCCGCGTTGAAGTTGTCGTTTCAAGAAGGTTTTATCTCGTGAGAGGGTGGTTGAAAATAGTAATTGGCCTTCACTGCAGTCCAGATGTACTAAACGTTATATCCATCCAGTATACTAAAATTTCAATCGAGAAAACATAAAAGTATCGTTTTGGATTCAATACTGAAAAAAATATGTATTAATATTTTCGTTCAAAATTTGTTTCCCATCTATATTTATCCACAAAAATATGATTTCGGAAATTTTATTTTCGTTTTTTATTAAGGCAAATTGTTGTTGTTTTTAATCCATAAAAATCCATTTTAGAAATATTTATATATTACACTTTTATTTTAATAATTTGTTGCAGTGTGAAATGTTCGTTGAAATATTTTTTTTTCTGATTTTATTGTACTTCAAACCTTCTTGAGGTCGCATCCTCAATTATTGATGTCTAACATGTATTATAGCACTGTCACTAACTTTTCATCTCTAATTAGTCTCTATTTAGTTTCTTCTATTAGTCTCTATTTAGTTCTTTTCTATAATTTACTCTCATTGATGTGTAACAAAATATTAGTACCTTCAAAGTAACATAATATCTAAAATTATAATCATTGTTATACAATGAATTTACAAGAGATATATTGTTTCTTCAAAATGATCGACAATATTTCAAGCATGTTAATTATCATGTTTCGAAAATTTCTGACCGAGAATATGATTGAACATTTAAATGTTGTGTCATCCAAATTAAACATGAGTGATTGAGTTTCAATAATAAGGCAGTTTGTTCTTCAGCGTTTTGAAATACAAAATTATTTATATTTCGAATGCTCTGGTTTATTTAATTATCAGGATCAACAAAGCAGGATGAGCGCTTCCATAAATTAAACAGAAAATGTAATATTTGTATGCAGTTGCATTTCAAATAAATATCACGAGAAAACATTCGCTCATGGTTGAAATTTCGAGCCATCTCAACGCAATATAGGAGATATATCGTTTCTAAATTGTATATTCACTTTACTTGAAGGAAATCAAATTGTTTCTTGAAACACCAGATACATTGAGGCGTTGAATTATAAACAGGTTCGTTTCATAAAACATATTTGTTTGTCAAAATTATGAATATAAGCAAACATTTTTATTACAAATAATGTTCAATAGAGCAAAATAAGACGTTGTTTTTTTTATAGAATTCATTTCACGTAATAACTCGATACGCCTGAGCTTCTTTTATTACCTATTCTGTTTCAGAAAAGGTATGTGATATTGAGATAAAACAGTTAGTTATAAAACAAAGACATTAAAATTAAAATAGAAAACGTGAAATATAATATCACTTGCATACGAAAAGTGAAACTGTGTCAAACTAACAGCAGGGAGGGGGGGGGGCAACAAATAAAATTATAAATGAAGTGTGAATAAAAATAAATATTGAAGATATATAATTTGAAACCTCCAATCTCACGTACTTTGAAAAAGGTTGCTTGAAATCTCTAGTCTTCCTCCATTTGTGTATTGGGAATCTTTAAATTTCCCCATAATTCTTCTAATTATTTCTTCCCTGACACGAGTAATTTAAACGTTTTACATTTTGATTACTTTCATACAAAAGGAACCCCACAAACTGTGTCTGTAACGCGCCACGGACTGTCCAGTGTCTTATTGCAAATGATGAGCTATTCAAATTGCCTCAAAAGGATGTTACATTTTAAAATTTCTTAACTTCGCATATTTGATGTTAAACTTCATGGTTGTAGCAGAAATCTTGTGATAGTTCATAATACGAGTTAGGAAATAAATCAACCACCACAATAACAGTTATAATATTTATTACACCAATTATTATCCCGAAGTTAACTTTTCTAGAAATGATTTTCCCATCTTCAGTGAGGTTATTACAAAGAGATGGAAAAATGAGAAAATAACATAGTGTATGGAAGCAAAAAAGATGCCCATGCCAATGCATAGTCCAATGTTTCACTGTACCCAATATTTCAGTATCTTACAAAATGTTTAACTCGCTCTTTATCTTTATTCGCCAGTTTCAAATCCCTTATACCCTATTAGAAGTGGTATTTATCACCTCACATGTAATAACTGTGATTCTATATATGTGGGCCAAACATGCAGAAAAAATTCCTGAAGAATGAACATATTAGGTGTTGGAAACAAAATTTAGATACGTCCAATTTTGCTAATCTGTTAATTAATTTAACCATTCTTTTAACCCTTAAAATTTTTCATTCAGTGAACAAAGACAAAAAATGAATATTTTGGAAAATTTAGAAATTTTAAAACTTTTTAAAAAACCTTATTCTTCAATCCCGAACGAACATTCTGTAAAAATAAAAGTAGTCTCATTTCAAATCTTATTATTGACTAGCCTCCTCTACTCTTCGAGTCCCCCATCTCTTTTATGGGCTTTCACTTCTCCCATTCTACAACATGGCGGCCTCCTAGCCCAGCTCATTTCTTGTGATCTTCTGTTATATATCTTCTATTAAGTTGAAGTGTTAACCACTTTACTTGGGCAGAAAGTAATTTTATTTTTTATTATTTATTTTATTAGTTATTTTTCTCTTGTATTTTGCAATATTTATTTCTTGTTTGCTCCCATCCTTTGTTATTTTCTCATTTTTCCTTCTTCATGTTATAGACTTAGATGGGAATCGTCCCGAACGTTAACAGTTGTAAATGTAATAACCGTTATTGTTGTGGTCGATTATTTCCTAACACACATGCTTTGATGTTAATTAATGTAATCATATTTATTAATTGATATAAAATGATTCTTCAAATCGTGTAAAAAGATACTTCAAAAAGGAGAAAAAATGCTATTTAGTACTTGATGGGCGGATAAAGCGCGAGGGCTTTGGGCCGAACTCCGAGCGTCGCAGGGCTAGCCACGCAGATCCAATTGCTCCTTGAACAGATACTGTGTGGCTTTCGCAGACGCTGAAGGAGTTCCCGGAGGAGCTGCGAGGCGACGTGTCGATGCACCTGCACCGGGAGATCCTGCAGCTGCCCATCTTCGACGCGGCGTCGCAGGGCTGCCTCAAGCTGCTGTCGCTGCACATCCGCAGCAACTTCTGCGCGCCGGGCGAGTACCTCATCCACAAGGGCGACGCGCTGCAGTACATCTACTACCTGTGCAACGGCTCCATGGAGGTGGTGCAGAACGGGATGGTCGTCGCCATATTGGGTGAGTTGTGGTGTACGCCTGATTTATCTCTGAACCTGATGAGGGAGGGTGGGAGTGCCTACGGTACAGCATCACAAAGGTCAACGCTCCCGCCCAAGCGAGATTCGAACCCGCACCCTTTTTGTCTGTTATCGCCACCGCACTGTCGGCTAAGTGATCTCTACACCGGGAAGTTGCGCGCTATCAGTGAAAGCTGGAAGAAGATACAAGGCTGAGTGTAGTGCTTTAAGCGAGGCACTTGCCGTCGACCGACTTGCAAACACGGCTTGCGGCGGTTGTGATCTGTCACCTTCGTATTGATCCAACCGATTGTTTGATTGGGGATTTTTGAGTATACAAGTCAGGCTTGTTTTCTTGAGCTCACAGTTCGTTAGAAACATACGTCTCAAAGTGGAAAAGCAGGTTCCCATGACAAGACTGAAATCTTTTATCGCGATACCAATTGTTCCATGTATCCATGTATAATGCTTATTCAATTTCGAAATATTATACTGTTGTTTTATGCTTTTAATTTTGTTTTAAAATGGATATTTAGAATACTTAGTATTCTTGATTCATAATTAAGAGAATTTTCTGTTGATTTTTTTCTGTTTTTTAATTGTTTTGTTCTGCATGAGGTTTTATCGACGTGTCAATTAATGCTTTAGCTGTGACATAAGTGTGCCTAGTGTGTTTCCCGAATTGGAGTGTCAAATAAAGGCACGGCTGCTAGTGTACGGTACGCTCATCCAACACAAAATTATATTTCTCCTTAACGACTGTTGCTGATATGAATGCAAAATGCTGTTCGTTTATCGTGCATATTGCGTAATATTCACTTTCACATTCTTGTATGGATTAACATTTATTTATTCAGAGTCTACATCGGTCATTAAAATAACTATTTAGTTCCGAAGTAGCTCGATTTAGATTAGACGGCTAGAGATATGAGGTATGTCTTCATGCAAGAAAATCGACACCAATACATTGAACGCAAATTTCAGATTCATATATATAATTTTGCTCTTTTCATATTTCCTGAATTTATTATTAGTTCTTAACTTAATAAATGTAATCTGAGTATTTGTTATTATATGAATTTATCAGATTCATTTTCTGATTTAATAAATCCTTAAAATTGACTGTAACAAATTTCCCAAGTAAACTTTAGAAATAAAATTAAAAACAAATGCGTTTTTCTAAAAATTTCGAGTCAATTATAATATTTCCTGGGTTGTGTAACAAGTAAGTGAATTACTAGATCGCCACATTACAACAATTTCCTGCAAGTTACGTAGTATTCTCTTAGTTTGCGAGTTGATTCGCGTCTTAGAAGATGAAATCCGAAACACGATTTCAATTCATAAAAATGAATTACTGCACGAAGGCAGAGGCGTGTTTATTTTTTAAAAAATTTCTTTTGATTTCTCCTCTCTAGTACTCTCTGAAAGGTCATTTGAGGAACTACCTCTATTTAAGAAGTTCACGAAGCCTTTTCATGACGCGTGTCTTCTCGTCATGAATGAACGGGTTCCGAGCGTCTCGAAAGGTCAAGTACGACGGCCGATCTCGCTGCTCTTGAAATCGTTCGCACGTTGTGCCAACCCGGGCTGCCCTGAGAGTCCTGCGTTTCCTCTGCGCACATTTAATGCTCGTCACCTCCTCATCAAAGTGCGTCGGAGGGGAGGCGCGCTGCCAGGTCCGTCTCCGGGCGCAGGCTAATACTCTTAACGCAGCGCGGCGCCCGGCTACTCTCAGAAAGGAAACTTTTTTTCTCGGATAAGTCAAGGAAATTTCCGCGGAAATGGTGAGTTGCCTTTCGTATCGCAAGAGCTCAGAAACGCGAGCAGGATAGTGCTTCTTTAGGTAAGCATGAAAGCTCTTAAAAGAAAAGGAATAAACTGGAATACTGCTGAAGATCGCATTCAAAATACGTTTTATACAAAGTATATTAAAAATATCGAAATAGGACAGTGCTCCTTGAGGGTACCAATAAAGCTCTTGAAAGAAGTGAATAAATAGCAATACTGCCGAAGATCGCATTCAAAATACTTTTTATACAAAGTGTATTAAAAATATTCAAATTGGACAGTGGGTTTGCAATAAGGCTCTTAAAAAATTGAATATATTGTAATACTGCTGAATATTACATTCAACACAATTGTTCTACAATGTATTTTTTTAAATATCCAAATACGATAGTGCTCCTTGAGGTTGGCAATAATGCTCTTAAAAGAAAGAGAATTACCACCGAAAAATATATTGAAAATTATTTGTATACCAAGGATATGTAACAAATGTACAAATAAGTTAAGTTTCATTCTCTTATAAATTTATAATGCTGTTACACAAAAAATAGCGTAAGCAATTTGTTTATAATGTTTCTTTATTAACTTATAGGATAAACTACTATTTTCTACGTCAATTGAATTTCTAGGTTTTCGCTCTATACTTTGCGTGTGTAACTCTCGAAATGTTTTGTGATCCGCAGGCAAAGGCGATCTCTTCGGCTGCGACATCACATGTATCTGCAGGGCTCTCGGGCGGTGGGGCGGCGGGAGGCGGGCGGGGTGTGATGTCGGCGCGGGGAGACGTGTCGTGACGTCGAACTGTGATGTTAAAACGCTGCTATTTGATGATCTCGAAGTGCATCACATGCGGGGTTCCTTGGTTTTTTTAGGAAAACCCCCGGCCCCTTTTTTTTCAAGGTTTATAATCCGGGAGTACCAGCAAGAGTTCGCTTCTGATATTCAGCACGACCTCACTTACAACCTGCGTGAAGGCTACGAGGCTGAGGTAGGGACATTCACTGCATGCCTTGTTGCTTATGGGGATTTTTACATCACTGCCCCCTTTTCCATCCCGTACAATCTTAAGCATTTGCCCTTTAATTTCCTACTTGCCGTCAGTCATCCGGGAAGTGTATTAGGAAACGTAAGTGCTGTAAGACCCTCCCAAACGTATAATAGTTTATTCGTAAGTAGACGTTAATTTGAATTTCTCGAACCTAGTAAGTTTATGAATTTTAATTAAAACCCTCTGAACCCGTCCAAATTCTAGCTCGTAAAAATGTTACAAAACTCGTAAGGTGTATATATTTCATGAATGCCCTTGTATTTTAAACGTAACCAGTTACACATACCTAGGGTTACTCTAAAAACCTATTCATATTCTTCCTAGTGACGTGGAACAAAAATTTTAAGTATGATGACGTGTCAAAGAAAGGGTTTACTAAGCTTTCAATTTAGTAACTCTACATGAAAAACGTGACTTGGCTTTAATTTCCCCTTTGCCGTTAGACATCTGACGCACCTCTTTTTCTGTAATGAATAAACACTGAAACTTTCGGTGAAACCTTGGGGACAAGAGAAACAAAATGGTTATAGGAAAATCTAAGATACACAAATGACAGGAAACCCCTCTAAATCATTATATCAATGTAACTAAATGATAATTTAAATGCCAAAAATGAAAGATACTTTTTTTTGTTAACAGAAGTTTTTGCGAGATAGATTTGAAAACTATCATCAAATTTTGAAAAAAGGATTTTATATGAAATGTAGCCACCTCACTTGGCAACATTTCTTTTATTATTTTATTCCTGTTCAATAATATGTAAATTATATCATTCGTCAGAATTGTCAAAAACTTTTAAAATGTTCGTTTCTGACTCCTTCCCTTTCCTGTGTTCGCGCCTTCTCTTAGTTTGCAAGATAGCACAGCTGGCTACGTCAGTTAGGAGGGAGACTTCGTGTACTAATAAACATCCCGTTCTAAATGCTTCTGTCATTCTAATCAGCACTTCGGTAAATTTCTTGACTTCTGGAAAACATCCTCACCAGAATGTTAATCCCAGATCCTTGCATACATCTTGTGCCTTTCAAGTCCTCCAAATGTCGTAATGCAGTCCCACATTTCATTTCCTCTGTTGGGAGCATGTCGATGTTTCCAAGTTGGTGTTAGTGATGTGTATATATACACATGGAAAGCATGTGGATCTGAGTGTTGCACATACCGCTCGATGTGTATATTTCAACTTTTCATAAATCTTTGTGCACTGTTTAAAAAATGAAAGAATTTTTGCCACTATTAGGAAAGACGCTGTCCACCAGTTCTGCACAGACATCGCAACTACCATGTAGTTTGATTAAGCATGTGTGTCTGTTGTGACCATCCTAATCTTGTCACAGTAAAAAAGCTACAGTGTTTTAGATACACGAAAACTATTCGTTTTTTAGATAAATGTTGCCTTTAAATAACAAAAATTACCATGAACAGCAAAACAATTTCTCATATCATTTTCTTCACGAAATCTTATTTTTGTACATTTTGCTGATACAAAATTAATTATAAGTTACATAAATTGTATATATTTGGCCATCTTTATTTGCTGATAAATTTGACATGCATGGGAAACAAGCTACTCTAAAAGAATATTCGAAACGTAATTAGCCTTTTAATGCTTTCAGCTTGCAGCTGTAAACTAAATGCACAATAAACACATTAACACAATTGAGGAAGAAACCAAAAGACTTTAAACCACAAATTTGTGTTTTTACACAGTAGCACGTGTTCAAGTTCTTTTCAGCAACGTCCGAAATTTGTACAGCAATAAACTACTTGGTGGATTCTGTTATCTGCAATTATTATCATGCAGCAGCTTTGTGTAACAAGTCTATTTTTTAGAGATGGATACTTATGTGGCAAAAAGTATGACATTTCATGACCTTGATAAATATTGTCTTAGGTCGTTTGATTCATCGCAACGAGTATATTGAACATTTAACGGATTGTACACGTCATATAGTAATTCTATTGACCTAAGTAGCATTAGATGTTTCTTTTTGCAAATTGGCGACTTTATGGTGTGGTCTGGATCAGCCGGCAAAGTAACCCTCCAGGATTGCTATATGAATTTTCCCATGAATTCCCACTTAGTGTCATATCATTGCAATCAAAGGTAATTGAAAACAATGCCAAATAATTGCATCTAGCGTTCATTGATTCATGATTTCGCTTAAAGGGCATGATAAATGTACTTATTGTCAAGGTCATTAAGGTTACCAACGTCACGATGACGTTACGAAATATGCCTGCCACGCCGTGAGCCCACGATGTTCCCGTCTATGCTGCTAGAAGTTCGTTTCAAGTGCGTTTCCACAATTTATTTCTCCCCGTATTCCCACTAAAGGATTTTGGTAACGAGAATCAAAGGCTTTTTTTAGAAATAGGTCCATTATCTTTCAGGAAAATCTGTTTTCTTGAAAGGAACAATACAAAAAACTGAAATTTCTTCATGACAGTGAATTTGGTCAGTTAGTTCATTGCCAAAATGATCCCAAACTGAAAATCAAAGAATATCTACGCGTTTGTCGATTTAAACGTACTTCAATCTTTTATTTAACAGTGAAATTATATTTTAAAGAAAAAATATCGCATTTAATTAATCTAGAAACACCAACTTTTGTTAGGATTTTCTCGATTTAGTATATTTGTAACCTATTCTCTTCTAATGGCCGAACTCCATTCCCCCTTGGGTAACGATAACCTGACTTTAAAGAGTTTTCAGACCTCCGAGAGCATGGTTTATCGTACGAGTACAACTCTAAGGCATTGGTATAGCAACAGAGGCCACGCGAACTCTCATGACAGTGGAATGTTGAATGGCGTTGTTGGTGGTGGCCGACAGTCGAAGGAATGCGCCACTGTGTGTGGAGACAGACTAAGGGGACACTGTCCCCGCGCGTGGCAACTTTCCGCGTCATTGTCAAGCACCTTGATCAAGTGGGCGAACTGTAACTGCGAACGCGTCAACCTACGTCCTCAGAACATAGCAATTGAAATCCATGACAAATTGATACCGGATGATATTCGGTTCCCAACAGGTTTTATCCGTCTCCGCATTTCACTATTGGTGCTTCATCTGTCATCAATAGAGCCGAATGAAATGTCCGTTTTTTTCTTTTCACATTAACTTTATTATGATAAAAGGAAATGACCCCTTTTTATATGACTTTCTTTGTTTCTTTTTTTTTTAGTTTTCGTCGACTTTACTAATAAGTAATGTTTACCTTTTCCCGACATTTTTAAGCATTTTCGATGACTTAATATATTTGATATCATTTTAATGCTATGTGCTTCAAATAATATTGTCAAGATGCAACAAATGTTATCCAGAATTCCTAAGAAGCCTATTCGATTTTTTCTCTCAGAAATTGTAATGTCAGACGTTGTGAGAATGTTATCTCAGGCTCCTGTGATGTCGAACAGCATCATTGTCGGTGCGGCCGATTTCGCGACACCTACAGAGAGAAATTTCGTGGGAAGCCCGAATCAAAAGTTTGCAATCTGAGTTCACTTAAACGAAAGGAAGAAGATTCGATTACATCGTAGTATATATGTAACAACTTGTGCTGTTCATCTGAACTGGTTTGGTACAATTTGTTTCGTCATTTTTTGTTTGTTTTTAGGTCATTTTTAATATATTTTAAGGGAATTTTTGTGATCATTTTTGAGGATGTTTTAGGTCATAAAAATGCGCCCCGTAGGTATCACTTTATCTTTCTATATGCTCAATTAATCAGTTACCATTCGTCATGTAAACTGCAGGTTCAGTGAATCATAGTATATAATATGCGTTTCTCACCGAAGGGCCAAGGCGGTTCAGATAGAGGTCTGAGAACAGATGGAATGTGCGACTCGTAAAAAGTAATATCAGTTTTCGCACGTTTCGTAGCATACATGAAGTTCATTCTATTAACTGATTTTCTTTTGTTCAAAGAAGTGCTTTTATTCTATTACCCATCCCACTGCCTTCAACGACGAAAGTATCACAGTCAATTTTTGATACCACACATTGATATCCAGAGAGTTGTTTAGAGCGTTCGATGTGTGTAGTTCGCGCTCCTGGCAGAATTTCGTATTGTGGGTGAGGATGGGAGGAAGAGCGGGGACGGTGCGTAAATGATGAGGTAAAAGTGAAATGCCATTAGCAGGAACTTGTACTTTTTAGTAGTGATAATTCAGCTTCATGTCAGGAGTTTTTCAGCCTTTAGAAGTATTTAAAAAAATTCAACCTGAAAATTTTCTACGACACGAAACGCGATGAAAATATCATATTCATTTAGGTACCGTAACTGAAGTTTTTGCACATCGGTTATCAGAGTTCTGCCGGTGCGTTGTTACTCGAATTTTGTCTACTGTCACTCAACTGTCCGCAGCTTCTATAATTTTGACTCGCCTTGCGGTGAGCTCGTCCCAGAGGAGGGAGGTGCTGGAGCGGCAGGGGGTGGGGGGGAGACGTCGGACTTTCGAATGCTAATTCCGCCAGATGCCAATTGTTTCGATCATCTTGAATCCCTCCTATTATATTATAAAGAAGAAAATATCGTATTCTGTTAGTTAAAACTGATGAAGTCGCGTTTCGATGTTCTGTCATAAGCGCTGGTCGCACTCTGGTAAAAAATGGGCATCGCCGTTCGTGAGTTTTTTTTTTATAAACTGCAGGAGAGGCTGATGAGGTCGTGCATTCACTGAAATGACGAAGGCGGTTAGTCGTATTTTTCGAGAGTGCCAGTACTGCCAGACAGCTTCTGAAACTCTTTGACTTGCGTAAAATAGAGGCACATCGATGATCAAAGAGTTCTGCCGGATCGGTTGTTCATCTTCTGGAAGATTATCTTCTCGTCGAACTCTATTTTTACTTTTTCGCTTCCGCTTACACTGTAGAGAGAAAGTTATGCAATGGTGCGCGAAAAAACGGCGATTTTTTGGCAGAAAATCTCTTATTGCGTTCAGGGCCCTGGAAACGGTAAATTGAATAAACCCAGTTGCTAAATTTAGTAAAAATATCCTGTAACCCGTGGTCAGAATCCATGTTTTCTGGGTCCTTGATTTCGAAAAATCGAATGACAGCCAAACTTGTCTGTCCGTGCGTCCATTCGGCCGTCAACGACACTAGCTTTTTATTAAATTTGGAGTTGCATAGTGTGAAGGACGTTTAAGATAATTGTGCAAGTCTAATTTTCGTTGAAATCTCTAATTTTTCGAAAATTGCAAAAAAGTAGTTTTTTTCGTCGTGTTCCTACTACTACAATTAAAAAATTAGATATTATTCCCTTTATAAAATATGTTCCTTAAAGTTAGATTTTGAAAGGTCATGTACAGGTTTTTGAAAATGAAAGTACCGGCGACAAAGTTCGTACTGTTTTAACACCACTTGTTTTCTCGTGAGGGCTGTCGGAGCTTCGAGGTGGGTGGAGAAGTCTGTAAGAGTGTAAGAAGTGAGTCGCTTTATATCTTTAGGCAGCAGTGGTGCTGTGACTTATACCCGTCGTCACGAATGCTGCGTGTCCCTTATGACCTGCAACTCCACGAAAATACCATAGTTATTTAGTCAAGTTCTTAAATACTCGCGCGAAAAATGTTACGTAACTACTCTTGTCGGGTCACTGTGACCCGACAGATAATAATACATGACAGTAAGGCTGAAAAATGTAAGAAATGGGGGATAACATAAAGAAATGCTTGTTGCCTTTCGTGCTTGGACATATTTCACATTTCTTTCTATTCTTTCTAGATTACCTACTAATGATTGTTCTGTTATTCCGATTGAATTTCACCGCCTTGTGACTCCTCTATTTGAATATAATTTTAGTGAATATTATTCAAATGAGAAAATAATACTAAATTTTACTTCCTATTTAACTTGAAGAAAAATGCAATGTACGGAACTAATTACACAGTCATGTCGAGCCGAGCGTAGCCAGGAAAAATCAGCGAACACTTCCGGTCGCGTCGGATCAAACATCAAACTGAGAATATCTGTACCTGTAGATGTATTGTTGAGCACGTTTCTAGAATAATGTTGACGTCATAGGAGATAAGCTGAAAGGAATTTTCCCTGTGGCAGCTACCTTAAGAGATATGGGGGAAAGAAAAACCATTCGGGTCATATTCACCTGACGCGACTAGTTATGAGTTAAACGTCTAAACTTCACGTTGCTGATCAGAGAGTTCTGCCAGACGCTCTGGAGGCGCTCATGGACGCCACCCCCGCCCCGCCGCCTCGTCCCGCCTCGTCCCGCCTCGTTCCCGCCTCGTCCCGCCTCGCCCGCCTCGTCCCCGCCACGCCTCACCCGCCTCGCCCCGACATCGCACGCATTGCCTCGCCTCTCCCCGCCCGCCTCGCCCGCCCCACCCTGCAACGCACCGCCCCGCTCCCCTCCCGCTCCTCACGCCTTGCCCTTGAGCCGAACCAGTCCCGCCCCCCAACCCGCTCGCACCACTCCTTCCGCCCTCCCCGCTCTCAGCCCACCCGCCCCGCCCCCGCCCCGCCCCGCCCCGCCCCGCACTCCCCGCCTGCTCTAGTTGCCCCGTGATAGAGGGGAGGAGCTCGCTCTATGCTGTATTTTGGGCGCTAAGTGCGCGCCCGGGCTTGGTGTTGTTCCCGGAAGGATTATGGGTTCTGCAGGGGGGAGTCAGGGCCAGTGGCAGGTGGTATGTGGCCGGAGGTATGTTTTCGGAATGCCAACGCAACTGACACTCCAGCATTACCCCAGACATCTGTTATCTCTCCGCCATCTGAATTCCAAATGTCTAGTACTTAATCTGAAGTGCTTCCACTTACCTACCCCGGCGAAAATCCCCCGTCCAATGACTCACATCGCCCGCCGATGACGCGAGGGTTGCGCCGTGCGCTGGAGGCGCTCCCGGCCGCCGCCCGCCCCGTGGCTGCGCGGGGCGAGGGGCGCGGCCGGCGCGGCATGCTGTCTTGTGGTCGCCAGGTGCGCGCGCGCATGGAGGGCGGCTGCGGGCCTCGCCACAGCATGTTGCATGTAGTCAGGGGCGGCCGCCGCCGCCTGCACGTGGAATGCTCTAAGCTGCCCGGCTGTGTATGTATCTTTGTCGGCCGCGGGCGCCGCTCCTGCAACCCAGTCCCTCGTCGTCCGCACTGCCACTCTGCTCCGCTCCCGTCTCGTCCGTCGTTCGGCGTCCGTGGGCTGGAGGGGGCTTGCCGCTTTGGCTGCTGCGGACGGCATTTCGTGTTTTTTTTCCTTCTCTTCTTTCCCTAATTTACTTTAATATATCCAAGTATCTCAGAATAAATGTTACAAATTTCTAGATTTTATGGACGGCCCGAAAATAATATTTTTTCCCGATGGACCTGCCGAGAAATTTCATAAAACGAACTTATATGTGTGACATTTTCCCTGTAATATTAGGCAACTCCACACATTAGTAATTCAAGACATTTCCTTGCGTCAGAAACACTACCCACAAATGCTGTGAATGTGACCAACCAAACACATGTGCGTTAGAAGTTGCCTAACAATCAGGGGTGAAAGTCACTTGTGTAACGTTTTGTAAAATTTCTCACTACGAGTTAATTACCAATTGGTGGTGCTAAAACAGCACGTACTTCCTCGCAGGTACTTTCAAGCAAAATTCCCCCAAAAGTTGTTTATGGCCTTATTTAAAAATCTGTCTTTAAGGGGAACATTTCCTCAAGGGAAAAATCTCTTGTCTTCATAACTGTACTTGTAAGAAGACAACGAAAATGTTTTCAAGTTTTGCAATTTTCTAAAAATCAGAGTTTTTAACGAAAATGATACCTACACCATTCTGTTTAAAGTCCTTCACATTATCTAACAAAAAATGTAACCAAAAATCATGGAGCCACTTTTTGAAAATGCTGAAAATGTTCAAGTGAGTTCGTGTTAGGTACCCTCCAAAATTAAAATATCGGTTTCAAATTCAACGGACGACGACATCAGCCAGATCGATCGCGGATTATCAATTTTGCAGAAATCAGCTGAACGAATGGTTTAGCCGCTAACGTTTACAGGCGAAGGGGCGGACAGACGTTTTGCCGCCATTCGAGTTTTCGGTATCAAGGAACCACAAAACAAGGATTCTGGCTACGCCATGTGTTAGAGGATTTTTTTTCTATATTTAACAACTGGATATATTATACTTTCTTGTTACCAGGGACCTGAATTAATAGTTTTTCTTCCGAAAAATTCGCCTTTTTTCGCGCAGCATTACATAACTTTCTCCCTACTGTGTAAGCGAGAAAGTAAAATTGGTCATTGTGGCCCCTCTACTGCTCTAGACGTTTGGAACATTTATTCTGAAGCATCTTGAAGTTATAACACTACGTGTCGAACGTGTCTTGGAAGGATGCACTTCAAAGTTGACAGTTACCGCAAATACAATACGAGATGCCACACGAATTTTTTTGAGAAAATATTTAACCCTACGTAAAACATGGTATTCACTAGCTGAGTTAACAAAAACGCGAAATATCATTGTTAAACGATCATGAAACGTGAAGATGTGATACTTCTTATGCTTGCATTAATTCTATTAATTTCTTACTTCACGACTCCCTCGTTATCCAAGTGGTCGGACTTCATGGTCGACATCTCAGGCAATTAGTTCTCAACGCATTATTTTTGCAAGTATTTGTAATACCTTGTCATTGTGACCTACTGGATCACTGCTCGTACACCTTACCCTCTGACACGAAGTGTCTGAATGTAAATGAATGTAAAATTTAATTATGAAAAGTAATGTGTATGAGAAACCTTTTATTTGAGAGCTCCTTTGACTCTGATACTGGATGGATAAGTTTAACGGCACCCTGGAGCTTATCATAAGGATAAGTATCAGTGTCATTGTACAAGCAACATGTACGAAGATATATCAAGTACGTCAATTCTCAATACGTATGTGCACATGTACCAAAATATCTTACGGCAAACCATTCACTTTCTAGTACACCGGTTTAGCAGAATAAAGAAAATAAATCATTTCTGATATTTGCATATTTTCAACTTGCCCATATTAATTTCATCCGATTGGATATTATTATTCCATGCCTTTACATTTGCGTGTATATATTCCTTGTTTAATTGCTCGAAAAGTCGAACAATGATCATTATATACATCCGTCTATGTAGATGAATAAGGCATGACATGCACGTTATAAAAACATTCATCCGAAATATATTTTTTTTCTGAATATATACTAAGACAAAAGTACTAGCTAGGCGTTTATTATTTTACAAAAGTTTTCATTTTGTGCCATTTATGGCCTGTAAAAATTATTGTATCTGTTGATCTGTTTAAACTATTCCTAACTGTTATATAACTGTAAGCATATTCAGTTCACATCGGCGGTAAAATAGCTTGGTAGTGTAAAAACGTTACAATACCAAATAAACACACAGTTTTTCAAAATCCTAAATTAATCGATGACGATCTCTTTCCTTCAACTTCTATTTAATTTTATACATTTTTATAAAGATACGTGCTCTTGTTTTGTTTGATTGTGCACCAGGCAGTTGGTCCTTCAATTTCTAATATTGTAATTAGAACCAAAACCCCTCCAGCTCACTTGCTTGCGCCGTTTGTATAAGTGCAATGTCCATTTATGTCACCATTTCCTAGTAGCGGTCTCCTAGTGTATTGTAGTGTAGTGTAGTGTAGTGTAGTGTAGTAAAGTGTAGAGTAGTGTTATGTAGGGTAGTGTTGTGTGTTAATAATTTTCTCACATTTCATTTACATTAGTTTTAAACGTAAATGAGATGAAGACTCGTCATGACTCAACTGATTTTACTCTAGTACAAATTATTTTTGTAAGTATTTACGAACAACTATATTTTTTCTATGAGAAAGATAATTAAAAGGAATTTGAATAAATAACGTGGCATTAGATTACAATTTCCACAGAAAATAGCGAACATTACTTATCGCGACACTACTATAACATGACATGACTGGATATTTAACTTATGACAGTCGCAAACCCCATTTAACGGTTAGATTTCTTATCTTTACCTAATTTTGGTAATTTGAACGTAATATTTATTTGCCTTAAACATAAAGACAAAAAGCTATGTGAAAGGAAGTTTGTTGATGGATAGAACTATCAGAAAGATAAAGTATGAGACACGAGAAGTAGTCAAATGGACAAATAAATAACGAAATGACTGGATACGTGAAGGGGTAATGAACGATTAAATTAAATGAACAAGCATGTAACGTATACAGATGAACATACAGACACAAACATATGAATCATACACCCAGGTCACAAGGGTCCATACCAAACACCCAATTGCCAGCTCAAATAAACGAACTGACTAATATATTTGTTAATATATGCAACAAACGTGGGATTATCAATATAAATTTAATGTAGGGTATACTTGGTCAAAAACCAAAAATCAGTCTCGAAATTGAGGTGAGCGAACTCAAACTATAGAATTAGATCACTCACTGGTGATTTAATTGGCGTCAAAAGAATAGTAACCATTTTATTGGCTGCAAAGAACATGTCCACGTCTCTATTACGACATATAAGAAATACCACTTCCTTACCGCGGAAACCACCATTTTTTGAGATTGATCTTCATCGTTGTCGTGGTCTCTAGTGGTGCAGAAGAAATGCGCCTTCCTCCGGAACTCAAGTTTGCGGTTAGATCTCAGGCAAAGAGGGCATTTTTGGGAGGTTGAAAACTGAGAGACAAGCGTGTCGGTAATTTTAAGACGTGTCAATGATTCCTTGCGCGTCACTTGGTTCCCTGGCAAAATTAAAACCCCAATTAGCTGAGAACCCTATGAGAGTTAGGCGAATGGGTGATCCACTTGACGTGCCCTGTCTCAGCATATATCTACGGGCACCCAATGTGACTCGCCGATGTCGAGTCAGCCCGTCGGGAAAGAATGGAGTTGCTGGGGCGCGATCGGCGCTTGTCTAGTGAAAGGCGAGTGGCACTTGAGCAACTGCTGTGGGTCACCGGGGGTAGCAGTCTGGCCCGAATTCTCACATTGAGCAGCAATACCTGCTGATCATAAACAATCTGAAGGCAAACCACGCTGGGAATAACGCACAAGTACATATCAGAAAATTAACCGGAAGTCACGACTTAAAGCCCTTTCACACGGAGCCTCTCAACAGCGCTTCAGAGTGGCACCGCTGCTGCTGCTGCCGCCGAAGCATTGGTTTAAGAGTCGGTATTCACACGAGCGGCACAGTAGTGCTGCTGGTGCGGTCCCGCACACTCGCGCCTCCGTGCCACCGCCAGCAGATTAGTTCTAAATGGTAGCCTTCACACTAGGCCACACGGAAGCGCCACTGGGCTTGGCTCCCACAACCTCAGTGGCGCCGTCCGGAGGCTGTGTGTGAAGGGGCCTGGGTGGGGCTGCGGAGTGGCTCCGTGTGAAGGCCGGCTCGGGCAAACCGACCCGGGAGACCCCAGAGCAGACCAGTCTTCATCCTCGGCGCCTGCGCTCGGGCGAGCTCTGCCGCTGCCAACCGCGCCCGCGCCCGCTGCCCGCAGCAAGAGTCGGACATGAACGGCGTGCCGTCCATGACGCTGCCGTCCATCAGCGAGGACGACGAGAACGTGCCGGAGGAGGGCGAGACGTCGCCGCTGTCGCCGCCCACGCGCTCGCCGCTGCACGGCGCCGCCAGCAGCCCGAGACACGCCAAGTTCAACCCCAGGTGAGTGCCGCGATGCGAACGACCCTCCGGTTACATTTATTATTTATTTATTGCAGCCTCGTCTGACTCCAAAACATACATACAGCCTGGTGTATTTCTTGACAACATACAACTGCGTATTACGAATTTATGAATAAGTAAAAATAATTTTGGAATAAACTTCAACTTTATGTTATGAATAAAATATTGATGTAGATATATTTTAAGGCTAGCATTACGAAGTGGGGGCCCACCGATGATCGTTTTTAATTGGTGGGAGTTGTTTATGTTGTGCTCTTTGTTCAAAACTTGAACTTACATGTGTGTGTAATAAATTCAGTTATTACAGTCTTTGGTTGTTGGTAAAAGTAATTCCGGACTTGAAAATGGAACATTTAAATATTTCTCAAACACTTGCAATGTTTTAAGCCCTAATGTAACATAGCTTATTACATTACTATACTATGAAGATACATAGGTCTTTTTGGCATACAAATAAAAGTACCTAGAGTTGGTTCCTATTGATGCGAGGAAGTCTTATTTTTCATTTCAAGAGCTAGATCATTTCTGTGTACTTTCGTACACTTGTGTATACTTTAGTGCACTTTTATTTACTTTAGTACAGTTTTGTTTACTTTCGTATACTTCCATACACTTTTGAACACTTCCATACACATTCGTACACTTTCGTACACATGTGTACACTTCTGTAGCCTTCTTTAACCCTCTGTGTCAGAGTTTTTCAGTGTCTCCAAAATGGTCCTTCCAAGACACGCCATTGCGGGTGTGGTGTGTTGCAGGCTGGAGGAGCTGCGCAACTACGAGGCGGGGGTGTGCGGGGGCGGG